>JAUTXW010000747.1:1957500-2402162 GCA_030620095.1 Kuschelorhynchus macadamiae
TGGCGAAGTTATTTCTGGAAAATAATTTTACCAATCCGTGGATCGAAACCAATGGGTCTATAGCCCCTAGGTTCCTAGACTTGTCGATATTGGATTTCTTTCTATAGGGATACCTGGAAAATAAAACTTACAAGGTTCATTATGATAATATTCAGAATTTAGGAAACGCAATAAGAGAAAGTTTACGCTACTTACAAAATAATCCAGTTGTTTTGCTTAATTTCTTAAAACGAATAGGAAAATTATGCAAAGCGTGCATACAACAAAATGGAATCAGTCCTTATGTTACGACTTTCATAGTTGGTTTTTGCTGATAGGCTTATTATTTAATAATGTTTTTTCCTTTTGTTACATAAATCTCGGTAGGCAGCACTTTTTTATCAATGGATATATTGATAAATAAAGAGCTATTATATAATTTTCTTGATTTATTGTTAGCATATAGATACTGTTAATTACTCTAAATAAAAAGCTGCATTGTTTTGCATAGCCAACTGCAACATTTTGAACGGGATTTATGAAAATTACGATTTTTGTTGTTGTTTATTAAAGTAGACCCCTACTGTTATAAATTTTTGAAAAGCTTGTAAAAAGACAAATTAATTTCTTCCTTAATTCCGAGCATTGGTCAATATTTCAAAAACAATAACATAAAAAAACTGACTGCGTCCTTGGATTTTACGTAAAAAGTTCTAAAAGAATTCGTTTTATCTTCTTAAGAAGTTGTCAGACAACTGAGATACAAGGGGCTGTCTGGTATTACAATTTGAACTGATCTTTTGTTTTTGACAGCTATTATGTTAAGAATAGATATTGTCTTATCACACATGAATTTGACATAATCAGTTCTTTGCAACACCTAAAATATGACGGTAAGGTTTCTAAAGTTATTAATTTTCATTATTTATTGTTTTAATATTTACTATCATCGTAATAAGGAAGTATTGCAATCGTGAAAAAATCACCCTCCAAGATTTTTGCAGATCTTTGCGTTTTACGGTTTCTGGGCCCCAAAAAACATGTTCTTCCATTTCCGTCAGTCACTCTGTCTGTACGCGGCATAGCTCAAAAACTACCTACTTATCCGATTGACTTCAAATTTTGGCCTAAAATCAAGGGTCGTACAGGACAGAATGGTTACATTTTAGCGAAACTCCAATATGGCTGAGCAAAATGGTGGCATCACACAGAGTAAAAAAAATATTATTTAGGAATATATATCGAATGGACAAAGTTTATACAAAAATATGTGGTATATATATATATATATAAAATTTTTATGGACTTCGGTAAAAGACATTTTCTGCAATAAAACTTTTTTTTTGCGGTAAGTTAATTAATAACTTTATTTACTTTTATAAACTATTTAAATAATGTTATAAAAAATAAATAATAATAATAAATTAATAAAATTAGAGCAAAACTTGACATAAATTGCAGCATATATATATATATATATATATATATATATATATATATATATATATATATAGGCTGTATTATATGTATGTAGTAAAATTTTGTACGAGGAAAGTTCTGGATAAATGACCTACTGTTTGTTATTACCCGATTGCAGTACAGCATATCATTGGATGATTTAAATACGGCACTGCAATGTCTCTGGCATACCAGAGGTTGTTATTTTAATCCATTTTAAGTCCTATCTCTTGATAAGTATACTTGACTTAAAGACAATGTTAAAATTAATGATATGTAGACCTTGTCGTGAATCTTTTAGTCATAGATATAACAAATAAAAATGTTTATAAAAAATCGGTAAATTTCCTTTACCTGAAGCTTCCCTCGTTATGAATCTTTCCTTTTATTAATAATAGTAAAGTGTGACCCAATTTTATTCAGTACATAGTCATTTAGTAGTTTTTATTTGGCGTCTTTTTGTACTATCATACTGGATTCCTGCCAATATTTTACTAGTTTCGACCTATGCCATACTTGATTTTTAAGCATAATTTTAAAAAAATTCAATAACTAGTTTTTACATTGACACACGCCATTTTGTTACGTGATGTTGAATTCGTACCAGTTTATCTCTAAGGGTCAGTATTTTCATCTCTAAATAACTTTATATTTCGAATATTTACCGTGGAAACGTATGTTGGGGCAATTGCAACCATAAAATGAGATGAAAATATCAGCCCTTAATCACATTTAATTTTTCTACAAAATTTAAAATCATTGAATAAGATCTTTTTTACACTGATTTAAGAAAAAATATTTGGCAGACCATCTTGCATTGGTACAACAACTTTACCAGTTTATCTCTATATCACAATACATGCTTGCACAAAATCTGAAATTATTCTAATACGTAGTTTTTTCATGCTGATTCTTAAAATATTTTATAAGGTTGTCATTTTGTTTTGCTGTCTTGTAATCATGCCAAAATGTTACCTGTTCAGACACGGTTTTTGTGCAAAATTTGAGGTAAATTAGATTATTATTTTTTTTGAGCATTTTTTTAACGTTTCACTAGTCCGCCATCTTGTTCCAGCAAACTGGATTTTCGATATGTTAGCTTGTTTTATATTAAGTAATGAAAATGTTGAAGCGGCATCATTGCTGGCTTGATGATATTCCTTTAGCGCATGGAAACGAAATTTCACCAGGACGGGGCTCCCGCACACAGTTCTCAAATGGCGAAGTTATTTCTGGAAAATAATTTTACCAATCCGTGGATCGAAACCAATGGGTCTATAGCCCCTAGGTTCCTAGACTTGTCGATATTGGATTTCTTTCTATAGGGATACCTGGAAAATAAAACTTACAAGGTTCATTATGATAATATTCAGAATTTAGGAAACGCAATAAGAGAAAGTTTACGCTACTTACAAAATAATCCAGTTGTTTTGCTTAATTTCTTAAAACGAATAGGAAAATTATGCAAAGCGTGCATACAACAAAATGGAATCAGTCCTTATGTTACGACTTTCATAGTTGGTTTTTGCTGATAGGCTTATTATTTAATAATGTTTTTTCCTTTTGTTACATAAATCTCGGTAGGCAGCACTTTTTTATCAATGGATATATTGATAAATAAAGAGCTATTATATAATTTTCTTGATTTATTGTTAGCATATAGATACTGTTAATTACTCTAAATAAAAAGCTGCATTGTTTTGCATAGCCAACTGCAACATTTTGAACGGGATTTATGAAAATTACGATTTTTGTTGTTGTTTATTAAAGTAGACCCCTACTGTTATAAATTTTTGAAAAGCTTGTAAAAAGACAAATTAATTTCTTCCTTAATTCCGAGCATTGGTCAATATTTCAAAAACAATAACATAAAACTGACTGCGTCCTTGGATTTTACGTAAAAAGTTCTAAAAGAATTCGTTTTATCTTCTTAAGAAGTTGTCAGACAACTGAGATACAAGGGGTAAATCAAAATGCAATATTTTCAATATCGCCTTGCAGCTCAAAAACTATTATATTATATATAAGTATTTTGTTTGCGGCATCTTTCGTTACACAAAAAAGTAGGTCAGGTTCGCGGAAACCGCGAGATTCTATGTTTAAAAATAAGAGATTGCAACCAAAAATCACATTGGAGAGTTTTCTTCCTCGCGTCCGATTAGAGACTATACTATTCTATTCGCGTCCGACTAGAGACTATTCGACAAAAAAAGCATCGAAAATCCCAAATGTGATTTTGGTTAAACGTCACTAAAACTGTTCTTTTCAGAACGACAGTAGTAAACGGACGTACACACGGAATGAAAACACATCATATATATATATATATATATATATATATATATATATATATATATATATATATATATATATATATATATATATATATATATATATATATATATATATATATATATATATATATATATATATATATATGAAAAATAAAACAAAATGGTGGAATGGAGCCATTTTGAATATTTTTCTTTAAGAAAGTGTCCCCGTTAATTTTAACATGCGTTAATATATTGCCTTTAAATTTTGTCCATGCATCGTAATTAACCAGAAGAGCAATTTGGACATCTTAAGGTACACGTTCCAAATATAGGGGCATTATTTTTTCTCATCAAGTTATTTCGGTAGGTAACTATCTTAACGAAATATTTCTTGTATCAGTAAAAGGATGTCTGTGTTTGCAAAAAAAATTGATTCAAAATATCAGTAACCTAGGTTTAGGCATCGAAAAATGTGAGGTTGAACATTTTTTATAAGAAATATAAAACCGATTTGAAAAAACACTGAAAATAACAAAATGCTTTATTTTAGTCGGCGTCAAATAAAACAGTAATTTGGTACTTGAGGTATTAAACACAGAAGTACATAACTCATTCTTTTTGTGATGTACTTAATAGTTAAGTTTTGACGATCACCTCATAAATTCAGTTTGTTAAAATAAAATAAAATATCCTTTTTTAAATTTTCCCGGTTTTTAAATGAACTAAAAATTTCCTGAACAAAAGTCGTTTTTTTACCTGCTTACTATCCGTCTTGGTGCGAAATCTAGGGAATCGATGCGTCCAATCCAAGTGATCTCATTTTCTTCAAAAAAAAAATAAAAAATTAGAATTGAGTTTTGCTTAATTTAATCTTAACTATAAATGTTCTATAAATAAGTAGTTTGTTATATCAAGACTTAACATTTTCCATTCGGTTTATTGTGCTAATTAAAAAATCATTAACCCAATTCATTGTTTGTATTACACCACATTCTATGGTAAATATATTATAAACCTATTCAATCGAAAATATCGCTGCCAGACCACCTTGTGCGTTACAGTTTCACTTTGTAATCTAATTTCAATCAAACAGGTCTAACACACAACTGAAATCTACTTTGTCACACCTTGCGTTTAAACATACAACTATTTTTTTATATACCAGTTTCCGTTTGATAACTCGCACCCCACTTTGTTTGAATTTCCATCGGTGAAAGGGTTTATTATTCCTTTATGAATACCTGCACTGTGCGTTGAAAAACGGGTTTTGATCGCATATGTTTATTTTTGATATGGGACTCGGAAAAATCGATTTCAAGATCACAATTGACAGTATAGAGCAAATATCATTAAACGAGGGGAGACTTTTTCTTTCACAATATTTGCATTCCAATCGTTATGTTATCTAGGATTGTCTCGTTAAGAAATTAAGTAAGGAAATATAAACAACGGTAATATCGTCATTATTAACAAAAGCCTGTTTGTCTCTAGATTTATGAAGAATATTTAAAAGTTATGTTAAGAGAATATCGAAGTAACACTTAAACGAATTAGTGTAGGGGCCAGGGAGGTCCCAATCTCCTCTTTAATTTTTATGGATCTACTAAAGATTTTTTAATGTGTTTTGAGTCAATAAACAATAATTTTTAAGGTAGCAGTCCGCCAGAGTGGGCAGATAATTGTCAATAACCATGGATATACAACCGTATCCCCAACGTTAACGATTTATTGTATGCATTTCCGGGTCCCGCAAATATTTCGTGGTATGAGTTTTTTCGATAGAAGCTACGGTTCAGGCGTACGGGGTGGACGTATATGCTATGCGAATAATTCATGGGTAGAACCCTTGCTTATATGTTTATGTTATTAACAAATAATTGATTAAATTTTTGAAAATTCACTTTTTGCAAAACTAACTAGGTCGTATTCTCTAAGTAATTTTAAGCAGAAATGGTTCTTATGAATGTTTACGTACGACACTTAGTTTCAAACATAATTAGCGATAAATAATGAAAAAAAATGTGATTATTGCGATTTTAGAACCTTTAGAACTTTGACTGGATAAACCTTTTTCGATTTTGATGACGGCGATCGAAAATTCAAATCAAGATCTGCAAGGAACAATTAAATGCCATACGTAACAAAAACATCTTCATTGTTTAATTGGGCTAAACAAGCAGCTTTCAGTCACTTATTTACTCGTCATGTGAGGTGCGCATAGGGAAGCCTACTGCGGTTGAGCGCATATAGTTCAGAATTACCAAAATGAGCTCGACATATAACTTTTCCGCATTTTATTAACTTGTACCTAAAACAAATATATTCCTTCAATAAATTTTTACATATTTTTTTTCAAGCACGAACAAAATGTACGGCAAGGTACGGTCCAAAAATTGCATCGACATAATTTTGTACTGCAAGCAGAACAATTATTTGTTATACCGTTGTAAAAGTTTTGAAACAAGTGGAATAAAATATTTTGAAAATTTTATTTAAATAACTAAAATAATTAGTTTCATAATTAATCAACGGATAATTTAGAACAAACGATTGCAACGTTTCAACACAGTACCTTAATGGAATATATTAACATTATACAATTAATTAAGCTTGCTTGATAAAATCTATCATTTATACTATAACTTTGCACAAAATATGCAAAACGATATCTGATACGAAGTATATACGCATTTATTATGAACCGTAATCCTCGAAAATACTTGCTTTGCTTTTCCAAGACTTGCAATCTACAATGATTTCATCAGAACGTACGTATATTGTTATTCTTTTGACAAATAATACATAACTTTAAATTAATTAAGTTACTAATGAAGGAATAAACACATTTTTTAAGTACAGAAAATAGGGTAATTCGCGAACTAATGTGTGTTCATTACGTTCTGCAACAGTATACATTGTTGCAGATTAAAACTAGTGAAAAAAAAACCAAAAAAAAGGTAGGCATTCTTATGCGCGCCACACATGACGGCACGTGTAAATAAGTGGTCGAGAGCTACTTATTTATAGCCGAATTAAACAATGAAGACGTAATTTTTTTTTGTGTATATTGCTCTTCGATTATTCATGGAGTTCTTGATTTGGACTTTCTATCACCATCTTCAAAATTGGAAAAAAGTTTAACCAGTCAAAAGTTATAAGCTATAACGTAAAAATGTAAAAAGACCTTTTTCGCTTAAAATCGCCCAAAGAACACGACCGAAGTTTTGCGAAATTTGAAAAACGTAAACAATTATTTGTAAACAATTATTTGTTAATTAAATTATTGTTCAGGGGCTCAAAATACATTAAATAAACTTTAGTAGATCTGTGAAAATTAAAGAGGCGATTGTGACCCCGCTGGCGCCTACATTACATCAATTTTATGTAAGGTTTTGTTAACCGACGAAGAAAAATAATTCACGAGTATGTTGTAATTCCATTAATCTATTATTAATTTTTTCTGTTTCAAAAAGGTTTTTTTTTTTGGTTATTGGAAAATTGTATACTTTCAAATATTCTGTTATAAAATTTTGATAAACTATATTTTAAAATTTTTAGATTCAAACATATAAAATCTAAACCTAATTATGCTAGTGTTTTGCTGTAATTATTTTAACCTTATTTTAAGTTCAAATAAAGTTTAGCCGAATGATATAATTGAACCGTACATTTAAATGGTATAATCTCTGAGATTAATGTTATGTTTTTGCTTGGCAAGAGCGACTTTAAACAAAACAGGTTCGTTAAATGATCTTATTAATAAACTCCTTATTGGCGATGATAGGTTTCACACACTACCTAGCCGATTTGCGATTCCTTTCAGATTTAAAAATCTACGTGGTAAGAAATAATGTTAAAATATATTAAATGAAGACAAATTTAAAATTCTTTAGCTTTAGATTCTTAACTTTGCACCGAAATTGCTTGAACTAGAAACGTCAATACAAAAATATTCTATTTTAGTATTTAAAGAATCATATAATTCCGATTTTTTGTTACCAAATTATAAAACGCTAGTATTAGTTTTAGGTATTTTCTTTTACGTTAGTATTGCTCAATGTGCAAGACTTTAGCCTCGGACCACTCAATCAACCATACATGTTCTGTTATCTCAATATTAATGTTTCTCGTCGTTGTCATGCGTTCTGAGATTCTCGTTGCTCTTCGCTTTCCTAATATGTGAATGTCTACACTCACAAGGGTTTTGGTATACGGACTCCTTGCTGCAATTTTATTTGCAAGTATTTTTTTCGTAAGAAAACTTGAAACTTGAACGGTGACTTGATTACGGTTCTGATATGAAATTCCTTACCGATTCTTTTAATATTTTGAGATAACGATTTCATGTGGGGAATGGTGATAAAACCTGAAGATCGGGGTTTTTAGCGGTCGGCTGATTCTTAGATTTTGATATAATACGATTTATAAAAGTTAAAGAGAAACTATTCTGGAGCAAGTCTGTTAGATTAAGGATACAACTTGAGCGAGAAGTGGGGCTTTTGCAATTTTTTACGTTTTTTAAAGCTATTTTAAACCCGAGAAATCGGATATTTTTGATCGTTTTTCTGTATTTAAAAAAATCACTTTATTAGCAAAAAAATAGCGTTTTTGGTATTAAAAATGTTTTTGGGACATCTTTAATAAAGTGTATTTTTCTAGATCCAACCATAACAATAGTCATATTTACCAATTTGATGTCCATTTCAATATATGAAAATTAGTCATATTTTACAGAATCGAATTTTCTTCAAAAACCGTTTTTTTCTAACCATTTTGTTCGACCAAACTGTTTATGAATGAAATTGTTGCTTCTGTTTTATTCTTTAGAGCTATGCTCTTATCTGAAGTCAATTGAAGCCCAATAATTGCGTTTTTACGTAAAATTTCGCATAAATGAAAATTTTTTAGTGTTTTCCTACTTAATATATCTATAAATGTTATTGTCAGTTCATTTTTAACTTATTTGTGTAAATCTTCAGCATTTTTCATAATCAAATTCAATTTGTTTGTGTTTTCTTATACTCTCACTAAATTAACCTTATTTGTAATGGGTTTACTGCTCGAAAACAAACATTTAAGGAATTTTAGAATTAGTTTTGACGTTTTGATCTCAAGAGTCGTCATTTTTACTTGATTTTCTATTCTTCTTTTATTAAAATTTTGCGTCTATTGGTAAATAAATAAATTTTCTTATGTTTCTATGGTATTATAAGTTACAAATAATAATTTAAATTTATAAAACAGTTCATAATAAATATTCTAAAGAATATAAGAAGCCATTTTTAACATTTATGTCCGAGAATGCCTCATTTCACACTCCATTTCTGCATTTTTTGGTAAACTTTCGCCTTATTTGATATATATATATATATATATATATATATATATATATATATATATACATATTTATATATATATACATATATATATATATATATATATATATATATATATATATATATATATATATATATATATATATATATATATAGAAATATGTATATATATATATATATACAGGGTGTCCCGCGACAAACTGCGGCGATCGATTTTTCAGAAAGTAGGCTTTGGAAAAATTTGAAATTTTGGCAGCTAACTTAAGTCGATGGGGGTAATTAGCGCAAAATATTTTCAAGATGGCGACACTTCCGGTTATACCGGAAGTAGACGTCAACTTTCTTTTTTTAAATAGAACACTCTGTATATTATCGAATTTTTGGATTCCTCGAAAAATTTCATGTATAATATCCCATACCTAAGTTGAGCTGTTTTTGAGATATTTTGAATTTTATGTAAAAAATGACGTTTGCGGGTCTAGACATAACTATAAATATCTGCTTATCGAAGTCTCTATTATTTATTTGCGGGTGGCTTCCTTGTCCAAAAGGATCCACTTTAGTGGCCTGTGCTGATATTTTTATAATAAATAAATATAGTGTGATCAAAAACTGACATTATAAATACACTTTAAAAAATCATTAAAAGTCACTTTTTTCAAACGGAAACCCCCAATTTTTATAATTTTATCTTATTTAAAACTTAAAATAAGGGTGACTTTGTACAAAGTTGTCTATTCCAAAAATGTGTAGTTTTTGAGTTATTGACGATTTAACATTTTTTATTCTAATAATGCCAGACGGCTTCTAAGTTTTCTTGTTAGTTGGCCATGATAGGGAGGCCTGGCAAGAACAAAACCAATTGGTTACTATAGAAACGTAATATTTGTTGTCGTTTGACAATTACCTACTAAAATATTATTTATTTATTATAGTAATTATAATAATTATTAAACTAATAATCATGCCGGGGCGATTAAATTACACACACGAGGATTATTTGAATTTGTTTATTATCTATGGGGAATCTAAAAGAGTTTTAATAAGAACATGCCAGATATCTGCTGATAGAGATCCAGACAAACAGAAACTGTCACCGAACAGCGTTAAACAAATGTTGGGAAACTATAAAAATTTAGAAAACGTCAAGGCAAAAATTAATAAGATGAACCAATAGGTTTTGTTCTCACCAGGCCTCCACGTCATGGCCAACTAACAAGAAAACTTAGAAGCCGTCTGGTATTATTAGAATAAAAAATGTTAAATCGCCAATAACTCAAAAACTACAAATTTTTGGAATAGACAACTTTATACAAAGTCACCCTTATTTTAAGTGTTAAATAAGAAAAAATTATAAAAATTGGGGATTTCCACTTGAAAAAAGTAACTTTTAACGATTTTTTAAAGTATATTTATAATGTCAGTTTTGGATCACCCTATATTTATTTATTATAAAAATATCAGCAGAGGCCACTAAAGTGTACCCTTTTGGACAAGGAAGTCAACTGAAAATAAATAATAGAGACTTCGATAAGCAGATATTTATATATATGATATCCGTCAGATATCTTGTTTTGTACTTGGACCTCCGAATAGCTATTTATTTGAAGAATACGTAAGTGCGAGCAAGCGCAATTGCATTTAGGGGCATTCCTCGTTTATAATGTAATCTTAAAATGCTTTATTTTTATTTTAGAAACGTAGCAAAGTCTATATCATAAGAATGGTAAAATATTTGATAACGTTTCGGATAAGCTTATTTTGTCGATTTGGTAGATTTTGGGATCTTATCACCAATTCGAACTCAGGTTCTTTTTTGTCGACGTTTCCTTCTTGAATTATTTATTACAATAACAAAAACAATACTGTTTTCCACTTTTCCTTTCTTTTTTTTATCAAATATTTTGCCAAATAATAGAAAAAAATCGGTAAAAAAAACCAAAATGTATATACATAGCACAGTTCTGTTTCAACGTATAAATATAGCACAGTTCTGTTTCAACGTTTTACCTATTTTAACTATGTACCTTATAATAAAACCCTTCTGTTATCACAATTTGTACAATCTATAAAGTTACTGAGAAATAAATATATGTATATATAATTTATGTTAATTGTGTGTGATAGAATACCTTACAATTTAGCGTTTTTTTAACCCGGAATTTCCCTAATTATGAATTCTTACCTTCATCAAGAATAGTTAAGATGCTTTCACGAACCAGCTTGTTGAGTCTTAACTTTGTTGTATTTTGAACATCCTGCAAAAAATTCTGATACAAAGGGTAAGTAATTGACAACAACTTTGATCGAAAAAAACAAGCTGTTCTGAAGATAATATCGATATTATTTCTGAAATTTTACGCTTTTTTTTTATTTCAGCTAAAAACAAAATATAGTAGCGAACATTGTAAAAAGAATATACTCTTAGCTAATCCTAAATTCAATCGTTGGTTGGATAAACTAATAAAATTACCTAAATATGGAAGTCAAATTAGTGCTCATCCTAAACTTCCGCTTGAAGAGTTCAATGATAGGTACTGTATGTATATAAAGTACCTATAGGTATATTTTTGACTTTATCTTACTTTTACATTACATCAAAATGCCCTAAATTAATTTAACATTTTGCTGCGTTTTTTACATAAAATCAGTTTAAATAAAATAAACATAAAAAATATTTTTACAAACAAGCTTTTATTTATAAACTGAAATCACCACAATGCCTACACGTGTAAGGAAATGTCGGCAAGCATATACCTCAAAAGCATTGGTTACTGAAGCTCAATTGACAGTATGTCAGTATAGAGTGGTGATAAATTGCAACAAGTCTCACTTTCTTTCGTACGAACTGATTGACTCCCAAAGAAGAATTCTTTGCTGACAGAAGCAGCATACAATATTAAACTTTTTGGTCAAAGTCATCTAAGCATAAAACTAAAGTATAAAGAGATTTTTTCATTCAACTCCTGGTCACCTCGGACCAGTTTATTTCCAGTATAAGAGAATTACGCGTGAAAAAAATGTAAGACACTTTCACAGAAGTCGTTCACATGCCTTTATCATCTTATGAAGAATAGATTACTTTTGTAAATACGCTGCCAAGCACCATCATTCATGGAACTAATTTTTAGGTAACAGCAACTTATTAAGTTTGGAATACAAGCAGATTCCGCAAACTTTCTGTGCTAATAAAAGTATTTAAAATATTCAAAAAGTAATAATTGCAATATGTAAAGACAGTCCCTAATTGTAGGAGGTAAAACCTATATAAAATCCGATATTTATAGGTAGCCAAAAAAATTTAAGAACATGTTTTGTTTAAATTACCGGTAGCTAAATTAATTCTTTCTTTTATACAGAAAAGCTGTAATAATAGTAATAAGTTTAGAGAAAACGTTAATAATAAAAATAAGACGATAAAGTCCATTAGTAAATTTTAAAATTGTTCTACATAGTACCCCCAAATTTCTTGATCCATTTCAAATGGACCCCAGTGTATATGACTCAATCAAATCGGTGAGTGAATTTAACATGGCAGTGTATAATAAATAAGTTGGAAATATGTATTATAAACTGTAAATTAGAAATAATACTAGTATTTCTGTCGATTTTCAAATTAAGTTAAAAGTTTTAAATTTTTAATTATTCGGTTTTTCGCGTATCTCAGTATAGATTATCCTGTAGATTATGTTGTTTAAAATAATTAATATTTTGTATCAATGCAACGGCATCTTGACATCCAAAATCGCTTTGAAATATTATACGTTTAAATTATTAGTTTAGGCCGGTGTTTGAAAAATAACTATTTTCTTTTTGACAGTACCCCGTATTATTTACAAAATGCTTATTATTTAGGAGAAATCTTAGAATATTTATAGGTATGTCTTTTTAAATAATTCAATTAAATTGTTTACAATCTTTTAAGACACACTGTATAAATTTTCTGAAAAATACATATTTTAATTTTTATAAACATCTAGCAACTTTAATTTACCGTCTCAAGCCAAGTTGGGCAGATTCAAATAAAAAAAAATAGTAATTGGCCAACGACTCCATATAGCTGGGCGTCGTTGACTTAAACACGATAATGGGTTTTAATCAGAGTACTAATACTTTATAAAGTGTATTAACTTAAATAAAAAATATAATACATCATTGTATTAAAAATATTCTCAGGCATATCTGATACCAATATATACAGATTGAACAGAAGCAAGCAATACAATGACTATGTGAAAGCAATTTCAGTATAAATAGCTCGACCAGAGCTAAAAAGCTGTTATTTTACCTATAATTACTAGGTAAATAAAATAAAAAATTGGCGGTTACGTACCAACTCAAACATTATACACCCAACCAACGATTAACGTCTTAAACTCAAACAACAAAAATGAGGCCTATCGAATATCAAAAAAGGGTAGCACAACAAAATCGAATATACTTTTTAGGACATCTCACCATCACCTTGAGAAGACAGATGCGGATTTTTTGGATAAATTATCGGTTATTCCCATGCTGTAATTTCGTTACATCTGGAGGGGCAAGTTTCAATTGTTTAGCTTATAATACTCAGAAATTATTTCCGGAATCGTTGGTGGGAAAATATCCGTATTTTTATTAGTGTTAAGAGGGTCAAAAGACGTGACTCTTTAAAGGATTTTTTCTCTAACGATAATGGACATATGGCGAAAATATGGACGATTTACCATACTCACCAGGTTTGTGTACAGTTCACTGATGTCTGCAAATGATTATAAAGGTAAACAAGGAACAACTTTTTATTTTATATGAGTAGCCAAAAGTCTGGCGATACGGTATTGTTCGTCAACACAGGTAGAACGGTCAGATATATTCGAAACTGCGCGCATCAATAAAACACACTCATATCGGGTATACGAAATTGCGGGCCGAGGCTTTTATTTTTTTAAGCTAACGGGTAAGCATGCTTTCGTGAAGTTCAGTATACGGAATTGAGTATGTAATCGAGTTTTGTAATTAACAGACTAACTTTTTGTTAAATTATCTAGTCCTTTTTTGGGTTATCCTAAAATAAGTTCTCTGACCGATTTAGTGTCTCAACCAAATGCGGAAATCAAAAAAACGGTAAATCTTGTTTACCCGAAACTTGTCTCGTTATGAATATTTCCTTTTCCTACTACTAGTAAAGTGTGATCTAATTTAGTTCTACGTATAGTCATTTATTAAGGCGTACTTGTAAATATACTGTCTTTTCAAACATTTTATTGGACGCCTTTTTGTTCCACTATATTCCTACCCATACTTTACCTGTATCACACTTGATTTGAAAGAAAATTGTTTTACATTGACTTTTGAAACATTTTATTTAGTCGCCATTTTGAATTTGTACCACAATTTACTAGTTTATCTCTTTATTACGCTTAGTTCTTGCACAAAATTTGAAATTAATCTAACTTGACTTTTGTGCCAAATTTGAGGTTATTTCGATAATTAATTTTTTTAGTGAGTTGGTGGACATTTCGCCAGGCAGCAATTGTTTTCGGCAATACTGGATATTTGACAAAATATTACCAAGACATCATTCCCACAAGATCTTTAATTTTTTACCACAATTTGATGTCAATCGGGTAAATAGACGGAATTGAGAAAAGATGTTTTTAAACATGAAACTGTGTATAACCTTTTAGGAGGATTTTCTTTACGATTACAAACAATTTGTTTGGTAGCCATTTTTTTCGCCATCTTCAATTCATACCATAATATTACGCTTAATCTTGCACAAAATTTGAAATCAATCTAACTAGTAGTTTATTCAGGATGAATTTTTTAATGATTTATTAAGGCCCATTTTGCTCCGCAATCGTGGATTCGTACCTAAATTTGATCAGTTGATTTCTACTTAATAATTGATCTTTGCGCAAAATTTCAAGTAAATTGGAAAAGTGGTTTTTTAGTTATAATTTTATTAACAAATTTTACCAGATGATTTCTGTGTATTACTCGGTTTTTATGCAACATTTCTGGTAAATTGGGTAAGTTGTCTCTTAGTAATTTTTCACTAGACCGCCATTTTGGACTGCCACATTGGATTTTTATCCTGGTCCTTGATTTTTGGCGAAAATTTGGAATTAATCCTATAAGTAATTTTTGAGCTATGCCGCCCACAAACAGATCAATGGACAGACCGAGTACCGACAGAATTGAGAAAACATCTTTTTTGGCATATAGGGATCCTAAAACGTGAAGATCTGTAAAAACCTGGGACGGTAATTTTTCACGATTACAGTACGTACTTCCCTTTTACGAGGGAAGTAAAAATATGCAATTGCCCGTACATGCAAACTCACGATTCAGCGTAGTTATCTCTAAAATCTATAAAAATTGGTACCACGCACAGTATCGAAGCCAGGATGTTTGTGATATAGGGTAATAAAGAATTTCTAGACAATTTTGTGTTACACAGACACATAACCCACGAATATTTTGAAAGTAAAGTAAAGATTATATATATATATATAAATAGAACTCCGATAATGTAACACGATAATAGCAACCAAAAAAGGTCGTCTGGAAAGAGTGGTGTTATAGTATTTCTGAATTTTGAACCTCTCACAAATTATGGTATTATAAATTTGGGATTGATTCTCTAGTGGCGAAACATCTTACATGGTGAAATGTTACGTTGACAAAAAGGGATAGCCGATTTCACCAAAATAGGAGTTTTTGTGTTTGCCTACCTCTGCAAGTTTTAAACTATATGAAATTGTCGTAAACACAACGAAAGAAAACAAACACGTGTCTTTGCGTCCAAATGTTATATACTTAATAAAAATGTGCACTTACGGACTAGTTTTTTATTAATTTTGTAATTTATAATTTGATACTAACCCTCTTTTTTAATTACCTCAAATGTATTTAATTTCATTTTTATATGAAGAAATTGTTAACTTTTCTCGATCGCTGTGCAATACTTACTAAGTTTAGAAATAGTTTTGTCAAATGTGGACTTCTTAAACGTATGCAATATGCATTTATCGACAACAAAGTTTGAAGCTTTCTGTAAAGTCTATTTTATATTTAATTAAAGAGCTGATTTTTTGTTGTTAAGGGTCATCTTTATTCATACTTAATAGGACCAGACCCTTCATTACCTACTTGTTCTCACCATCATACATACATAAGTATGAACAGAATTTAAGACAGGATTTATTACCCCAAATATCAACTACTTTCTCACCAAATATGTCCCCTTATGTCCATTTTGCAACCTGTTTTGCAGATTTATTCCATCAAACAAACATAACCGCACAAGTGCTTGACATGCCTTCCTAACGATTTTTACCCTTCTGATTATGGTGCTATTCATCAAGAGTTATTTAAGGTGGGCAAGAAACCAGTATGGTCATTAGAATAACTATTACGAGCTTACTCTTTGAATAAAGCAAGGGATTCTAAAGAAACCTGTCTAAAGGTGTCTGAGCAAGTTAGGTTGAAATAATAAAACACTCCGTATAAAATAAATAAAAAAAAACAAGTAATTATACAAGTTTACTTTTAACGGGTTATTCTTAATTATCCTTAAATTGATTTTGTGAAATGAACCTTTCAACATCAGAAAAAAGCATTTGTTCAAAATAAACAAAACCGAGGTAATGTTTAAAACTACAATATCTCAATTTTAAATAAATCAGCACCTGAAACGCAAAATAACATTTTATAGATTTTTCGCAAACCTCGATATAGCAACCTGAATATATTTTTAAGAAACGCGGATGGTGTTAACTCTATGTCTAACTCTAATAATGTATCGTCTGATCAATCGGTAAATCCGCGATTTTAAAACTGATTTTCGTACATTAATATACTCAAAGTTTGCAGATGTAAGCTTGCAAACAAAAGACACCACACCCCATTTGCTAAAAGCAGGGAACAATATTTTTCCTCCTTATTGGGTTATATCCATGCGACGCTATTTAAAGCAGGCTGCGGACCAGTGTGATCACTGAAATAATAATTAAACTTGTTTAAAATTATTTTTGAGGCTCTACGGAATTTCTTATGTTAAATCACTTTTATAATCAACAGGCTGTACGATATCCCAAGTGAATGATCTATTGTCTAATAAAAGGTCCATTTTTTTACAAAAGTAGTTAAGTATGCTTATGTTTACGTTTACTCTTACGCTTACGCTTACGCTTACGCTTACGCTTATGCTTATACAGAAGTGTAAAAAAACTTAAAATATCCAATATGTTTTTACGTTTTAAAGAAAATTTTCCACTTGTAGTGTGTGTGTACTTTAGGCTAGGAAAGGATAATCAAATTACAAAGTTTACCAGAAGAATAAAATTAAGCTGGTCTGAGTTTGAAAAATTGCAAGGACTTAAAGTTAATTACCTGATTAAATAAACTCTTGAGTATTTTGCTCGTGTGCAGATATATAATATTACACGTTTCAATAATGAACCAGAAAAGGTGGGTATAATACACAGAATGGAAACTCGTAAAAGCAAAAATGGAAGTATGATGTCTAAAAAAAAACTACAAAACAGTGGTACTGAACAGCCAGGGAAACAGCACTGCGGAAAAAACAGGTCTATATCCAACAGTAAACATTGAACACGCGAATTTTGTTATTACTATAACAAAACAAGGAGTAAGAGAGAAGCTATATTCATACATAATTATGGATTCTTAATTACTATTACTACATGATTATCAGCAGCTAACTCGAAAACCCTTTGAGTAACTTCAATTGAATGTTAGCAACTACATGATTACCAGCAGTTAGGCATGTGGTCTCAAGGTAAGACCTGCATAATTTAAAGAGATATATTTGGTTATTTTTCTTATGATTTAACTGATCCGCACAATAAAATAAATCTAGCCTGTCGTTTTAGTTGTGTATCATAAGAATGAATTCTTGATAATTATATACAACTGGATATTTTTTGCGTATTATGCTACATTGCAACGACCCATAATGGACAAATTCATTAAACTTTGGGAAAATATTTTAAATTTAGGCTAGAAGAATCAAACTATAAAGCTTACCAGAAGAATAAAATTAATCTGGACTGATTTGTAAAATTGCGGGACACCCTCAATGACCCAAAGTTACCTAATTCACTAAATTCTTGGGCATGTAGCTCTTGTGTTCTTCCAGTAAAAACTTTTAGAAACGGTAATTCTAACAAAAAGAGGAAACGATCTACGAGATACAAAAAGAACAATGGAATATACCATGCTAGGGGTAAGATTAACGAAGAAATTTGTAGGAGACACTTTGCAAGAATGAACCAGAAAAAGTGAGTGAGCAGAATAATGATGTGGAAACTCATGAAAGCAAAAAAGAAGTATGATATCAACAAAAAACTGGAAAACAGTGGTACCTACTGAATAGCCAGAGAAAGAGCCCTGTCGAAATAACAGGCATATATCCAACAGTGGATAACTACAGTCTGAAGAAAAAAATCGTTAAATTTCCTTCACCAGGTTCAGTAACACCTATATACTATATTTTCAAATAGTTTTATTGAACGCCAATATGTTTCATTATATTGTTTTCCTACCAATATTTTCTACCTATGCCACACTTGATTTTTGGGCATAATTTAAAATAAATTTAGTGATTGGTTTTTACATTGACACACACCGCCATTTTGTTACGTCATGTTCAGTTCATACCAGTTTATCTCTATATCACATGTAATAATTGCACAAAATTTGAAATCAATCTAAGTTTCCCTCAGGCCGATTTTTTCAATATTTTATTAGGCCGCCATTTTTTTTTGCTGTCTTATATTCATACCAAAATGTTACCAGTTCACTCCTATGTAATATATACAAAATTTGAGGACCCTTAATTTTTGACTAACATTTGAAGTCACTCTGATGAGTAGCGAATTGACAGAGAGACAGACGGACCGATGGAATTGATGAAATAATTTTTTGGCATCTAAGGATGCTAAAACCTAAAATATGTAAAACCTCAAAAGCTGATTTTTTTCACGATTAGGAAATATTTTATTTGACTGTCATTTGTTCTGCCATCTTAAATTAGTAAATTATTATTAATATATAAGATAAGATACCACAATTAGTTACGGTATTCAATTTGAAATTAGTGCATTAAAGAGTTTTTAAAGCTGAATTTTTAAATACTTTATTAAGCCGCCATTTGGTTCCGCCATCTTGAATTCATAGCAAAATTTTACGAGTTACTTTCTATATAATTTGTATTAATTTTTTAAATATTTCACTAGGCCACCATTTGGTTTTGCCATATTGGATTTATACTAAAATGTTACAGGTCATTCCCATATGACCTTTAATTTTTGACCAAAATTTGAAACAAATCGGGTAAGTAGTTTTTTAGCTATGCCGCGAACAGCCAGACCGACAGATAGACAGACAGAATGGTCGACGAAATTGAGAAAACATGTTTTTCGGCATCTAGGGACCGTAAAACGTGAAGATCTGAAAAAGTTTCAGAGGGTGATTTTTTCACTATTACAATACAGTGGACTCACGATTATCCAGCTCCCGGTTATACGCATAATGCTTTATCCGAACGCTCGGAATGCGTACGAAAATCTGGAATTTGTGAAGAAATAATTATTAGTATTGATTTTTGAGACAGTCGATTCGAATCCGCTCATGCCTATTTCCGCAGCTCATCCATACTAGCCGACCAAGTTATATGTAATTAAGGGAAATCGCGTAAGTTTATTAGTATACGTTTAAATATTGTGTACAGTATGTGTAGTGATTTCAATCGAAAAAAAGTATGAGGCTATCCAACAGTTAGATAAAGGAGAATCATTGAAAAAAATTGCGAGTGATTACGGAGTCGGCTCAAGCACTGTTGTGGACTGGAAAAAGAATCGTAAAAGCATTGAAAAGTGGTGCAGTGTTCTCGCAGTCCCCTGACGTGAGTCGCAAGTATATGAAAAATGGCGAATATCAAAAAGTTGATGATGCACTTTATTTATGGTTTACTCAGCAACGTGAGCGTGAAATTCCGATATCAGGTCCCATTTTACAGGCAAAAGCAGTTTAAGTGAGGAATGAGCAAATGACCGATGGTTTACGCAGTGGAAAAGACGTCATGATATCCGAGGACTTAAGATTAGCTGCGAAAACTTGTCAGCGGATGAAGCAGCCGTTGAAGCATTTAGAAACCTTTTTAATAATCTATTGATCGAAAATGGCTATACCCCTCATCAAGTTTATAATGCGGACGAGACAAGTTTAAATTATAAAATGCTCCCGGATACAAACGAAGCAGAGAGCGCTTGACGATTTTAGCCTGCAGTAATAGCTCTGGAACTCACAAACTTCCGCTTATGTGTATTGGAAAATCGGCTAATCCAAGAGCTTTTAAGCATGTCAAAAAGAATGTTTCAGCATTCTTTTGATTTTTATAACACACGGGTATTATAAAAATCAAAAGAATGCTTGGATGGAATGTTTTACCCGTGTGTTATAAAAATCAAAAAAATGCTTGGATGGATGCTTACATTTTTAAAGGCTGTTTTTTGGTGAATTAGTGCCAAAAGTTGAAAAACATGTTAAGAATACCGGACTTCCAAGAAAAGCACTTTTATTGGTGGATAACGCTCCCTACCATCCTAATAAGCAATCACTTCAAAGCGGCAACATAAAAGTGATATTTTTACCTCCTAACGTCACATCGTTAATTTAGCCTATGGATTAGAGTGTGCTGGAAAAAGAAGTTATCAAAAGTTTATCAATCAATCAGATTCAATAGATTATTAAAAAGGTTTCTAAACTTGAACATGTTTTACAACAAGTGGAGAGAGGCGAAAATTTGATTGACACTCTAAAAACCATTAATTTAAAGGATGTTGTCTACTGAGCGGCCACAACATGGGATACACTCAAAAGTTTAACACTCCAAAAGTCATGGCACAATATTATATACGATAGCAAAGATTCCGGGCCGCAGGTCGAAGACAATTCTCCACGTAACGACGATCTTCTAGCTATAATGGAAAAAATTAAAGATTGTGAAGAAGTTTCATTGCAAGACATAACATGCTGGGTTGTCGATAATGAAAAAGAAGAAGTGACAGATGAAGGTTCTATCAACATGGTAAATAAAAAACAAAATGACGCTGATCAAGATGACGACCTGGATTGTGGAGACGACAATGAAAAGGTTTCACATGCACTTGCATTAGAATCTTTTGAAACAGCGTTAAAATATGTTGAACAGCAACCAGATGCAACCCCCAATGACTCAATTTACATACTAGATTACCCATTATGTTTTATTTTTTGACGATTAAATACAAACTCCCAATTATCCGAATTTTTCAGTTATCCGACGTAGGCCCGGTCCACATTGAATCGGAATTCCCGAATTTTATTATTATTATAACTATAATCAGACACACAGGAAGAGTCAATTTATATTCATAAGTAATTACGGATTCGTAGTTACTATTACTACATGATTACCAGCAGCTAACTAGAAAACCATTTTAGCAATTCGAATTAAATATTGGTAACTACACGATTATCAGCAGCTAAGCATGAGAACTCAGGCCTACATAGCTTTAAAGGGATATATTTGGTTATTTCAATTGTACTTTAATTGATTCTCATATTAAAATACATCTAGTATGTCTTTTTCATTATGTATCAACACATTTCAGATAAAATAGGCAGAATAGGAGTTGGTCTAAATTAAAATAGAGCACCAAATAGTTTTAAGTTATGTATTAAAAACATGTTTAAATTTAAAGTATATATTGTACCTAAATTATCGATTATTTCCGTAGGCTAGGGCAGTCACTTTTAGCCTACTATAAATCTATTTTATCTAGTAAATATTCCCCTTATACTAACGAATAAATAATTGCTTATGCAAGGAAATAATGACAACTTATCAATAATAAGTGTGTAGTAATTTTTAAACTTCTAACCCATCGGCTAGTTTCTTTTATTACTATACCGATAAACTGACAGCGCTAATGGACGTGTCGTTTATACCCTGGAAGCAACGATCGTGATCTAAATTTCTATTATACGCGTTGCAAAACAATATATCATATTTCGACGTGTCAGATATGTAGATACACGTAATGGTATATAATATATTGTCTGATAATTGATAATGTGTTAATTAACAAATTGAATAAGTTCTGTTGCGAGCCCCCGAGGTATTACTTAATTGAAAATATAAAGACAAAACGAACGTAACATAAGTGCTATCGCTAGTCATTCCAGGTACGCAGAAAGCGTGCTTTTTTCGCCTGAAAAAATATTTGGGATCTCATTCGCAAAAAAAGTGTTTAGTAGTAGAAAATACTAAAGGGATCACTTTTATGCAAACAACACTGCCTGTCGTAACCTCGACACCGAAACTGCGATAACATGTTCAGTCAAATAATAGGTATAGGACGCACTTAAATGAATAAATAAGATAGCATTATAATATGAGGTCATCGGATTGCCCATACATAGATGAACAAATATTATATAGAAATAAAATAGTCCATTGTTTCGTGTATGTATGTGTGTAACAAAATTCTTATATTTAAATAAGGTAAATACGGATTGTCAATGCATAGACTAACAAATTTTAGTAAAAACAAAATAGTTCATGGTTTTGTGTATGTGTACAATAAAATTTCGGGGCTTATTAGAATAAGGCAGCCATCATTAAATATGTACGGAAATGCACTAATAATTTTTTTTTGTAGGTATGTTATATTTGAACCGATTTTTACCACAAATTATTTATTTAACTTTAACTTACCAAAACGTCCTAGCTTTTCGATTCATATCTTATTATGTAACTTGTCAAGCACGACAGTAAAGAATTCTAAATAATAATAAATAAATCTAAATATTAATTTTTAAGGCCATAGACAAAGGATTGCTCACACGAATGTATATTAATCTAACATCTAAATGTAAATGGAATCAGAATTTAATCACATCCATTGTTTTTTGAGGGAAAAGGCCGACAAATTAAGATGAAATATAGGTCAAAAATGATAGGCCTCTATCATTTTTGACATAATTAGAATAGTCACATTTAACCCATCTTTATTAATAATATTAAAATGCTATAAATGTCACAAACTCTGATGGAACAAAATTTTAAAAAATTGGGAATGGAACAATTTTTATCTTTTAATTTATCGGGTGTTTTATACGGCTATACCATTTAATTTTAGGCCCTCTCTCCTAAAATTTCTTCCATTTTCCATTCAAATGTGGAATATAAAAAAGATGCCGTTTGTATCGAAAATTTAAATGGGACATGCAATGTATACCAATAGATGAGAAATTTTAATAAAAACAAATATTTGAGCGAGGGTGATTACCAATGTTGAAAGGACATTTGAAATCTTTAACAATTTTTTTGTTGACAAAGGAAAGTTAGTTATATTAGATTTAGGCCGATTTTTACAATAAAAACCACATTTGTAAAATTTAACAGAATTTATTTAGTAGTAAAATAAGCTATTATACCCCGTCTTTTAAAATTAATAAAAAAGTGTCGTTTTGGGTTTAATAAATTAAAATTGTCAAGAGCTTTCGGTCAAACTAGACCATTATCAGGACTGATACTGTAAGTGACAAAATAAAAAATAATAAGTAAAAACAATTAAAAAATATAAAAACTCGTATGCAGACTAATATACGACCTTTTACAAAAGTACATATTACTGTGAAAATATAGAAATATTATTTTATTATTTGAGTTTTGTAGTAAATGTGTAGTTTTTTATGGTGGTTATGGGCCTATTAGGTAGATAATTTAGGCCGTTGTGTTGAACCGAAAATATTAACTATTAAGTTGGAGTGCTGGCGTGACAACAAATGAAAAAAATAGGTTTAACAAAGAATTATCCTGTGTGTTAATAAGTGCATTAGGGCCCTTCTGAAAATTTCCATTTATTTCTAAATCCTCATAAGGGTTAAGTTTTAAACCCCTTGAGTCGTTGTTATGTAAAATTTTGCTGTTTTTTTAAGGGAGAAAACTAGTGTTTATTAAACTTAATATGAAAACCAACGACAGAAGTGGATGGTCTATTGAGGTGTTTTTTAATTCTGACCTCTAGGTTTACAAGCCATGGCGACATTTATGCGGCATCACAAGAATTAAAGCTAGGTTTATAAACTCCACTTTTTTGGTGGCCTTTATTATTGACTAAAAGCATAGTTGTTTTAAAGACGACCTTGGCTGTATCGCTACAGCTATTTAAGATGTTAGCTATCTTTTCGGGGCATGATCCTAGATAAGGAAATGACAAATATTTATTGAGTTTTTTTAAAGGTTCAGTGGGAAAAGCTTGGCGTTTCAGTTTTTTAAAATTGATTTTATTAGCTATCTACGAGATAATGACTGTATCCGTTATTAATTGCGATTTGCTTAATAAGTTCTAATTCCGCTTGTCGATGCTCAGTTGAAAGAGGGAGTGTCAAAGCTGTATAAATATAACTATAAAATGAAGACAATTTAAACACAAAGAATGATTTGAGCTTTTATAAATGCTAAGCAGTATGTATAGTTTTTCTGTATACTTAAAAATCCAATCTGCTAGCAAGCCTGGTAATTTTGACATCCAAAAAATGTATTGAATTATTGGACTCTAATTCGATGGTAAATTTTATGGGGATGTACAGTGTCACCAGTGGTAAAGTCCGCAACATATGGGATTTTTTTTTATTTTTACATCTAGGTAAAATTTGACTACTACATACGTTTTTTTTATAGGTTTTATTAATCTTTTTTTATATAATATGAGATATAAGCAATTTATTAAATATGACAATATTTTAATACTCAAGCTTAAGTTTCTAGATTGCCACGTTTTTTTTATAGATTTTAATAATATTTTTTATATATGAAATATAAGCAATTTAATAATATTACAATATTTTAATACCCAAGCTTTGAGTTTCCAGATTGGTTAGTTTCTTATTTGGATTGTAATCCTCTTTTTTATATATTATAAAATAAGGGTAGTTTCTAGATTGTCACGTTTTTTTTTATAGATTCTAATAATATTTTTTTATATAATATGAAATACAAGCAATTTATTAATATTACAATATTTTAATATCGAAGCTTAAGTTTCTAGATTGCCACGGTTTTTTGTATAGATTTTAGTAATTTTTTAAAATATAAAATATAAGCATTATATATTATACGTATTAGTTTAATTTGATCCATTTCTTCACCCATCTGATAATAAAATGTACCTATTTAATAATCATAAAAGATTATAACCTTTAAAAAAATAAAAGACAGAATAAAACATTATAATTTAAAAGTTATGTCAGGTTTTTCAATACGTAGGATACTTGCGTAAGGTGCAAGATCTGTGAATTTTTTATCATATACATATAATATCACAAGATAGTAAATTATGTCAATTCGTAAATGGCATTTACGTCGAAAATATCGTGATCGAAATTGCCAAGGAGCAACAAACTTGAATAAAAACAAAAAAAAATTAAAATTTTTTCTCGAATGATTTTTCGCATGTTTATTTCACCAGAAAAACAAACAATACACTTCAAAATAAGTATCCCATCATTTTTAAATTGCTATAGAAATAATTTAAAAAATCGGTAAATTTCCTTTACCCGAAACTTCCCTCGTTATTTATATTTCCTTCCATTAGGAATAGTAAAGTATAACCCAATTTAGTTCCGCACATAGTCATTTAGTACCTGTCTTTTCACATATTTTTATAGCACGCCATTTTGTTCTACCCTATCGGAATCGTACCAATTTCTACCTATGCCGCACTTCTTTTCTGGGCATGATTTGAAATTGAATTTTTATTATACACGATTTTTTAAAACCACCATTTTGTATCGTTATTTTCAATATGTGTATCAATGTATCACATACAATTTTGCTGCAAGATATTAATATAATATTAATATTAAGCCAAGTGAATAAAAAGACTTTGATTTTTTAATTTTATTTGGTCGCCATTGTTTTCTCCGTCTTGAACTCATACACACAATTTTACCAGTTTACCTCTATCTCACACTTAACGGATGCCCAAAATTTAAAATTAATCTAATAAGTAATTTTTCAGACTGAATTTTTTAAATAATTTATTAAACTCATTTTGTTTTGCTGTCTTGTATTCATACCAAAATACTACACGTTGATTCCTTGATCTTTGTACAAAATTTGAGGTAAATTAGCTAATTTGTTTTTAGTAATCATTTTTTTAACATTTCATTAAGCCGCCATTTTGATCGTCATATTGGATTTTTACCAAAATAATACCAGGTCATCCTCACATAACCTTTATTTGAAGTCATTCGGGTAAATAGTTTTTAGCTACGTCGCGCACCGCGAACTGATAGACAGACATACAAATGGAATTGGAAAAACATATTTTTGGCATTAAGGGACTCTAAAACCTGAATACATGTTAAACCTGAGAGAGTGATTGTTTCACTAGTACAAACATTTTATTTGGCTGCCATTTTTACTAGTTCAGGCCTCCATTTTTTCCGCTATCTTGGTACGTACTAAATTTTTACAAGTTGATTCCCATATTATATTGGTTTTTTATGCAAAATTTGAAATAAATTAGATAAGTAGTTCTTAGTAATAATTTTTTCAACATTTTACCAGGCCGTCATTTTGTTTTGCAATATTAGATTTTTACCATCAGGTCATCCCCATATGACCTTTAATTTTTGACCAAAAGTTGAAGTCAATCGGGTAAGTAATTTTGTAGCTATGCCCCGAAGAGACAGACCGACAGACACACAGACAGACAGGAAACATATTTTCGGCATTTAGCAGTTTTACTGTTGACTTTTGATTAGATTTGCCTTTGCTATCTATAAAAGACAAAATATTATTGAAAAATCGATTATGAATTTATAAAAATGGTAATTGAAAAGAACTAACCTAACTAAAATTAAGTAAAACAAAAACAAATTGGTGTGTTATATACTAAACCAAACTTGAATTAACATAAACCCACAAAATGCGTATTTTTAGTTGTTTTAAAGATACGTCTTAGTTTACCGAACCAGATATATATATATATATATATATATATATATATATATATATATATATATATACGTTTGTGTACTAATAAACTAAGAAATTTTTGAGAGTTTCAAGAAAAGCAAATATTTTTATAAACAGGAAACTTTTTCTAGTACATAAAAAAATTCCTATCGTATATATATATATATATATATATATATATATATATATATATATATATATATATATATATATATATATATATTAGTTCAATGTATCGGATATTTAACATTTCAAAAAGTTTTAAAAAAGTCAAGAATATGTACCTTTCTTATGAAAGATACACAGAATAGTAATTAAGATAAGTTGTTTATTTTTTATAGTGTTCTTATTTTTTCCAAAATTTGTGATTCTACAGTTCCATCAAAAACGCAAAAAACACAGTCTACCCAATATATTTTAATAATATATAACATTTAGTTGCCACTCTTAGATACATTTTTTCTTGCATTTCCAACGTCTTTTTTATTTGGCCTTAAGATCACGTACCGGATATTCTACATTTCAAATAGTTTTAAAAGTCAGTAAGACTAGTAATTAAGAAAAGTTGTTTACGATTTATTTTTATAAAGTGTCTTTACCCAGTATTTTTTCTAAAATTTGTGATTCTACAGTTCCATCAAAATTGCAAAAAAAAACACGCGTCTCTTTTATTTGGACTTATCCTAACTAAATAGCCCACAATTCAAGAAGTTTATCAAACATTAATTAAGTATTAAGTATTATTAAGTTGATTACCAAGTTTAGTATATTGTAAAGTGGCCATATCCGACAATTAGTAAAACTGATGTGGATTTGTTGGCAGGTAGTATTCAAAACATCTAAGGAAAAACTTAGGTACTTTATAGGTACTTTATAATAATAATAATAACAATTTTGGTCTGGTAGCCTTGATAATAGCTATTAATAACCCTTTGAAATTATCCCATCGAGCAGAACAAGTAGCACACAACTACCGCGTAATGCACGTGTTTTAATAATTCAGATCCGCCATCTTAAAGGAGTGGTGAAAATAAGGTGTGCGTCATAACCGGATGTCTGTTCCGGTTCGTGCTCATCTCAATGGCCCATTACCTGCTTGTGCATATTATTTGGTTACTGTTGGGCTTATACGACGTTGACGTTATAAATATGGTTATCCCATCGACTTAGGTATCTGGTATACTGCTTTGAAGAATTTACATTAATTGATAAAGGTAGTCACACAACATATCAAGCAACAAATAATATAGAAAAAAGCATCATTCCCTAATCGATTGCGAAACCTGGTGAAATTGATTAAAAACTCGTACACTAAAAGTAAAAATTTATTCCAGTGAATGAGTCTTAATTTATATAAAATATCTCATAAAGTGAGAAGCTAAATAATCAATTTTGAAATTGTAAAAACATTGAAGTAAACGTAGAATATAAAAGTCTGCCCTAGAGCAGGAACGGAATTCAAAATGTTCAAGACACATGGAAGTTTGTTTTTTCTCAGTTTTTATACATTAGTTTTTTGTTTTACCAGAAATATATGGTTTATGAAACATCTGTATATTTAAAACACTAAGCCAAATTTTTCAGCAAGTTTGTGAAAGAGTTGTAATACACCGATTTATATGTTTTTTTTTAATGATCGTCCTTTTCAACACTATTTTCTGTATTGTAAATTTAAACAGGGTGTTTTTAAAAATCTGTTTCAATCGCTTCATATAAACAGCTCCATTTTGGCACACAGATTTCTAGTAGGATGTAAAGGTTCGATAAGAAGGGATTTTTCAAATCTCAAATTTCAAGGGGGTAAAACCGCCCCTTAAATACTATAACATTCTTTATTGAAAAAACGCTTGGTATTTTGCAAAAACGCTTAAGCTCGTGTATTTTATTTGATTATTTTACATGTTTTGAAGTTTCTCAAAAATTTCTACAGGGTCTTTCAAAAAATCGGGTCACTGATTAATCACGATTCTACTCAAACCGCTTGATGTAAAAAGCTGAATTTTGGTGTCCAGGTTGATTGTACCATGTAGAGGTTTGATTAGGAGGGCTTTTTGAAACCTCAAATTTCAAGGGGACGAAACCTCCCCTTAAATATTACAATATTTTATATTTAAAAAATGGTTGATTGTTCGGACAAACGCTTAAATTATTTCACATATTTTAAAATTTCTTAAAAATGTATGCAGGATGTTTCAAAAAGTCGAGCCACTGATTAATATCGTTATATATATATATATATATATATATATATATATATATATATATATATATATATATAGGGTGTCCCGAATTGCAGTGTCCAAACTTTAACAGCGCATTCTGCATTCAAAATAAGCCCTAATTTTCTATATAAACATATATCGGCAAATGCTTCGTTTTCGAAATACAGGGTGTTAAAATTTTAAGAAAAAAATTGTTATTTAGTCATAACTTTTTTAGTACTTGAGATATTGATATTAAATTTGGTAAACGGCATTTGAGTTACAAAAGGCATTTTTTGATTTGAAATATTTTGTAATTCTTTATCAGTGGCGTCCGTACAGGATTTTTTATTAAATATTCTTGAAGAAAAAATGGTACGCTACTGCTTTTTCTGAAAACAAAAATCATTCCTAAAATCCCCACTCAGTTTGGAACAAATTTAATCCCTTGCCTTTTTTTCGTGCTATGCAAGGATTTCGATTTAAAAACTAAAAACTATTTTTATGTATGGCGTAGTTAAAATTTCCATTATTGTTAATTATTTCAGTGGCAAAACCTTTAACATCTTGGTATGCCATAATTGCATTTTTGTGACAATTGAACAATTGCTAGATTCGTCTTTAAAGTGTGACATTTGAGTTTTTAGAGTAAATAAATGTCAGGTACATTACAGTTTATACAAAAAGGTAATTATCAGTCTAACTAGTGATTTCAAAATGGTGTTATTCAGTAACTTTGAGTATCCTGATATTCATTTCGTTTATGGTTTCTGTAATGGAAATGCAAATGCAGCAGTACGGGAATACCAACGAAGATTTCCAAATAGACGATTACCTTGCAAACAAGTTTTCATTAAAACTCATTTAATGTTTAGGAATTTTGGACTCAAAAAGAATCCGAGAAACGAAGGTAGGAGAAATGAACAATATCGAAACGTAATTTTAAATAAGTTTGACAACGATAGGACATTAAGCCTACGAAGAGCAGCTCATAATTTACAAGGCAACGCAGTTTTTGTTTCTAAAAATAAGGTTCATCGCGTTTTGAGGAAAGATCACAGGAAGCCATTTCAACTGAATATATATATATATATATATATATATATATATATATATATATATATATATATATATATATATATATATATATATATATATATATATATATATATATATATATATATATATATATATATATATATATATATATATATATATATATATATATATATATATATATATATATATATATATATATATATATATATATATATATATATATATATATATATATATATATATATATATATATATATATATATATATATATATATATATATATATATATATATATATATATATATATTATATAGATATGGTGCGTTTTTAAGCAGTAAAAGCATAATGCCAAGTCGGGATTTTTTTACAGAAATTACCTCTTAAGTTAGTGTAAAAGTTTAAATCCTTCAGCATGGGACCAAACGTTACTAGTGACATAAAAACAACAATTAAAGAAGCACTTAGAGAACTTCTTAGTGACGACGACTTCATTGATAAATTGTTATCCAAGGTCACAGACAAAATTCATGCTTTGCAAAAAACTGTGAACGAGCAAGAAATATACATACATAAATTGGAGGATCGTATCGAGAACTTACAGCAAGCAGGCAAAATAAACCATATCTGCGTTTACAATTTAGACGAGGAGATTGGTGAAAGAATACGCGAGAAATTGTTGAAGCTCTTTAACACTAAAATGAAACTTAACATTAAGAAAGAAGACATAGTGAAGGCGCACAGAGTTGGCGAAAAAAAGGAAAGAGCCAGACCAATTATTGTTAAGTTCGAGAAATACCATTATAAAACCCAGGTTTTTAAAAATTGCAAGTATTTAAAGGGAACACGAATTGGAATTGCTGAGGACTTACAGAAGAAACAAATTCAACTTTATAAAGAAGCCACCAAGAAATATGAATAAAAATCCGTTTTTGCTCGTTTTGGTAATGTGTTTATAAAAATAGACAATTATACTCCATACACGGTTTATAAACGCGTATTGTTATTAGGTCATAGCTTTATACATATTAGGTAAATTGTAATATACTTGGCTTTCCTTAATTAAAATAATGTAATATATTTTACCTTTCATAATAAAATTTCGTAATGAGATTAATTCCGGCTAACCGGAAAAAAACTCTTTTGACAGATCATTTCTCATAAGGAAACTACCTATTGGTTGAAAAAAGTTAAATATAACATTACAATTTATATATTGTGTATAAAAAATTATAAAATAATAATATATTTTCTTGAGATATTGTTTTTGAACCAAAAATGTATGTTTGTAAAAATCTTCTGGGGTATTTGGTTCTATGGTATAATATGCAGAAACACATAGAAGTGAGGTTACGTTTTTAATAAACACCACTTAAAACTTAGTTTTCTGAAATTTTGACAATGCATGTAGTGATGTTTAATATGTTGAGTGAACTTCGTTATGAGGGAACTTCGGAGTAAAGGCCAGTTTAACGATTGTTTTGACCACATAACACGTTCAAAAATCTCCCTTTATAAACGAATTTTCTTTAGCTTTAAATTTGCTCCACCATATAAGATTTAATTAATTACAGACCCACAAAACATTAGAAATTCTTCTGTAAAAAATTGACCCTCAGCCACCATATATCCTTTTGTTTTGATTCCAAAAGGGTTGATATCGGTAGAGATTTTTAAAATTGTACAAAAAAAAGTAAAAGGGTGCCCTGTGGTATATTTTTATGTAGAGCACCTGGTTAAAAACCAGGTCGGCGTCTAAAAACACACCTGGGCAAAGTATATCCTTTGCCTTGATTTAAAGCAGTTTTTTTGACGACTTGATTGCCGACCGTTTTCTGTTAACCTTATAGGATGGTTGTTTCAGCTTATGCAGATTTCAATTTGAATGATATACTAAAAATCTGAAAAATATTAGCGACGGTTTATACTCCACATTAATAGCAAACATAGGATTTACTTTAAAGCGACACTGGCTTTACCTCAATCCAACAGCTATAAAGCGCTTAAGATTTCTACTATTATCATTTTAAATGAAATATGCGACATCAGATGGCTGTGTACATCACCTCGACGACATGAGGCGCGCAGGATCGAAGTTTTTTTTGATCGGGAGCAAAAAGAAAAGTGCATATTTAAGTCATAAGGACTAAGAGGCAATTTTTAAAAACGGAGAGGGAGAAGCGGGGATTATGTAAAAAAACACCCAACATGTATATACATGAATATGAAATATTAATAAAAGGTGTTAATTTTAATAACGAAAAAAAAACACCTGCGTAAAAAATATTGAAACAAAATTCGGTAATTAACAAGTAGTACCGAGACCAGGAAAGTAACAAAAAGAAAACATAAACAAAGCAAAGCTTTTACCGAGAACACCAACAGTTGACCTTTGATCCGGTCTTTTTACTGCCGCGAACTGACAGACAGATCGACAGACGGGCCGACGGAATTGATAAAACTTATTTTTTAAGTATGTAGGGAGGCTAAAACGTGAAGATATGTAAAACCTGAGAGGGCGATTTTTTCCCGATTACAAATATTTTATCTGGCCACCATTTTATTCGGCCGTCTTGAATTAGTTCCACAATTTTACTGGTTGACCCCTATACCACAATTAGCTAAACCACACAATTTGAAATCAATCCATTAAGTAGTTTTTCAGGCTGAATTTTTAAATATTTTATTAAACCGCCATTTTGTTCCGAAATCTTGGATTCGTACCAAAATTATATACCAGTTGATTTTCAACATAATACTTTGATGTTTGTGCAAAATTGGAGATAAATTGGATAAGTAGTTTTTTAATAATATTTTTTTTAACATTTCGCTAGGCCGTCATTTTGTTTTGTCATATTGGATTTTTCCAAAATATTACCAGATTATCCACATATGACCATTAATTTTAGATAAAGATTTAAAGTCAATCGGGTGAGTAGTCTTTAAGCTATGTCGCGAACTGACAGCCAGACCGACAGACGGACCGACGGAATTGATAAAACATATCTTTACGTTAAACCTAAAGATGTGTAAACATTTTATTTGGCTGCCATTTTGTTCGGCCATCTTGAATTAGTACCACAATTTTACTAGTTGATCCCTATACCACAGTTAGTTATGGCACATAATTTGAAATCAAACCATTAAGCAGTTTTTCAGGCTGAATTTTTAAATATTTATTAGCAAAAGTTAAATCATTAGAGGTGGTTTCACTGTCAAAAATGTTCGCGATATAACATGAAACCTATTGTTGCTATTTTGTTTTTTTGAAACAAATGGTACAAAAATTTATAAAATTGAAAACAAATGTTTTAATAAATAATTTTAAAATGTTATTGCACTCAAAAACATTTAGGCACTTTTTATTTTAAGAGCAATGTTGCTTAGTTACGCTGTTTATTAAGTTTATTTTAGGAGCCTAAAATTAAATTAAACTATCAATTTCTCTTTAACCTTCTTTTATTGCTAGCTCTCTAACTTTTGAAAATAGTCGATTTTTTCTGTACGTACCAGGGACTTTGTATATAAGTTGTTTTTTATGACAAGCATTTCATTAGAATAATTTTTATTTGATATTTTTATTGAAATTTTATGATTTATTTAAACTTTTAAATTGTCTTATTTTTTATAAGAGCATTTAAACTTCAGTTTGTATATTTTTTCTGACTACCTTCTTTGATTTTAAAACTCCTTTGGAATATATATGTTTTATATATAACAAAATCGATTAACATATATGGAACAATACCCTATATGTTAAAAAAAAGAAAAACAAAAAAGGAGCCAGCGCTTATCAATCTTAAGTGGTTTCACACATTTTATACACAAAATGTTTTGCTTTAAAAAAATTACACAGTTAGGCTTCCCTTCTGACAAAAAATAGTTTGTATTGTTTTTATATCTAAGAAAGTCTGCATTTATAAAACGTTCACTAAATAACTTTTATAACAATATTATTAAATTGTCAGGATGCAAAATTTAAGCTCTGCTAACTTTTAATAGTTACTATCCAACTTGAAAGATTAAATGCCATTTAAATAATCAAATGAGGTTTAAAGGGGCGTTTCAAGGGCACTTGATAGCACGCGCATTTTTACACATACAAAGAATAAACGTATCAATTATGTTAATATTGACATATGCTGATAAGAGGAAGGAAATAGCTGTCATCAGACACCAGAGTTGAATGAGGAGGTGAATATTGATTGCCTATGTAAGTCAGTTATTCATATATGCAAAATACAACTGTTATTAAATTTGGTTAATGAAACATTTACAACAATATATATATATATATATATATATATATATATATATAAAGATATTATATATATATATATATATATATATATATATATATATATATATATATATATATATATATATATATATTAATTGGACTTCTTTCTTGGGTATAGGTTTATTTGCAAAATATACCTATACCCAAGAAAGAAGTCCAATTAATATATACCGGGTTTAAGAAACAAATTGAATAATTATATATATATATATATATATATATATATATATATATATATATCTATATATATATATATATATATATATATATATATATATATATATATATATATATATATATATATATATATATATATATATATATATATATATATATATATATATATATATATATATATGTATATATATAAATATGCTCAGTTAGCCTAAAAAATTTTATTATGAACAGTAATTATTTATAAAAAAAATCATAAAATTAAAACCGATTGAAAAAAAACCAGTAAAAAACATCTATTCTATTTTGGAAATTTGACTTTATGAACTGAAAATCGTCCAACTAAGACCTAATTAATCACTCCATCAGTAATACCTATTGACTGGAAAAAATATACTTAGGGTTTTCCTAACTCGGTTTTATTTTGTATATAATTTTTATTTCAACCATTGTAGTTTTATTTATAGGAATATTTATTGTAAATGACAAGTCCCAACTTTTCGAGGCCCAAACCTTAGTTAAAATGTTGGACGTTCCTAATAAAATAAACAAGTTCTGAAATCTATTCAGCAGAAAATTTTGCTAGAATCGCGGTTACTAATATTACATAAAATGGGTTACCTATATACATTTATAGAAAATGTATAATACACACTGATAAAAATTTTAATGAGTAGTAGAATTCAAAAACCCCGAAAAACCATACGGAACACGATTCCCCCACCGTACATCTCGATTACTGATACAAGAAATGTTTTGTGTTCAGTATAAAATAATTTAAAATTAATACAATTCTTTGGACAGCAGATATTTCCCAGATATTAGGCGGTCCAACAAAACAGCTGACTGCTGTCAATATGGAAGCTTCGAAATAAGAAGGCCGAAGTCGCCGAGCGGTGCAAACAAAATATTTTTATAATTAAAAATTAGATCCTTTTGTAGTGTAGATCCAAAAGACTTTCACCAAGTGACAAATATGGACATTGCTAGTTACCTGGTTGTTCAATTTAAATTATGTATATCCAAGTTAAACTTAGTTCAGTCTGTGTGTTTAATATTTTGTACTGCACCCAATACATATCCTTTTTTTATAAATAAAGCATATATATCACTAAAACAATCTTGTTTTTATTTAAATAAATTGTCATGCATGTCAGAGTGAAACAATATATAACATTTTCAGAGTGAATATATTAAGAATAAAAAGTAGTCTTTACAATAAACCTAATGATGAGTGTACAAGAACTCAATTTTTTTCATCATAATAAAACCTTTACTATTCACTAGACTTAAACCTACTTATGTCTAGAAAAAAATTAATTATATACGTGCACTCTAAGACAGGATTATACCATAGAGTCCCTAAAAAAAATAGTTATATTTTATTCCTGTCTTATTTTTTTCAGCAGTTATCGAGAAACTCAAAATTTTGAAACGAGTGTCCATGCCTTTAGCATACTTGTAATTATGAGTCTGGAATTTCCACCCTAAATTTAAGAACTTCCGTCCTGAATGCATAACAAGATTTCTTTATTCGCATAGATTTTGCCGACAGACACTTTTGGCAAATCTTAGTATTAAGTAAGTAATAACCCTGTATATGGTTATCGTAGCTTCATTTATTATACATAAAAAAAAATTGTAAAAACTGTAGACCACATCTACCACACTCGTGCTAGGATAATATCAATATAAAAAGCATACATTATTTAGTTCCTAAAGTATGTAATAAACTTCCAACTTCCACATACGATGAATTCGTTAAGTTTAAGATAGAATGTAAAAAAAATATTTATTACTCTTATAATGAATTTAAGAACTAAGAGTCTTTTAAGTAGGATTACCTTATTTTCCCAAACAAAAAAATAATTACGGAGTTGCATAAAGGTTAAAATTATTAAACAAATCTTTTTCAAGATGGTACATACAAATACTGATAATTATTTAAGTCCCCTAAAACATAAAAAAATAATACAGCCTTGAAATATGTAACAGTACAAAATGTAATATAATTTTTTGAAACGATTAGATCTTTGATCAGTCTCGATTGAGAATCATAATAATTGTTAACTAGCTAGATTGATTTTAGTTTTTTAGTAAATGATTAAAATGAAATGTTTTGCACACACTTGGGCCTAATTTAATTTAGTAGTACGTAAATCCTAACAAAAAGAAGGCTTTTTAGGGTAAAAAAGTAGAAATAAATAACGAAAGTCCCATATACTCCGTGTAAAAATTCGATTTGTTTGTCCTACGCCTGTCAAAAACAGCTGATCGGTGACGTTCAACTGACAGTTCGTTGGAGTGCCCTATTAAGTGACTAAATGGTGTTCGTTAACGATCCTCGTTTCTATGTTAGATTGGTGCATTATTTGGGGTTAGGATTCAGTAAAAATAAAATGTATTTAAAAAAAAATATATATATATATATATATATATATATATATATATATATATATATATATATATATATATATATATATATATATATATATATATATATATATATATATATATATATAGGAGTAATAAAAATTTAGCTAAGGCGATGCAAATTATCTCCGAAATTTCATGACTAGAAAAAGTCATGCACTGGATTCAACAAGTAAACAAAAAGGCAGATTAAAATATTTACAATTCCCTACATTCTTTTTACCGGCAGTTAACCAGTGAGCCAATTATTAACCCAGTCCTTATCAACTCATCTTAATAGTTTCAAAAAAATTGTTTGCGTTTAAGATTAAATCATACGTTTAAAATATGGTCAAAAAAACTTTGGTAAGGCAAACGGTTCAATGATTTGCATCACAAACGGAAATCTAAGAAGAAAACACTACAGGGTGATTTATAAATAAAATCCAGATTATTATTTTCTTAATTCTAGAGAAGGGAAAAATGAAAAAGATCATTGAAACCATTTACTCTGATTTCTAAAAGCCTATTTCGATTTTTGCTTATCGATGTCGTAAAGAATATTTCGATTTCTCTGTTTTTATGTAATTAAAATACTTAAATTATGTGCTTCAGTTGTATGTTTCTTGAGTGTGTTTAAACACAAATATTACTGTCTCGTTATTTATACTTATCTGTCATTTATGTATTCATATATAACTTATTTTGTTATTGTTGGAAAACTTGTTTTCTTACCTTATTTTTAAGATATATTACTAATTTCCTTGATCTTTATTTCTGAGGCCTGTGTATTTTGTTTTATATTAGTTGTAGCTTTGTTATTGTACCGTGTATTTTTGTATGTTAATTTGATGAATACTTCCCAGACGTTACCTACATTTGATGTGACGATTTAAATATTATTATGACTGTGATTTTATATGTATGCTGTACCAATTGTCGTTTTTTCTAAATGTCGGTAGAATAGCAATATTTTTTACATATCGATACAGCATTTCGTACATCATGCATCCCTAAACTCTCTTTTGTACGGAGCTTGACGAAACTACCAGAATTTGTTCTGTCGCTGAGACAGTTTAGTCAGGGTTTAGTGGGAATACTTATGTGGGGATAGCACTATCACATTTTGTCACTTCAGCCCCAAATAACAAACTACTTTACTTTTTTTTTAAACTTATGTTTCATTATTATGATAATAATTTAATAAACAGTTTATTTACATTCTTATTTGGCTTTAATAATCTGATAAACGTTTTTATAATAATCTCTTTTGTATTATTTTTATATTTTTATACTTTTCTAAGTACCAGTTTATTTATGTTCATTATTTTTAATTTACTCTAACGTCTTTTTAATCGTATTTTTACTTTAAAGTTTACAGTAGTATAGTACTTGGGTACGTAAATTCATTATTCTATACACCCCACAATTATTTCATGATTATAGCATTGCATTCGTACTATAGAAATCTAGTCACCCCACATTAGTTTTTAAGAAACGTGAACAAAATGAGTGCGCCAATAAGCTATTATCGTAACTTTGGTCCCCAATTTTGTACCGATCTATGCAACAAGAGTTTTGCGACAATGACGAAAATCACTGTATTTGCGCCCTTAACAATTTAAAAATTAAGTTTAGCCGGTAACCAAAATTCATTAAATAAATGAGTTCTCCTTTGTCTGGAAGTCAGTCCATTATTTAATTCAAATATAGTTTGTATAAATAATGAGTTACGAATGTCACAGACTGGCAAGTATTTCACAACAATCTAATTGACCATTAAATGAGTCATCATCAATAAAGTGTGCACTATTGTTAAAATCAATAAAGAGGCGGCAAATGGGATCGAACTTCCTCGAATTAATTTATTTGCATAAGCCAAAATGTTCGCGGCTGACGATAGAAATGGTATTACGTTAGGTGGGTATTTGAGGCGGTTTATTTTAACAGGTTTTGATGGCGCTAGTATTAGGTACGTAAGCTATTTAATTTAGATTTTAGAATATTCGATGTTTATTCTGCAAGAGACACATTAATAAAGGGTCTGTTTTATCAATTTGAACCTTTCATTTTATTGAGAAAAAGTGAAAGATAACACAACTTGTTAAAATAAACCGCCAAGTATCCATCTATCGTAATATAATTTATATCGTCAGCTGCGAGCGTTTTGGCTTATGCAAATAAATTAATTCGAGGAAGTTCGATCCCATTTGCGGCATTATTAATTTAAACAATAGTGCACACTTTATTGATGATTACTCATTTAATGGTCAATTAGATTTTTGAGAAATCCTTGCCAGTCTGAGACATTTGTAACTGATTATTTATACACACTGTATTAAATAATGGACCGACTTCCAGATAAAGGAGGACTCACCTAGAACGAAAGCTTTCATGGCTATGGTCAATTAAGAAATCATCTCTTCTTTTCCGACGTTTCGCCTTCGATTACACGAGGCATCTTCAAGTGTCTTTACGTCACGAGATCGCGACACTGAGGACTCATATACTTTATATTTTGGTTATCCGCTAATCCTAATATTTGTTATGTTATTAAGGACGTAAAAACAGTGATTTTGTTCATTGTCACAAAGCTCCTGTTGCAAAGATTGGTATAAAAATCGGGAGGAAAGTTACAAAAAGTAAAAATAAAATAAAAACAATGATAAGTGGTAAACTGGCGCTTAGAAAATCATAATAATTTTAAAATAGTACGATAGATATTTAAAAGAGGGTATAAAAACGAATATCAGAATATTAAAACCAAATAAGAATGAAACTAACTGTCAATTGTCATCATAAATACAATAAGCTAAAAATAAAGTAATTTATTACTTGTAAGTATTCCCACTAAACCCTGACTAAACTTTCTCATCGACATGCCAAATTCTGGTAGTTTCATCAAGCTCGGCACAAAATCTACAGTAGCCGAATTTAGACATGCACGATGTACGAAATGCAGTATCGATTTGTAAGAACTATTCATATTCCATCTACATTTAGAAGAAACAACTACATTTTTTAACAAAAGAGCTGATAAGAACAGCATACACATACAATCACAGTCATAATAATATATAAAACGTCGTATCAAATGTAACATTTAGAAAGTGTTTATTAAAAACACTTACAAAAGTACAAGGCACAATAAAAAACAAAGCTACAATTAATATAAAACCAAATGCAAAGGCTTCAGAAATAAAGACCACTAAAATAGAAGTATATGTCAATAATAAGTTAAAAAAAAACTACTTTCCAAACCATAACAAAATAAGTTATAAATGAATACCTAATAAATTATCTTTTATCAAAATAGAGGTATAAATTTTTTTAATTGAGTTTATAAAAAGTTTTTAACAAAAAACTGGTAGTATAATAAATGAGGTGAATTAATAGCGTAAACCGTGAACCCTTTTAAATACAAATATCCTTATCGGGGTAATACTGTGGGGGATATTCTAAAACCAATAGCATGGAGGAAATTCAAAGACATATTCAAAATCTATTAAATGGCAGACTTAATTTTAATTATTTTAATTTCTATAAAAACAGATAAATCGAAATAATCTTCATGACAAAATATCGATACCGAGAAAATCGAGATATGTTTCTAGAAATCAAAATAGTTTTATTATTTCCTTCTTTAGAATTAAAAAAAATCTGGATTTTTATTTATGAATCACCCTGTAGTATTTTCTTTTTAGGTTTTTGTTTTTCATACAAGGCATTGAACCGTTTCTCTTACCAAAGTTTTTTTGACCATATTTTAAACTCAAGGACCTTTTTCTTAAAATCTATTAGGATTAGTTGATAAAGACTGGGTCAACAATTACTAATGCTCTTTGGTTACCTGCCGGTAAAAAGAATGTACCGAATTGAAAATATTCTAATCTGTGTTTTTGTTTACTTGTTGAATCCAATGTATGGCTTGCCTTAGTCATGAAATTTATGAGATAATTTGCATAGCGTTAGCTAAATTTGTTTTTATTTGCTTATGGTCGCATTGGAATGTAAACACATTAATGAATCTTTAGATGATAAATGGGCCAGGGTCAAATTGAAAAGACTGACTCATACCTTCCGGTATTTACCAATAGCTTAACTTTAAAAATTCTATTATAAAACACTCTGAATATTTCTAAGGTTAGTATTGCACCTTATTATTTTAAAATGTTTAACCTTTATAGAGACGACTAGGTACTACCATTCTCATGGACGAGGCCTGAAAAGATTCATAGGTACCCCGTGAGATTCTGGGCTACAGGCTTAATAACTATCAAAATGGTGGAAGAAGTCCAACTTAAAAAAAATAAATATTTCAAAAACTCACCCTGAGAGACCAAATTAAAGAGCTTTTTATGGATGTTGTAATTGAACATTAAGCTAAAAAACCATTTGAAATTTACAAATAGGTTTTAGAGTTTCAACAAATGATAAACAAGAATTAAACAGGTAAGTCTTTTTAAGCCTCGTCATTTCTTAAATTTTACTTTTTTTAATAATTTATATTCATTGTTATGTTGCAGCATGTTCCATTGGATTTAATGGGAGCGTTATCTATTATACTTTTCCCCTAATAATAATAATAACAATAATAATTAATTCTCTATGAATTACTATTTCTAGAATTGGCTTTCTTATAGCAACTCTTATTATTTTTCCCTAAAATTTAAACATCCATCTTATGACATAATTTTTCAAAGATAAAAATTTTCATAACCTTTAATTTTGAGACCTTCAATTTTTTGGTATATTTCAATAACAAAAAAAACAAAGCGTTTTTATTATATGTAAGTTTAGACGTTTTATTATTATCATGAACTAAATTATAAATGTATTTCCAAAGCTTGGTTAAATAAAAATAAATCCTAAATAAAAACATATACTGGCCGAATTCTCTGTGATTTTCTTAAGTTTTAAAGTTGCACGGCCGTGAATCAAGAATCAATAAGGTATGTGATCATACTATGTCAATTGTTCTGCTGGATTCTTACTTTTTCGATCCTTGACTTACGTACAGACTTTCGTCAAAAATACATATCCAAAGCTAGCAATCTCTGTTCTAAGCGTTTAGATATCTTTGTGTTTCACACATATATTTGAAGTTTTCCATTGAGGTATTTGACCATAAAATAGAGTTTAGGAACACTAGAACTGATTTTACCTTATTTATCCGGCTTTCAATTTCTCTTTCTATATTTTCATTGATCGATTTTCATTCTCAGATGTATGTACTCATCACAGGCTTCGATTCTTTCGTCTCTTGCCAAGTCCAGATCTTGGCTTTCTCCTCCGATACATAAATATTTCGTTTTTTTATAGTTTACTGATCGTCCCCATTTATCCTACTCTTAAACAACCTGGTGAACATAAATTCCCAATTCTTTCTGTCTTCACCGATGACATCCTGATCTCGAACCTGCACTATGTATAATGTTTTCGGTTTTATTGAAATCTCCAAGCTTCTACAACTGTTTTATGAAAAAGTAATTATAAATGTTAAAGAGAGTGAAATTCTCAGGCGGTACAACCAACTGTGTTTACTTTTCTTGATAAAAGGAATAATTCATAATGAGAAAAACTGCAGGCAAAACCAAACTACCCCCTTTTTAGTATACCTAAGTGAAGCCATTCCCTAAGCAAGTGGTAGACAGAAAATGTTTTAAGGGGTCGATTATGGCGTCGATGCCGACTATCTAAGTGATTTCCGTCATCGTTATAGAAGAAGAAACAATTTTGTTAAGATAAAAATGGCATTAAAAAATTTTTAATTTTTTCTTGCAAAATTTGAATAAAATAAGTAATTTTTAACATGCCTCGAACCTCCTGACTGATAAAGATAAAAAAATTAGGTTTTCGCGATCCATAGATCTAAAACCGATTACGAGAAATATAAAAAAAGTTAATAAAATATTATATTTTATTCAATCATCACTAACCCAAATGTTCCACCCACGCCGCTTTCCTAATTCCATTTTATTGTCTACCTTATTTTTATTTTCAAGTCTAATGTCTAATTTCAATCTTTTCCAAAAGTGGATTATTATTCCCTCTTCACCAACATTGCTTGCCCTTTACTTTTATTAAATCAAACATTAGTTCTTTAATTACTTATTGCCATTTCTATCTCTCTTTTTTAATATTAATATTTAATTAAGTAATGAACTAAATAGTAACCTAAAAAACTACTTCAATTTACTTCAAAAATACAGCGAAATAACTTAATAATACTGCTTATTAAATTGTTGACATTGTTTGGACATGTCGAGGGCAACAAAAACATTGCCGGTGACTTCCAGGGCTACTTAAGACATCTTTACCACACTAAAAATACATTGTCGACTTTATCAAAGGCATACAATAAAATGGGAGTTCTAGACTTAAAAAACTGTGCCAAAAGTCTGCTACAAATCCGAAAATAGATAGAACCGCTGTTAAAATAAACATTGCACTTATATTAAATAACAGCTGTATAGTGAAAGACATTAATATAATATAATTATTAATAATATTTAATAACCCGCCCGAATGATTTAATTGCAGATCGTATTATTAAGAAATATCTCATCAGACAAACGTTTTCTTTAAACAACAAATATTTATAACTGTGAATATATTTTGAAATATATGTGTTAGCCCCTTATTTTCATTAACCATATCATGAAATGAAAAGGGGAGCTGTGTGCACTTAGGGATGAATTTGTAGAGATACAGAGACTTTTTGTATTTCGTGTAACAATTTATTTAAAAAATTAGGCCTGCAAGAAAAAAATTACTTTTTTTACTTCTTTCATAAAAGGGAAGTATTGTTATCGTAAAAAAATTATCCTCCGAGCTTTTTCAAGATATTTACGTTTGAGAGTCCCTTGATCCCGAAAAACATACTTTTTTCTCGATTCCGTCGGTCTGTCTGTCTGTCTGTATGTCTGATTGTCTCTTACTAACCCAATTGACTTCAGATTCTTGACAAACATTAAGAGTCATATGGGGATAACCTGGTAACATTTTTGTAAAAATCCAAAACGGCAAAACAAAATGGCAGCCTAGTGAAATGTTAAAAAATTATAACTAAAAATGTTCTCATCCAATTTTTCTCAAATTTTAAACATAAAGTTTTACGTAGGAATCAACTAGTAAAATTTTAGTACGATTCCAAGATGGCGAAACAAAATAGCGGTTAATAAAATATTTAAAAATTCAGCCTGAAAAACTACTTAGTGAACTAATTGTGGCCATAACTAATTGTAGTATAGAAATGAACTAATAAAACTGTAATACTAATTCAAGATGGCGGAACAAAATGGCGGCCAAATAAAATTCTTGTATTCTGAAAAAATCACCCAGGTTTTACACAATCCCCTAGATGCAAAAAACATATGTTTTATCTATTTGGTCGGTCCGTCTATTGATTTGTCTATTTGTCTGTCAGTTCGCGGCATAGCTTAAAAACTACTCACCAGATTGACTTCAAATTTTAGTCAAGAATTAAGGCTCATATGAAGATGACCAGGTAATATTTTGGTAAAAATCCAATCTCCCCGAACAAAATTGTGGCCTAGTGAAACGTTAGAAAAATTATTACTACAAAAATGAATTATCCAATTTATCTCAAGTTTTGTACAAAAATCAACTATTATGTGGGAATCAACGTAAAATTTTGGTACGAATCCAATATGGCGGATCAAAATGGCGTCTTAATAAAATATTTTAAAATTCAGCCTGAAAAACTACTTAATGAACTGATTTCAAATCGTGTGTCATAACTAATTGTAGTATGGAGATAAACTAGTAAAATTGCTGTACTAATTCAAGTTTGCGGAACAAAATGTCGCCCAAATTAAATTATTGTAATCTGAAAAAAACACCCTCATAAGATTTACATATTTTCGCGTTTTAACGTCACTAGATACCAAAAAATATGTTTTATTAATTTCGTCGGTCCGTCTGTCGGTTTGTCTATTTTCTGTCAGTTCGTGGCATGGCTTAAAAACTACTCATCATATTGGCTTCACATTTCGGTCAAAAATTAAGCCTCAAATGGGGATGACCTGGTAATATCGCAGTTAAAATCCAATATGCCGGTACGAGGTGGCGGTCTAGTCAAACGTTAAAAAAATTATTACTAGAGAAACTAATTATCTAATTTATCTTAAATTTTGCGCAAAATCAAGTATTATGTAGAAATCAACTGAAAAATTTTAGTACGAATCGAAGATGGCGTAACAAAATGGCGGCTTAGTAAATTATTCAGGAATTCAGCGTGAATATCCTACTTAATGAACTGATTTTAAACTATGTGCTATAACTAATTGATGTATAGAGTTGAATTAATAAAATTGTAGTACTAATTCTAACTGCCGGAACAAAATGGCGGCCAAATAAACGTTTTGTAATGTGAAAAATCTCACCCTCTCAGGTTTTAGCATCTCTAGTTGCCAAAAAATATGTTCTATCAATTTCTCTGTCAGTTCGCGGCATAGCTCAAAAATTACTCGTTAACTTAATTAATATACTATAATTTTAATACAAAATTAAGGGTCATATGCGAATGACCTAGTAATATTTTGGTAAAGATCCAATATGCCGGAACAAGATGGTGGCCTAGAAAAACGTTAAATAATGATGAACTAAATTAAATTGAATCAAACTGACTAGGGAAGTTCTGGGTAAAGCAAATTTACTAGCGATTTTTTAATGTAAAATCTGAAAATGATAATTTGTTTAATAAATCACAGGCATTATTGTGATATTTATTTTAATTTTAGAAGTTGTTATAAATTTACAAATTTATTTGAAAAAAATATAAGTTTAATGTCAAACCATTGCAAATTATTTTTAAAAAGGAGAAAAACTGAAATCAAATTTTACATTTTCAAAAACGGTTTTTTTCGCAAATATACCATATTATTTGAGTTTTTATATTCTAAGTTATTTTTATTCAAATTTAGCTGTTCTGTTTTCAAAAAAATGAAATTTAGGTATATTACTTTTGGGGGCATGCACCGAGGTTGCAGATGGTTTTTAGAAAATATATATAAGAATTTTGTGCAGCACACTTTATTGATAAGCTGGAAACCGCTATTTCAATAATAAAAAATATTAATTCCATCTACTTTTTGTCAATCTTGCACAAGACAAATTGGGAATAGTATATTAGTTACCCAGCATAACATTGAATTTGTTGAAAAAAATTCAAAATAAGCACCTGTCAATAGAAATGCGGTCCCTTACAGTCAATGTGCTGAAGAGTAGATTGAAAGGCTTACTTTACGAAAAATCTATATTATCCTCTTAATGAATATTTCAGTGACATTTTTTAATATATTTTAAGTTCTCTTTTTAACTTTTTTCTAGTACTTTTAACATATCTTCTAAATTATAGGGTATTTATAGTTTAATTATTATGAAACGCTTTTTTGGTAATAATTATTTAATATAATACTAATTTAAAATATATCTATTCTATATAATCCAAAACATAAGGCTTTAGTAATTTTTGGTAAAACTTATTTATTAGTTAGTCAAATGAAATTTGTTAATTTACATAATATCTAATTCAGGGAGCTAATATTATTATTCTAAGAGGTAAATTAATTTACTATTCTTTTATATAATACAGTGAATCAAATACTAATACAAAATATTACACAAGGTATCTAAGAGGTAAATTAATTTACTATTCTTTTATATAATACAGTGAATCAAATACTAATACAAAATATTACACAAGGTATGTAATTTTTCATTGAAACGAACTGAGCTATTGTTGTCATTTGCTTATATATCACGAGATAGTTTGGCCTACAAACACTCTCAAGCGCCATCTAATTACACCTCATAAAACAAAGTAAATATTACGAACATGGCTTAACAATTAACAACTAAACATGAAAATCGTCACCTTTCCCTCTTAGACCAAATAGTACGAGCCTCCAGATGTTAGGCTTCTTCACAGCACATCTGTTTAATTGTTAGATTAGTCTGGGGATTCCACTTAGTTTTTAATAGAAGCAGTGGGATTTTACAGTAGTAAAAGTTTTAAACCGCCAGTAATAAAATACAAGTTGGACGTGTCTTATAATATTTAGGCTTTTTAAATAATTTTAAGAAGCTTGTATAATATGTTTTCCTAAAGCTCAGTGTATTTATTCGTTTTATGATTCAAAGCTCATGAGGACAACTTTTTATGTCGTTTGAAAATTACATTTTATTTATTCCTAACCAATTTTGTATTATATACTTACCAGAATATTAATCAGAAAAATGTTTAACAAAAATTTAAAAAAAAATACTATACAGACGAAACTGATAATCAAAATTGTTAGTGAATATTTTCATAATTAGACGAGGAGCTTTTCGCTGATCTGTCGGAAATGTTATTAGAAATAAACTCCTACTATAATAAGAAATATTTTGTACAGGGTGTAGAGCCAGATCGTACAAGATTTTCAAAATTTCAATTGCTCCGAAAATGTACAAAACAACTTTTAATTTTTGTTTGCTACGTTCTACTAAAATTGCAAAACTATGTTGAAAAAAATTCTATTTTTTGTATTACTATAACATGTAGTTTTTTAATGCGTTATCTTTAACTAAATTTTTAATAAACGGTCACGTAGTTTTTTTTTATCTTTATGTGTTACAATCCCAGCATCACAAAAATTCAAGAAAAATACAATAAACTTCTATACAGATGAAAGAGATAATCAAAATTGTTCGTGAATATTTTCATAAATAGACGAGATAGGAGAACGTGCTTTTTGTTGATCTGTTGGACACCTTATTAGAAATAAACCCTTTTAAACGAAAATATTGCTGAAATCTGTTATACAGGGTGTAGAGCCACAGCGTGCACCATTTTCAAAATTTCAGTTGCTCAGAAAATGTACAAAAACAATTTTTGATTTTTGTTTGCTACGTTATATCAGTCCTAAATAAAATTGCAAACTATGTTTTTTTTTTTGAAAAATGTGTAAAAGGGAAGTATTAGAATCCTAAAAAAACACCCTGTGAGATTTTTCAGATAGTCACGTTTCAGGGTCTCTAGATGCCGAAAAATGTGGTTTCTTAATCCCGTCGGTCTGTCTGTGTGTTTGTTCGCGGCATATAAATAACTAATTACCCTATTGACTTCAAATTTTCGTCAAAAATTAAGGGTTATATGGGGATAACCTAATAACATTTTGGTAAAAATTCAATATGGCGAAACAAAATGGCAGCCTAGTGAAATATTAAAAATTGTTTATCCAGTTTACCTCAAATGCGCAAACCTCAAGTATTATGTTGGAATCAATTTGAAACATTTTGGTACGAATTTTAAGTTGGTTAAATTGTGGTACTAATTCAAGATGGCCGAACAAAAGGCGACCAAATAAAATTTTTGTAATCGTGAAAAAACTCTCTCAGGTTTTACATATCTTCACGTTTTAGCATACCTAGATGCCAATATATATGTTTTATCAATTCTGATTGACTCCGATCTGTCTGTCTGTCTGTCTACCAGTTTATGGCATAGTTTAAAGACTACGATTGACTTCAAATTTTTACCAAAATTTAGGGGTTATTTGGAGATTAACGTTTTAGCGTCTCTAGATGCCAAAATATATATTTTATCAATTCTGTCGGCCTGTCTGTCAGTCTGACACTTGGTAGTTTAAAGACTACACATTGACTTCCAATTTTTACCAAAAATTAAGGGTTATATGGTGATGAGCTGCTAATATTTTGGTAAAATTCGCGTATCGCGACCAAGTGAAATGTTAAAAAAATTATTATTAAAAAACTATTTTTCCAATTTATCTCAAATTTTGCATACACATCAAAGTATTATGTTGGAATCAACTGGTAAAATTTTGGTACGAATCCAAGACTGCCGAACAAAATGTCTTAATAAAATATTTAACAATTCAGTCTGAAAAACTACTTAATGGATTAGTTTTTAATTGTGTGCCATAAGTAATTGTGGTAGAAGGGTCAACTAGTAAAATTGTGGTACTAATTCAAGATGGTCGAACAAAATGGCTGCAAAATAAAATGTTTATAATTTTATAATTTCCGTCGGTCTGTCAGTCTGCCAACTCACAGCATAGCTTAAAAACTACTTACCAGACTGACTTCAAATTTTAGTCAAAAATTAACGGTCATATGCGGATAAGCTTGTAATATGTTGGTAAAAATCCAATTGGCGGAAAATGTTAAAAAAATTATTACTAAAAAAACTGATTATCCAATTTTCCTCAAATTTTGCACAAAAATTAAGTGTTACATAAGAATGAACTGGTAACATTTTGATATGAATGATAGCCAAACAAAATAGTGGCCTAATAAAATATTTAAAAAATCAGCCTAAAAATACTATTTATTAAATTAATTTCATATTTTGTGCAAGAATTAAGCGTTATATAGACATAAACTGGTAAAGTTGTGGTACGAATTTAAGATGGCGAAACAAAATGGCGGCCAAGTAAAATTTAAAAAAAGTCAACGTAAAAATTAAATGTGAAAATGGAATAAACATGGTATGAATTCAACATGACGTACCAAAAGGCAGTTTGTGTGAATGTAAAAACTACTTATTGAATCTATTTTAAATTATGCCTAAAAGTCAAGTGTAGTATATGTAGAAAGAAACTGGTAAAATATTGGTAGGAATCCAATATGATGGAATAAAATGGCGCCTAATAAATATGTTTTGAAAGGAGAGTATATGTACCTGACACATATATATTGTGACTATGTACCGAACTAAACTGGGTTTTTGTTCCATCATATTGGATTCCTACCAATATTTTACTCGTTCCTACCTATGCCACCCTTGATTTTTTGGCATAATTTAAAATAAATTCAATAACTTTTCCATTAACACACACCGACATTTTGTTACGTCATGTTGAATTCGTACCAGTTTATCCCTATATCAGATTTAGTTTTTCTGAAATATTTAAAGTAAATTTTATACGATTTTTTTAAAATTTTATTTGGACGCCATTTTGTTCCGCCGTCTCGAATTCGTACCACAACTTTGCCAGTTTATCTTTATATCACACTTAATGCTTGTACTGATTTTTATGCAAAATTTGAGGTAAATTGGATAAATAGCTTTTTTAATAATAATTTTGTTAACGCCTCATTAGGCTGCCATCTGGTTCCGGCATATTGGATTTGTACCAAGATATTATCAGGTTATCTTCATATGACCCTTAAATTTTTCCTAAAATTTGAAGTCAATCTGCTAAGTAATTTTTAAGCTATATAGCAAACTGTCAAAGTTCCAAGCCGCTATATGCTATTTTTGGCCCCAAAAAGAGATCTAAATTTTTTTAACTAATAAAAGTAAAAGAATTATGGAAACCGTTTTGGCAAATATTTCGTACTATTAAACACTTACAAGAAACATTCAATATTCCAATTGGTTTTCATTTAACACGACGGTGAAATGCGTTGGAAAAATTGTATGTTGTTATATCTATCCAACTAATCTTAAATTAATGTCTGGATATTCTGTATACTCCATGTAGATTGCAAACCATAGAAAACTAAACGCTGAGTGACCTGTACTAAAAAACGTAATAATAGGGGAAGCGTCAAATAGTTACAGGTTAATAAATAAAAGTCACTCGATTAAAGCCCACGCTCCTGCAATAATCTTTCTCGTTTATAATAAGTACCTTACCATTCTCGTTTTGTAATATAGTATTAAATCGCCTATTATTTAAATCGGTTGTTTTGTACTAAATATTAAATACTATGCTAATAAAAAATTAATAGCTAATATCATAAAAATTGGTGAACAATAAAAACTCTACTATCCATATATTGAGGATTATAAGAACAATATCTGATCTGAATTACTATCATCCTGTTATTGAAATAATCTAGCAATGATTGACATTGACCCTACCTGTACAGATGTTCAGTAAGGAAAAGGTGCAACATCTATAGAAAATCCACCCCTGTGCCGGAGTGCACATATCTGCACATGTCAACGTGGCCGATGGTTTCAGCCAGGTGTGAAGAGGGGGGAGGGAGTAACTACCCCCTCGTCGTCGGGGTGCTTTCTGGTTCCGGAACGCATAACGGTCTTTCTAATAAAGTGCAGCTGTCACATATAAAGCGCGTGCCAGGAGTGAGGTATATGGACTAGTTTCAATGGCGTAACAACAGCGAATTAAATATATATATTTTTATATATTATAATAAGACTTCTTTTTTAAATTTAAAAAAGCCGATATCCGCACAAACACAGTTAATACAGAAAATGTGTTAGATAAGATATCTAACACATATCACATTTACGGATTTTATGTATTTGTTATTACCTATATTATCTTAAGAAGTAATTATTGTTCGAAAGGGTTATAAACCTGTTCTTTAATTGTACTGTGAAGGTATTCTAGCAATATTTAAAGCAAAATACACGGTGATTCAGATTTCGCTAATACTTTTAACCTAGAAATAGTATATCAGGAAAATATAGTTGAGAAAGTAAACTGAAAACTTTTTAAGATGTTTCTTAAATGATACTGGTGTACTATACCAAAATCAAGCCGAAAAGTGAAAAAAGCTATTTACAGCACATACTTTCATTGTAATAAACCCTTAAGGTTATGACTGATAACACGAAAGAGACATATAAGTCATAACAGCCTGTATGATTTTAAGACGATAGAATGTTCTGAATAAGATTACTTATGGTCTGCTAGCTATAATTAAAAATTTCTTACCATCATGCTATAGATAATTATAAAAAATGTTTGCTCGATTTTACTCGAATTTAGAAAGTGCATATTATGTCCTTAAATTTATTTTCTTCTGTTCTGTTCTGATTCGTCCTATATAATGCTAATGTGATTTTAATCATTAATTTGAAGGTATAGCTAAACCTAAAAGGCATGAGCAAATGTTTCCTAAAGGAAGCAAACCTTTTCCACGACCTTTTTACACATTTAGTTGACATATAGATATATTACATACATTTAAAAAAAAATACATAGGATCGAATTGACAACCTCCTTCTTTGAAGAAAATATTTCATTACAATAATCCTTTTTAAGGCATATGTAATAGTAAAAAATGTTATGAATCATTCGTTTTATCGGGAATGGTGAAGAATGATTCAATTTAGTTCAAGAGTGAGCATTTATTAACACATATAATACTGTCTTCAAATATTTATATTGGGTACCGTTTTGTTGCACCAGTTAATTCCTATATCACATTTAATTTTTTTGCAAAATAAATAGGAATATTTTTTACGTTGATTTCTTAAACATTTTATCTGACCGTCATTTTGTTTCGCTATCTTGAATTCGTACCACAACTTTACTAGTTTATCTCTAAGCCTTGCACAAAATTTGAAATTAGTCTAAGAATTACTTTTTTTAAGCTGATTTTACAAATATTTTATTAGGCCGCCGTTTTGTTTTGAAATCTTGAATTCATAACAAAATGTTTCCAGCTTTTTCCTAAGTAACACTTCATTTTTGTGCAAAATCTGGGGTAAATTGTATACTTTTTTCAGTAAAATTTTTTTAACGTTTTACTAGCCTGCCATCTTATTCCGCCTTATTGGATATTTACCAAAATACTACCAGGTCATTCCCATATAATCCTTAATGTTTGGTCAAAATTTGAGGTGAATCGGGACAGTAGTTTTCAAGCTATGCCGGGAAATGACAGACATAAGAACTGACAGACCAAAACTGCTCAAATATATTCTTTGGCATCTAAGCACGCTCAAACGTAAAGATATGTAAAACCTGGTCATTCTTTCACGATTACAAAACATTTATTTGGTCGTCTGAATTTGCACTACAATTTTACCAGTTCATTCCTATACGAAATTTAATTATTGCACAAAATTTGAAATCAATCCATTAAATAGTTTTTTCAGACTGAGTTTTTAAGTATTTTATTAAGCCGGCGTTTCTGTTACGCCATATTGGATTCGTACCCAAATTTTACCAGTTGATTTCCACACAATAGTTGATTTTTGTACTCTATTTGAGGTAAATTCGATAAGTAGTTTTTTCGTAATCATTTTTTTAACATTTCACTAGGCTGCCATTTTGTTCCGCCATATTGGATTTTTACCAAAATGTTATCACCATATGAAACCTAATTTTTGACCAAAATTTGGAGTCAGTCGGATTAGTAGACAGACAGATCGACAGAATTGAGAAAACATTTTTTTCAGCATCTAGGGACCCTGAAACGTAAAGATCTAAAAAAATCACTCTCCGAGATTTTTTTATCATTACAATACTCCCCATTACGGGGGAATTAAAAGACGTCAACCATAATAGCCCGAATGATCTTGAATTTCGACACAGAAAACACCTCAGTTTTTTTCTGTAATTATTTTCTATTAAAGAAAATATAATTAAATTCCACCCTTGTCTCTTCTGAAGAGCTGCCACTGCTTCATTTAAATTAAATATATATAGGTAGTCTGATAAACATGAAATGCAACATATTTTGTTACGCCTATGATTGAATCCCTACTAATTTGAAATTCGTCTACTGGCTACCGAATAGAGGTGCAGGCTGCAGGAAAAATGTAAGATGGAATTTGCAAAATATACCTGTATTTTAGAGATTATTATTCAGTATATGCAATTATTTTTAGAATTTCTATAAAAATTAATTTATCAATCAAGAAATTATTGAAAAACCTCTAACATTACAATACTTCCCATTACGGGGGAAGTAAAAGACATCAATCATAACAGCCCGAATGATTTTAAATTTCGACAGAGAGAAGACCTCAGTTTTGTTATGTGATTATTTTCTATTAAAAAAATATAATTAAATTCCTTTTCCCTTTTCTCCTCTGAAGAGCTGCCACTGCTTCATGCAAATTAAATGCGACAAATTAAATATTTACAGTCTGATAAATCTACCTGTATATTAGAGATTATTATTCAGCATATACAATTATTTTCAGAAATTATTGAAAAACCTCAATATTTCTCAAAGGGTCTACTAAATATGTAGATGTTTGCATTAAACAGAGCTACATTTCTAAAATTGCAGTATAAAGTAATTATACAACGTTTATACAACAAATATTAGACGAACAGAACATAGAAGACACAATATTTATTTTATCAGACTTTTGATAAAACAGGTTAAGAAAGTATGCGATATCTGGTGTATGACCACCACCCTACATTTACAATACACATTAATCCAAAAACGTATATGCTCTCAAATTCAGCAAATTCTGCATAAAATTCAGTAAATTCTTTAATAATAAAAAAAATATTCATATAGTACAGTGTTTTATTTTAGCTTTGAGGATTAAAAAAAGTTATTATAAAGGAAATGATTTACACACATTCTATCATTTTTGACATGTGTTTTTCAGTTTAAATAATTTGACATTGTTTACTTTGTTTTAAGTGAACTACATCCAATGTCACACTGACCAAAAAAAAGTCAATAAAGTTGTTTCTATAAACAAATTGTTCTATTTTAGGCATTTTGCAAAGTTTAGAACTTTTGATGTAAAAAATAAAACAAACTGTAGAAAGGGCACACCCTTTAACTATTATGGATTTTAAAAGATCAAGTACAAATTTCGCAGGCAAAAATTTCTAAAACTAGATGAGTTTTTGTAAACTATTACATGTCAGACAAGTTCATCCTGATGTAGATGAATAAGACACTTATGGTTGATATTAATTTTATCATTTTCACTTACTTCTGTGGTTAAGGTTTTTAATCAGTTTTATTCAAGGTTTTTAGTTCAATTTAATGGTTTACTTATACTTAAAGTTCAGTTTTATTTAATAATAAATAATTTTTACTAAAAAACCAAACCAATTATACAGTTTACACTCGTATTTTTAGAATTTTGCTTAAAAATATGTACCTAGTTATTTAAAATTATAGAAAAGGACTAAAAATTAAAGTTAATCGAAATTTTTTGTTTATGAAATTTATATCGTATAAAGGAAAAAGTAGATAATATAATAAGTAACTTAAGTATTTGAAAACAAAAAAGTCTTAATTAATTAGTTGATTTGTCCTTCACTGTGACAAATAATTACTTTTTTTTTTCTAGAAAATATTTAAAATTAGAGTTATAATATAATAGACATGACCGTGTGACACCTGTAAAAAAAAAGATAAAAATAATAAACTCTAGGAAGCATCCCTTTTTTTCGTGGTTCGAAGAACATCATATACATCGTAAATGGTATGTGAACTCGGCAGTCATCGGTCTGATAAGCACGCATTCTGGTGTCGCACCGGCGAATTCCAAACACGTAGAAATGAGCGCTCGACGGCACGCGCTGTCCTGTCAGCTGGTCATCTTTTGTGGCTCGCCTTTTGGATGACCGAGTACGCCAACAACGGCAAAAAGCGCCTGACTATGTTTGATATGTACGTTCTTCTTTTTCTTGAAATGTAGTTATATTACCTGATATGATATAAACATTTTAATTTGCTGCCTTGACTGCATTCTTGATAAATATGTTTACTGTTTCTATGGATATAGATAATTCATAAAAGAAAATCATGGTTCTACTTGGCACTGTGTATTATTTAAAAAGACGAAAAACTTTGTCTTTTTGCTTTTAGTAATTTTAATAATATTCGATTAAGAAAACTTTATAAAAATAGGAATATAATTAGGACACACAATCATATTGTTAGCTCACATGCGAGTGTGAAAACTATATTTTTAGTTTAAAGATTCTTTCTAGAAATATTATAATCTTGCTTTGCGCTTCCCAAAATCAAAATACTTTATTTCTTCCTATGAACAAAAATTTACGCAAAACTGCATTTTTATCTAAAACTCATAATGTAAGATTTTTGTTCGAAATTCTTTAACTTCTTTGGGTTTCTAGTTTTCTGTATCCCTCATCATAAATCAAGATGGTTCCAACAAAAAATACTTGCAAAATTATATCAAATAAAACCGACTTGGAAGAAAGCCTTATAAAGTAAAAAATAATATTTTATTCAATTTCGAAAATTTGAAGCCGCCGTAATTCTTAATTACTTAATCACAAAAAGACACCGTTTAGAGTCTATAATATACTAAGTATTAGCACGATGCTCATTAAGTGCCTTTATTAGTTTAACGCCGAATATATAAAGTAAAATTTTCAAGATAGAATAAAATATTATTTTTTTTACTTTTTGGTGAATATCTTAAGTCGGTTTTATTTTATATAAAGTCTATTTTATCCTCTTTAGTTCTATTTTCAATTTTTTATTGCAAATGTCAACTTTATGATATTTTTTTAGCTAAATTTGATATATATTCAGTAAATCTGGATGTGAATAAAGATACGTTATCACAATCATATGATTCTAACGTTGTTTAAATACAGTTTGATGATTTTATGGCAAACTTCTGTTTATTGTATGTAATTTGTTAACTTAAGTACGCAACGGATTTGTTAATTATTGATATTTGATTGATGATTGATTCTTAATAGCATTTTGTGTCTATATCAGAAAATGGGGTTATACATGTATCTAACTTTAAAAAAAAGTGCGCAGTTTAGATTTCTCTTCTTTTTATTTCTAGTTTTCTTAGAGTCAAGGCGCACGTTTGCATAGGCATATTTTAGAAACAAGCATATCAGAAATTATTTATCAGATTAGTTTAAAATTCTGGTGCTTTGTATGGATTTAAAATCTGATTATTTTGACACACCCAACATTGACATCGTTCATTGTGGTGCGAACCTAGGTGGGAAAAAAAGATCAAATTTTTGAAAAAAATATTACCATTTTTTTGCAGAAATTTTGATGTCAGATTCTTATTCAGCATCCTCAAGAACCTTTTTATACCAAATTTTAACAAAATATCTCGTTGGCTTTCGGAGATACAAACTTTCAATGAATGCATTTTTTTACATTTCATAGGCAAAATTCTCGTAAACTATTGACTTTATCAAAAAACGCTATTTGACATAGTTTATTTATTTTTACCATATTTATTGAATTTGGGTAAAAAAATAAAATAAAATACAAGTGATAATTTTAATGTTAAGACATTATTACTTCTTCTTAATTGTCTTTGTTTTAAACTGAACAATGAGTTCAGTTTAAAACTATAAATTATAAATAAATGCATGCTGTGTAACATAAGGTTTAGGTTATACTAACTTACAAAATTTTTATGTGAACATTTTAACTCAAAACATTTTAACGTTTCTATAAGGTATAATTACTATTAAGAATAATTATGTGCTAACATATTTCTTTCCCCAAAACAATAAGTGTAGCAAAATAATAAATAACGTATGATAAGCAGGCAGGGACCTATATAAGTAGTTTTTATAAAAAAAAAACAGTTATTAATTGATTAACTATTTCTACGTAATACAAAGAAATGTTTTCTCAAGCATCACTGATCAATACCATTTAATATAATACTCTTTATAAACAGAGTGCCCACTTTCTAAATTTGATAAATATTCACTAAATCTCGAGTGTGAACAAAGGTACGTCAACAGAATCATATTAATAGCACACAAGATACCTTATCAAGTTAAATAACGTCTTAATTGTGCGGAACGGTAATACCATATTTCACAAAGTAAAACCGATAAAAAGTTTGCTATCTTATACGACTATTAAACTCTCTTAGAGCTAAGACAAAGCACCATGTATGAACGGCGCGTTGCGCTAACCAAGTTACGCAATAGTTTGTGAAATCTGGTGCAGAGCAGGCACGATACAATCTGTTAAAAAAACAGCCAGACAAACATCCACCGCGAAGTATAAGCCACCTAACAGTTTAACAATACTGTTTTTACCAGACTCGATCGAGAGCACACCTGCCTGCCCCTACTACACTTTCAAGCTGTACCATTGGATGTTGCACCGCTCTCACCGTCTGATTGGCTGCGCGGCACGTGGATATACCGGCGGTGGGGACACTCTGTTAATAACTACGTAGTCCCTCTTTCTTCTACCAGAGTCAAGCGAGTCTTCGTTAAGTGTGGATCGTCAGTTACCAGCCTGAACGGGCCGGTCGAGTTTACGAATTAGTTTTGTGCGTTCTTGTGTTTATAAACTTTGCATTTTATTTTGGATTATTAAGTGACTTTTAGTTTGAAGTGAAGTGAAATGCCTATTTCAATAATGGCTAAAAACTATTTAAATTGCCCGTTGAAGAAACGGCCAATTGTTTTTGAAGAAGACCGGGATATCCCCGAGGAACCAGAAAATCTCTCCACAAAACCAGAGGATTTAAGCAGATCGGGTAGGTTAGCTTCAGTGTCTCCACCTTCTTCGCCACAATCATCTCCCGATTCTAGATTGTCTCCAGTATCTTCAATTTCCCTCGGTTCTCCTCCGTCATCGCCATCGAATACGGCACCATCGCCTACACATTTTTACCATTCTCAACCTGTGAAAGTAGAATCTCGGTTGCCAGTGTACCCAGCTCCAATTAGCCCAGAATATGCTCCTCAAACTTGGCACAGAAGTGTGGCACCAATGTACCATCCTGCGTACTACCCTATACCGTATCCTCATTACACACATCATGAAAACATATACATGCCTCCAACTTCTCCATACAGTGACAGTTCTTTGTCTCCTCCACACCACATGCAACAACCATTACAACCATTAGCTTTGAGGCCGACAGTTTATTCTACAATTGACCAAAGTTCCTTGAGTCCAAACAGCTCAACGAACTCACCACCACCAGTATCACTAGAGTCCGCAGAAGACCTCTCAGAAAAAAGAAAACAAGGCGTCAGACATCAATGTCCCGACTGTGGAAAAAGTTATTCTACATTTTCGGGCTTGTCAAAACATCGCCAATTCCACTGTGCGGCTGGTGATGGTCCCAAAAAATCTTTCAGCTGCAAATATTGTGAGAAAGTGTACGTATCTCTCGGAGCGTTGAAGATGCATATAAGAACTCACACTTTGCCTTGCAAATGCACTATTTGCGGAAAAGCTTTTTCCCGACCATGGTTGCTTCAAGGACATATTCGTACACATACAGGGGAGAAACCTTTTTCATGCACCTATTGCAATAGGGCCTTCGCTGACAGATCAAACTTAAGAGCACATCTCCAGACACATTCCGACGTCAAGAAATACTCGTGTACAACTTGTAGCAAAACGTTCTCCAGGATGTCCCTGCTAACAAAACACACAGAAGGGGGCTGTACAGGATCAAGTCCCACATTGCTGCATTCAGTAGACAAGATGTATTAGATTTAGTGTTATTAAGGTTACTATAATTTTAATTGCTTACTACATATACTTTTCTTGCAATTTGCAAACATTCCTCTTTTTCGGTTCCTGTTTAATACTACAATCAGTATTTTAGTTAGCAACTTTGCATTAAAGGAATCTAATTTCTTTTTGTATTTTTTTATATGAACAAGACGGCGAAAAAACATGTTTTTAATTTCGAATTCAGTATTTTTAATATTTCGTAAATAGTGCCTTTCAAAAGACTGAAAACTGAAAATTGTACAAATAAGCAAGTAAATTTTTGTACAGATATTTGTAAGTAAATTTAATATATTTTTGTATATATATTTTTAGGATCTGCAAATCGCGTTCATTTTTTATGCGGATTCTTGTTGATCGAGATGTTTTTATAGATATATTTTTTGAATGCGATTTGCATTGTTTTCTAGTCAGTTGAAGTGTAGCCACTTCTATAATGTTATCTCTCTATGCCATTGTATAGTGCCTTATTTAGTCCTTTTTAAGCCTTATACAGATTTTATATCTATTATTTAATACAAGTGTTATGCATTTTTATATATTTGTTTAATTTTGTCCTTATCCTTGCGCCCATACATATATATATATATATATATATATATATATATATATATATATATATATATATATATATATATATATATTAAAAAATCAATTCAAAGTTTTGCATAAGGCTATCGAATTTTAGAGAAGATAAGATAGGCATTTAGCCTTTTTTTTAAATAATTAACATAATGCTTTAAATTTATGGCGACAGATTTAATTCAGAAATATGAATTATGAAATTTAACAAAAAAAAACTTTATGAAAGCAGGATGTGTTTATAATATATTTAGGTTCAAACATTTGCTGATACATATACTACTCTTTAGCACGTGCATATTAATTTTGAACTTTTAAAGTTACAAATAGAAAATCGATAAATATTACCTTACAGAAAAGCGTAATCAGTATCTTCTTCTTCTTCTCCAAAATATTTTATTTAAACCACCAGTGACATTTCGATTTATTAGATAATTTTTATCAAAAATATGTAATTATCAGTTCCTTTCAAAAATACTTAAATTAGTTTTGCAATTGTTTTCAATTTCTTTGAGGCAAAGTTCTGATGAGTATTAAGAATATAGCTATAAAATAGTACTAACAATGAGAAATATTTTAGATTTGCAATATTTGCTGTTTTCTTATAGCATATGTTTTGGTGATTTGCTAGGTAATTTAAAAATAGATCCCGATCATGAATATAAAAACGTCGAGCAAAAAAAAAATCGGTTCACTGCTGCGGTTGAGAAAAATGTATTACTATACCATTTTTCTATCTTTTGAGTCGGTGGGGCAATTATCCCCATTTTCTCCTCATTGAAAAACGGAAGATTCGTAAGGGCTTTCCAAAGCTATATCTATAAATCAGCTTTCTATTTTTTTTACTGTCAAATTGGGAGTAACTATTAGTAAAACTAGTAATTTTTGATATTCCGCTTTTTGACACAAACGTAGAAAATCTACGTACAATTTTTTGCAATAAAAGTTTTATTAAAATTGTAGGACGATTATTATCAAAGGAGATAAATCATTTTTTTAGATATTTGAAAAGGGTGATTTTAATTGTTGTTTTGTGTTTACTTTAGTTTTTATTCACTTTTATTTCTTTATGTCAAAAAGAAATATATTTAGGCGTACTTCGTAAACTTTCTGAGAACATAGGCACATTTTAAAAGTAACTATTATCCTACTAAAATAAGTATATATGGTCACCGTAGACATACTTAGAACTTTAAAATAAGTGTAATGGTCACTGTCGAGGAAAAAATAAACGTAATGATCCGAAGAAACGTCAAACTACAAAATTGGTAGTTCCGTCCTAAGAAGAAGGAAGAAGGTATTGTTATCGTAAGAAAGTCGCACACCAAAATTGCAGATCATTGGGTCTTAAGGTGCCTAGGTACCGAAAAACATATTTTTCGGTACCTAGGTGTCGGTGTGACTGTGCTCCATATTGCTCAGAAAGTACTCTCCCAAAGACTTCAAATTTTGCTCAAATGTTAAAAGTCATATATAAATAAGATTTTCAAGAAATCTATATAAAAATAATTATCTAGATGTAATTCACTTTTTTACAAAAGTTAGAGGCAATTGATATTTATGATATAAATTAGACATATACAAGGTGTCCGCTAATTAATAGTACACAGCAAAACTCCAGATTCCTTGGGTGAAAATATTGCGAATTAATAAAGCTTACTTCAGTCCAAAAGTTGGTAATAACCAAGATACAGGGTGACGAAATTAGGAATTCAGGTTTTTCTTTGAGGCGAGAAATTCAAATCTGTTTTTTATCTCTTTAAAATGACATAACTTTTTTGTGTCATGGTGTATAAGCCTAATTGTTAAATATTATATATTTTCCACTTTTTTACGCAAAAATGTTTTACTTCCGTGCGTCGTAAGAAGGAGGTAATGTTATCGTAAGAAAATCACCCATCGGAATCGCAGATCATTGCGTCTTAGTATGCCTAGACACGGAAAAACATGTTTTCCGAGAATATTTACCAAACTACTTTCTCAGAGACCTCAAAATTTGTTCAGAAACTATATAATAATAAAATATAAATAAACTGGTAACATTTGGAAGAATCATATTCCTAAATAGCCAAACAAATAAACGACGCGGGCGTTATAATCTGTTTAGTAAATCTACATCAAAAAAATAATTATCTCGTTGACATTTTTTATAAGAGTTAAATCTGATTGATAAAATAGTTAATGCACTGGTAAAGTTTTAGTGTAAATCCTATATAGCAAAAATGATTCACAGCCTAACAAAATGTCGGCAAAACTCCATTTCTTGGAATAAAAATTTTTTGTCGATCGAGGAAAATAATTATCGCTATATTATATTTAATAATAGATTAAATATTTTTAAAAGATCGAAAATAACGAATTCTACCGCCCGCAGATAACGGTAACAGCAAAGTTTTATTAAAAGTGATTTAATTTATTTTCTTACTGGTCACAAAAGTTTTATAGGCATATTACCTAGCCAAAACCAATATCATTATGGTAATAGGTAAAGTACCTGCGAATCATAAAACTTCTGAATGAATAAGATCAAATAATAAAAAATTATGTTTGATATAGTTTATTTTATTTTATAATAATTTTTTTAAAATATCGGTTGTCGTTTACATTACGAATCCGCCTCACACAGAAGACAGTACATTTTGCATACATATTAGTTAATTGGTAATAACTCTATAGATATTATTCAATTTAATAAATTGTTACATATTTTACTTTCCCTGGTAACAGGACAGTTTCATTAGGAGGGAGAGAGTCTTATTAATACAGCTTCCAAACCAATATCGTTATGGTTTTTGGATTTTATATATTTAATATTATGCGTAAAGTACCTGGAAATCCCTCTGTTTCTGAAGATAACAGGAATAAGTTCAAAACAGCAAACGCGTGCTGATGTTGTACCGTTGATTTTGTGTTAAAGACCAATTTTACTGATTAAATAGTATAGCAATGTTTAAAACACGTAACGTCAAAATGTATGAATTTATAATGTAAGAAACGAAAGTGTTTCGTTTTCTTTAATCTCAATAAATACGAATTAGTAAAGGAAGAGACACGTTTTTTTTCTATTAAACTGTTAAAAATATCAAAAAAAAAAACAGACGAAATTTGTTCGGTTGGTTAGAGACAAAAATCTAAGGCGCAAATCAGGTGATGTGTTTTAATTAAACGCCTACCTAAACTCGACGGTTTTCCGAATAAGGACATTTAAACACAGTAGTTTGGATTGGAAAAAAATTACACACAAGTTGCTGGCTTGTACTAAAATGTGTTGTGCTGGTGTCGCCGATCACTCATTGGGACTAAAAAAACGTAGTTTCTTAATATGACTACTGTTGTTGAATTCTCTAAAAAGGCCTGTATCAGACAGTCTCATATTTCTTCGTAGAATCTAAAAATGTAATGAAATATACAAGTTTCTATTTAAACAACTGCTGTTGATCGACGCCTACAAATTTCGAGCCGACCAGTATAATAGAAAATATCTTCAAAATATCACTTCGACCTCAACAACTTTTATCGGTCATTTTTTTCATATCTGAAATAGTTTTAAACAAACTATTAACCATTTATAAATGTATTTATATTAAAACCAGATTCATTTACATAGTCTAATACATAAACAAAAACTTGTGTTAATTCTTGCTACTGTTAATAAAGATATGAGTGAGGGCTCATTGATTTCGGAATGACGTCTAGAAAAATGTGCAAAAGTTTTAAAACGGCACATAAACAATTTTAAAAGTAATTAACAAATTAAGATAGAAAAGCAGTTAAGTTTTTTTGTAACTCTCACTTATTAATAATTTTAATTTAATGTTGAAAATAGAGTTCCGCGCAGTGAACGCTAAGCCCTTACAATGCCCCAAAACGGACCATAAAAGGCAAAAAAAAAACTATTAAATATTAATTTAAACATTCAAAAAAATTAGGCTATTATCTAGGCACTTGAAGGAACAATATCCCGCTAAAGAAATGTAATGATTTTTCTTAAAATGAGTCTATTATTATTTAACATTTTTTTAGAGTTTTTGGTTTATATTTCAAGTCGGTTAACTGTTAAGCAAAAGCCACTAAAAGTATTACGCTTCGTGGATCATAACTATAATATATGAGATTATGCCATTGCGATGTGTTTAATTGTTACAATCTATTAGCTATTAATTTTGAAGCTACCAAAAGCGAAAAAAATTAAAGTTTTTTTGTTATAGCTTCAATAATTAATAACTAATAGAATCTATCAACCAAAAACATGCCAAGGTGATAATCTTATAAAGTCTCCATGAATAATTTTAGTGACTTTTGTTTAACATTTATTCGAATTAAAATAAACGGAAACCCTGTTAATTTACAATATTCACATTTTATAAAATAAAGTTTAGATAATACCATGATTTTATAAATTAATTTTTTTTAGTTTTAGTAGTGCAATTATTTTTTACTACTATTGCCGATTTTGGGGCATCGTAACGGCTTAGCGCTGGCCGCGCGGATCTCTATTTTCAAAATTAAATTAAAATTATTTTGAATGGAAATTTCTTTCTCTTTAAGAATCTTTCTATACAATTTCTTAAATGTTAACTTGAGTTATTTGTATAAAACTAAACTCCCTATTTTTAATCTTACTTTGTTAATAACTTTTGAAATTGTTTTTGTACGGATTTGAAATATTTGCACATTTTTCAAGACGCAATTCCGAACCCAGTGAGCCCTCACTCATATTTATACTAGCAGTAGCAAGAATTAACACCTTATTGAGTTTGTGAACTAGAGTAAGATAAGTATAAAGTATGCCAAATCAAATACTTTAAGAATTTTTCAAAAAAAAAGAATTTTATACAATATTCCAGTCCCTGTTCAAAAAACTGCACTTTATTCGCGTCTTAGACTTTTGCTACGTCTTATCCAATTGCCGATGTCAATACAAATTATGTAGATCTAGCCAATTATCAAAGCAACAACTTCTTTCCGTACTGTTTCTACTATCTATATAGGTAAATGACTAGCCATGTAACAATTTAATTATTTCCAGAATAATTGAATTAAGGTACCTTGTATGCTGCAAAAAATATTCTTTAAACTCTTTGAAAATATAATAAAATTTAAATGGTCTTATAAAAAAAACTACACCTAATATTTTTAAACCACCCTCAACTAAATAATTTATATTTGTCAAATGTAGTTTTTTACTAACCTAACAACCTTTCCCTATAATTACTTTTTTATCATATAGGTAAAAACGGGCGGTCTTGCTCCTCTAAGCAGTCATCTATATTATATTCTATATTCTTTTAAATCTATTTAAACAGTATGATTTTAAAATTATATTGGAGGACTCTAAAAGACGTTTACTTTTCAACATCTTATTTACCGATGAAAAAAATGTTCCCAGCAAAAATATATTATTTGTATTTTTTCATTTTTAATTTTTTTCGATTTCAAAAAAGTTATATGAAATATTGTAGACTTTCCGATATTCTGTTGCAGTTTTTTTAAACTATTTTAAAAACATACAGTTTTTCTTTCTAAATAAAAAAGAGTTTTTCAAGGGCAACCACCGTATTTGTATTTGGCTGAACATCCGGCTCGTTCCCTAAACTAACGAAGTTTCTGTCGATAACTTGCATCGACGTGTTACACTACAAATATGTAAATTAAATTTTCTTCGACATCCTCAGAAAACAATCTATTTGCATTGTTAGTATAGAAGCTTCTAATCATAACTTCCGTTTCTTCCAGTGGAGTACCGTGGAGACTGTTTTAGGGGGGATTAGGATTTTGAATATTTAAAATCATTACATAAATTATTTTACTAATGAAAATATTATGCTTATTTTAACTATAAATATATAAAAGTTTTATATTGCAAAATATACATTAAAAAACTTGTCGATTCATATAACTAAATAATATGAGTTTTTATATCAAGTGACTTCTTCACATGCATAAATAAATTTAAATGACTTTATTTTATCACTAATTAATTTTATTATCTACTTTTAATATATATTTGTGGAATTTTCAAATGGTCTTTGAAATGCAATAATGAACCTGGTATTCGCTCTATATTTATTGGAATTTAATTTACTTAGTCAGCGTGAGAGCTTGTTTATCAGGTGAACGCTAAATGAATATTGCAGTCTTGTTCGTATCACTCAGTCAAACCTGAATGTCAAAAATCAAATGCTTAATCCCTTTTATATCAAGGATTTGTGTTTGCTAGTTATGAACTTTACATTGATACAGTAATTAATGACGATGAGTCAGAATGTTTCAATACATTAAGAACGTGGGTATAGGTATGCAGCTTTATTGTGGGCAGGTTGATGGACGCATAAATCCGTTCGGAGGAACGAAATAAATATGATTGCCCTTTGTAATTTGAAATATTTTGCAGAAGACATATATAGAAGGATGAGAAGATGTATTAGCAAAACCTATAAATTTCTCCTCGGAAATGTAATAAAAGACTTTTTTTGAAAAACTATTAGTTGATAGAGACCGACCAGGATATATGTAATCAACAAAAGTATGCGAGTAACTATGACAAGGACGGAATATTGGTATAGGTATTACATATACAGTGTCTCTTGATATATTTAGGCTCTCGTTTGTACTTTTAAATTTAAACATATTAAAAAGTTACATGTAAACTTCTGAAATTTTATATATATATATATATATATATATATATATATATATATATATATATATATATATATATATATATATATATATATATATATATATATATATATATATATATATATATATATATATATATATATATATATATATATATATATATATATATATATATATATATATATTTATATATATATTATATATAGATATATATATATATATATATATATATATATATATATATATATTGGGATATACTTGTTATCTGTAATGCAGTTATTTTCTAATAAGCCATGGTTTCGAAACAATTCATTTCTTCTTCAAAGATCTATAAATAACATAATTTTCAGAAAATGTTAAGTCTTTTTTACCATTAAAATATACATACACTAATTAAAATGTAAAGAGAATTTTAAATCAACTTTCAGAAGTATTTAGATAATGAGACAAACAGGTTAAATATGTCACATGTATGATATAAAAAGGGGTATGTTTAAATTTTTAAAAACTAGATAATATGTTATACAGTATATAGAGCAAAATATTTAAGGTAATTTGAAAAAGAAATATTTATAGTATCATTCATCGTCTAAGTTTAAAATATAAGAATAAATGGAAATTTTCAATATCGTTTTTTTTTGTTCATTGTGAACTTTTCTTTATGTATTTCGGTCATCTTTTAATTTGAGGAATAATTGCTTAAGAATCATAAATATATTTTTTTCAAATTACCTCTAATACATATACTCTAACATTATCTAATTTAAAAAAATTTTTGAACATTCTTCCTTTTTATATTATGCATGTGACATATTAACCCTATTTCACTAATTAAGTATTTGATAGAAAAGTAATTCGTTTTAAATTACTTATCTCTTGTCATATAATGTCAAAATTTTAGTAGGCAAAATATTTCTAATTTCATAGTCTTATATTGCGCGTGCGCAAATAAAAATATCTGACAAAACATCTGTTTTATTTACATATCTAACAATTATTCGGATTCGCCATTAATTTCTGACCATAATTTAAAGTTAATTGAATAAGTAGTTTTGGTAGCTATGCCGCAACCAGACAAGCAGACCGACAAACAGACCGACGGAATTAAGAAAACATGTTTTTCGTCATCCAGGGACACTGAAAAGTGATGATCTGAAAAAATCATAAAAAATCTGGAAGGGTAATTTTTTCACGTTTACAATATGTTCCTCATACGAAGACAGTTACAATAAACACGTGAGGAGTAATAAACTATACCGAAATGTGTCAAATTTCAATTGCAAATTTGTAATCGTGAAAAAATCACTCTCTCAGGTTTTACTTATCTATACGTTTTAGGGTCCCTAGATGCCGAAAAACTTGTTTTCCCATTTCCCTCCATCTATCACTTTGTCTGTCTGTCCATCTGTGTATCTGTTCATAGCAAAGCTAAGAGCGATTGACTTCAAATTTTGCTCAAAAATTGAGGGTCATATGGAATGTAAAAATCCAAATCCGAAACAAAACATGTTTATAAATACAGTATAAAACACTACGTAAATAATTTACCTAGTATTTTAGACTATAATCATGTGTGATTTAGGGATAAACTGGTAAAATTGTGGTATCAATTATTCCACATGGTGGAACATAATGGCGGCTTCACAAATCGTTTATAAAATCGGTCTAAAAAATACTTATCTGAATAAGTTCAAAAAAAAATTTGATACAAGGATAAACTCTAGTAAAATTTTCATACAAATCTAATATATAGTGGCACAAAATGGCGACCGAATACATTTTTTAAAAAATCATTGTTAAAAACTACTTGATCAAAATGATTTCCAATTTAGCACATAAAACAACTGTGACTGATTGATAAGACTTTGAGATTGATGCAATATGGCTAGCTAATAAAATGTTCAAACATCAATGTAAGAAACAACTTATTTAATTTTACAATTAGATGTTTTATAAGACTGTTGAGATAAATCAGTCTAAAATACAACGTAATGGACGGATTCATTATCAGGGAACTTCCGGTTAAAGTGCTACACAGATCGATTTTACCCAATTACCTTCCTAATCCTAATGAATGCTTTCATTTATTAGGGAAATGAAAGAAAATAATCTGTATAATATGCACTGTACATATTATTAAATAAATATATTATGAACTAAATTAGGTCATACTTTAATGTCCTTGATAAAAGAAAGGATCTATAAAGGAATGTTCCGGATTAAGCCAATTTACCAATTGTTATTTGAATAACATACACGGTAATTTAAAGAAGGCTTAGAAGCGATTTAGAGAGACCTGAATAAGGAGCGATAAGAAGGAGATAATATTTTTCCAAAATCACAACATTGGTAATAAATATAAATAATGTCCCTACGAATAATCATTTTTTCTTATAATTATGCCCTTGTAAGATAAAGATTAATTTCTGATACCATACAATCATACATTTGATTGTTTTTTCGTCCCACTTCGAAAGTCAAAGGCCATCACAGTGTTCGTTTTCTCCGCCGATGCCAAAATATCCACCTGCCTACGCGTCATTTATATGAAAACAATAACCTGAAGATAGAGGCCAAGAATAAGAAGACACACCTCAGTGACGGCCCCATCGAGCTCTCTTGGGATTTACATATGCCCTATTAGGATAAAAACAAAACGACCCTGTTAAGTAACCATAACAGTACACCATTGTTACAGGTATATATCTGCATTCACAACAGTCGCGGGATGGGCTGAAGACCATAATTCCGAGTTATTCAATCATATTGATTCCATAACATTGGTTTAAATTGTAAGTGACTCTATTCACTGAGTACGATTTTTAAGTCTGCCTTCTCTATTATATGAAATTGAAGTTGTCTTTATCATCAAATAGTAAGAAATGAAATAACCATAAAATATTTTAATTTTAAGTAATCTCATTAATTTTTTCAAAACATAATCTTTGTTCTTTGTTTTAATTTAAATGGCTTTGAAATACGCATTAAAATATTTTTAAGCAACAGTGCATCAAATTTTGCTGTATCCTAGCTAATAAGACGATTAAAAGGTAACACGAGCAACTGATGTGGTCAATTTATGGATTGTCTTCTTTAATTCTTTCTAGTTAGACATTTTATCGGATTGTAAAAGCCTCTTTTCATGATTTTATAAGATACTTAGTTCCCCGGCATCACTTACGCTAGATTTTCCCTCCTCTCTTTTGAACGAAATATTCAATATTGCCTAATCTATATATTTAAAGCACTAAGCCAGATTTTTCAGCAGGTTCGTGAAAGAGTTGTACTATACCAATTTACATGATTTTTTTTTTGATGATCGTTTGGTTTCCGAGATCTTTCAATACTATTTTTTGTATTGGTTTATTGCGTGTTTTTTTCTATAAAATCAATAGGCCTTTCTTCAATGAAATTCTGGACTATGTGATGAATGCGCCCCATATTATTATATTTCCACTGAAAAGTCTCGCGCCATCTAACGGACAAGGCAGAACAAGGTCTGCCGGGCCAGTTAGCTATTTGTTAAAATGTACCCAAGAGATGATTTAATTTGTTTTCCACTATGGTGGCAATAATGAAATAAATTAAAAAATTTACTGAAAAACAAACAATTTTCTTTTCCCTCATTTTCTGTAGAAATTGCTCTGTGGTTGATCGCTCCCTAAGAGGGTGAAATGGGGTAAAATATGTTTTTACTTTTTTACAATCTATCTTCAACGAAATGAGATTTTAAAGCAATACTTTAGCTTAAGCTTATAAAACTATATTAACAAATATTGGGTAGTACCACTTTTACTAAACACTCTGTATAATGAAATTTAAAGTACCTTCGACTATATAAGCCCTACAAGTTTTATATTCACCATTTTTTTTATCGCTTTAAGCACGTTAAACTAAAATTTATAGAGGCATTATTTACAATAAATCACTCAATATCATTAACAAATGCCGTGACAAAAAACAGTCCTTTCAACGACACTTGTCTCGAATTTTAGAGCAGGAAAAAAGAATAGAATATTTATGTTCCATCTAATATTTAAATTAAACTTGAAATAAACGTTGTTACAAGATATACCTGAAAACCTCGTATGCATACAGGTTGTGCAGAGTTTTTTTTTCCTAATTATGCATTATGATAGTAACACTTACTTCGTCTTTTTAAGACATAATTCAATTTGTAACCCTGTTCAAATAGTAAATTTGAAATATTCAAAAGTGTGTCCTAAAAAGTGTTTTTAAGCTTACTGCAACACTACATCAAAGAAGCTAGAATTCATTTCTTATTAGACATATAAGTGCAAACGAAATCACATTTTGTCGACCATAACTTAAGGAAAAATCTGGGACTACAAAATCCAAAAACGGCAAAAAAGTAGGCTTTGTTGTAATAAAAACTAAAACAAAAAAGTAAAAAATTCTGTTTATTAATTCTTTAAGAGTGTTTGTTCGCATTTTATTCTGAACAACTCTTTAAATCTAAAGATATTTACCAACAATAGCTCGGCAAACCAAATTCATATTTTTATAAATGTAACACCCTGTATATTGTTTTATTTACAGATTCCTCCTTTTTTGGCCATTCACCCAATATAGGGTTTGTGGGGTCTATACAGAGTCGTTTAAGATTTATTTCGAAAATAGTCAAGGTACATTTACATTAAGAGACCACCTATTTTGACTAGCTGTGCGAGTAAAATAAGTTTTTTCAGTAGCGTTATAATGAAAATTTTATCTATTGACATATTTATAGTATCAGTAAATAACACAAAAAAGTCAGCAAATCATGGCTGTCTTTGAATTTGTAGTTGTACCCAGTTACAAATAAAATTAAACTGTCAAAAATACAAATTCGGATTATCAATTAATGCTGGTGCTTGAGTTTAACTACAGATTCTATTGCAAGAGGCAAAGATGAATTTTAATAGCCAAGAAATAATCGATATGATTTAGGTGTTAGGAGCAAGTGAAAAGAATTGTTTGTTAGCATCACGAAAACTATCCATTTTGGCTCAAGAAGAATTGCAAGGTGTAAGTAAAACCACTGTTCTACGAATTCTAAAAATCAAGTTTCACCCATACCACATTCAATTCCTTTAAGAATTGAACGAGGATGATTATCACAGGAGACTAGATGTTTGTCACTGTCCCAACAACAAATTCAGAGATTTACTAACTTTTTGTGTTATTTACTTACGAAGCAACATTCAACAAAAATGGAAATGTGAACAGACATAATTTTCAATACTAGGCTACTAAAAATCCACGATATATTCGCACAACTAGTCAAAATAAGTGGTCTCTTAAAGTCTTTGGTGGAATTGTTGAAAATTTTGTCACCGGTCCGCATTTGTTTGAAGAAAGCCTTATAGTACAGCCATATATCCAGTTTTTGAGGGAAGATTTTAGAACACTATTATATCAAAACCCTATTAACGTCCGTGATCGAACACGGTTTGTTTATGACGGTGCCCCAGTTCACCATATGGCTGAAATTCATGTATTTCTTACTGAACAGTTTCAAGAACGCTGGATAAGAAGAGGAGGACCGATTGCGTGGCTGTATAGATCCCCTGTCTTGACCAAAATAGCCTTTTTTCTTTCGGGCTTTGTTAAAAATTTAATCTATCAAACACCTCCGACTACAAAAAAAAATATGAAGGAAAGAATCCGAAGTGTATTTAATAATATTAACAAATCATTTTAATATTTGTGTCGAACAAAACGGTGGTCATTTCGAACATCTGATTAAGTCGTTTTTGCTATTTCATACGATTTGTTACTTAGGATTGTTTTTTTATTTTTTTATTTTTACTTTCTAATTACTCTAGAATGGACAATTTAACAACTAGTTGTTAAGTTGTTGTCCTAGCTAAGTTCTAGCTGTCCTAAGTAGTTTAAAATAGGTTTCGCTCGATCAGTTTCCCTGTCTTCTATATTTCCCGTCTCATCAAACCGTTACATAATCTTTCAAAAACGCTTCTCGTTTTATCAGGAAACTTTTTGTGATATATTTTTTGTTTTGCAACAAACAATTTATTTCACTTGCTCCAAGCATATAAATCATTTCGATCATCGCGTAATAACCACAAGTTTTTATTACTAGATCATTGTAATGCTATGATTTGTATTTGCGAAATTTTTTAATTGAATCTTTTTTATTAGTAACAATTTTATATGCATATATATATATGACGTAAATTAAATTTGGCGAACAAAAATGGCTGGCCTTTTTTTATTTGCATCTGTCTTTACGAAAGATGGGATGTTTTGCCCAGACATACTAAACAGGAGGGAAAAGAAAACTGCATTTTTCAGTAAAATTTTAACTTTATCTCATTATTGCGACCATAATCGAAAACAAATACAGTACTTGTATATGTCTAGAAATAGTCATCTATAGGTACATTTTAAAAAAATGTCCAATACATTTTTTTCTGATATATTAATATTTTTAAAGGATATATTTTAGGCTAGTATACCGAAATATCGGTATTAAATTTCTATTCCGATATTAAATGTCTCTTTACACAGTTCTAGAAGCTTTAAAGATACCTACTAAAAGAACTAAAAAATACTTTGATCATCTTAACATTCTGAGAGGATTGAACCCAATCATTGGCATATATAGACATTGCTTCTGGGAGGGTTTTCAGACCAACAAAAAAAGTCTTCATTCAGTTTTTCTTATCTAATTGAGCGTCAATAATATGAACAACCCAAAAAAGTCATTACTTTAATCTTAAACTCTTTAAAGTTCTGGTTAGACTCTAAGAACTTTGCCACTTTTTATCTGATGCTACTCTGAAGTACATTTCTCCAGGCTATTTAGTGTCTTCAGAAAGGATGTATAGAGGCCGTCATTAATATAGGTGTCGCGACGCCAAAAAAAAACAATTGTGGAGACTTTAAAAGCGTACGTTTCAAATCTACTCGTCTATTTCTACTTCTGTCGTAAAAATGAATTATTGTAATTGTGAAAAAATTACCCTCTCAGGTTTTTACAAATCTTCACATTTTAGGGCCTCTAGATGCCAAAAAACATGTTTCCTTAATTCCGTCGGTCTGCTTGTCTGCCATTTTGTTACATTGACTGTGATATTGATATATTTACAGTGAATGCATTAAAAAGAATTGCAAATTTGTGTGAAATATTGAACAGTTTCTATAGTCTAAATAAGGTGCCCTAGAAAAAAACTAACTACGTTGTTGCATTTTACGTAAAAAACTCATTTCATTAGGTTGTATTATAAGAAATATGTAAGATACCAAGAGAGCCTGACAGTGTCTGTCGAATTGTCTGTCGGTTCGCGGCATAGCTATAAAAATCTATCTAGCCGATTGACTTCAAATTTTGGAAAAAAATTGAGGTCATTTTGGTAAAAATCCAGTCTGACCAAACAAAATGGCGGCCTAGTGAAATGTTCAAAAAATTAGGACTAAAGAACTACTTATCTAATGTAAAAACAAGTATTACGTAAGAATCAACTAGTAATTTTTTTGGTTTGAATCTAAGATGGAGAAACAGAATGGTGGCTTAATAAAATATTTAAAAAAAATCAGCCTGATAAAACTATTTGTTAGAATGGTTTCAAATTTTGTGCAAGAATTAAGCATGATATAGAGACGAACTAGTAAAATTGTAATACGAATTCAACAACAAAATGACCAAATAAAATGTTTGTAACAATGAAAAAACTCAGCCAGGCAGGTTTTATATATATCCTTAACATCATTAGATTATCAAAAAACACTTTTTCAATAACACGAAGAAAGTACAGGTAGCTAGCCTATGACCATCTTAATATAATCATTTGATACCCTATTTTGGTTCTGACTAATCAAACCAATATACCTTGGCTCGCATACCACAGAGCAAGTGTAAATTCTCGGAGAAAGCACTGACTGTAAAACAAAACGCAGGGTGCGCCTGATAGGTGTGCGTTCCGTTCTGTTCAACACCATCTATCAAACTAATCCGACGTTTGCTGGTATCATTAGAATACCATCAGTGTGACTAATTGATACGAATCTAAAGTGTGTTCACATTTCTGATTTTTATCAGTTTCTTTAACTGTTAAATTAACTTACTCGTTTTTTAAATGTTACTCAAGCAGTGAGAGTGATGGCCACTAAGGGTCAGTTGTTGAGATTTGCTGTGAAAAATATGAATATCTACGAAGATCTATTTAAAGTGACCTGTTTTTACTTTTATAGACATTTAATAATAAAATTTGAAAATGAACATGATAAATTTAGTTATTGCAACGTTCAAGATGGGTGGTCCCTCGGCATTACAGTATGTCAATTTTAAACAAAGTCCTAGTGTTAGTCTTGCACCTAGTCCGGTTCAACAAAGTGCCTACCTTTTGACAACACTATTTTTGAAAATAGCCTATAAATAAATATTTTGAATACTCAGAACGTAAAGTGCAGCAATTTATAAAAGCTAGATTATGTAATCTGTAAATGCATAACGTGGCCATATTTTTACCACCATATTTTTACCATAAACAATTTTTGTATATATTTTGAATATATTGTTTCAGCTTTTATTTGTCTTTAAACACAAATAATAATTTGAATAAAATTATATTTCAAAAGTTGTTGTTAAATGGTAATTACCGCTTTGAACTCTATTATTTGAAGTTAAAAAGTATTAGAAACGATTGCAAAGGTCGTTTTAGATTCGGTGCTACTTAAGCGCAATAATGTGTTAAAATATACCTATCCGTCTATTGTTCAATTAAATATTTCAATGTACAGATAAACCCAATAAATCAGTACAAGCAGATAGATAGCTGATTATTCATTAAAAAACAATGGGTAAATTTTCATTACCCGGAACTACCCTCGTTATGTTCTTTTTATCCATTTTTAGGAATAGTGAAGTGTGACCCAATTTAGTTCAGTACATATGAGAGTATATATATATACTGTTTTTTCAAACATTTTTATTGAGCGCCATTTTGTTCCGTCATATTAGATTTCTACCAATGTTTTACCAATTTCTTTCTACTTAAGCTACACTTGACTTTTTGGCATAATTTAAAAAAAAAATTCAATAATTTTTCGACACATACCGCCATTTTGTTACGACATGTTGAATTCGTACCATTTTTCCGCAAAACTTAAAAACAATGGAACAAGAATTTACGTTGATTTTTTAAACATTTTATTGGGTCCCTATTTTGTTTTGACATCTTAAACTCGTACCACAACTTTAGTAGTTTTTCTCTATACCACACTTAATTCTACCACGAAAATTGAAATTAATTTAATGAATAGGCTGGTTTTTTAAATATTTTATTAGGCCGATGGTTTTGCTATCTTGGATTCATATCAAAATATTGCCAGTTCATTCGTTTATAACGCTAGATTTTTGTGCAAAATTTGAGATAAATTGGATAATTAGTTTTTCTTAGTAATATTTTTTTAACATTGTTCGCCCGTATTGAATTTTTATTAAAATATTACCAGGTCATCCCCATACGACCCTTAATTTTTGAATAAAATTTCAGTCAATCTGGTAAGTAGCTTTTAAGCTATGCCGCGAACTAACAGACAAACAGACGGACAGACGGACCGACGGAATTGATAAAACATATTCCTTGGCATCTAAGGACGCTAAAACGTGAAAATATGTTTTTGTACCGTGATCTTAAATTTGTAACACAGTTTTACCTGTTGATCTCTATACCACAATTAGTTATGGCACACAATTTGAAATCAATGTATTAAATCAGTTTTACCAGTTGCTTCCCACATAATACTTGATGTTTGTGCATAATTTAAGATAAATTGGATAAGCATGTTAATAATCATTTTTTTAACATTTTACAACGTCGCCATATTGGATTTTTAGTAAAATATTACTAAATCATTCCCATAATCCCTAATTTTTTTATCAAAATTTGAACAATCGGGTAAGTAGATTTTAAGCTATGCCGCGTAATTAACAGACAGACCGAAGCGTTTTATTCGGCCGGTAGTTTGTTCGGCCATCTTGAATTAGTACCACAATTTTACTAGTTGACTCTTATAACCCTATACCACAATTCACAGTTATGGCACACAATTTGAAACCAATCCATTAAGTAGTTTTTCAGGCTGAATTTTTAAATATTTTATTAAGCCGCCATTTTGTATCCTCATCTTGGATTCGTAACCAAATTTTAATAGCTAAATTTAATATTATACTTGGATAAATTGGATAAGCAGTTTTTTAATAACTCCTAATTATTGCCCAAAAGTTGAAGTCAATCGGGTAAGTACCGGACAGACCGACGGAATTGAGAAAACATGTTTTTCGGCATCTAGGGACCCTGGAATGTGAAGAACTCACGAATTTCACGATTACAATAGTTCCCTTTCACGAGGAAGTAACAAACCGCATGGAAGCATGGTACATTGCTAACTACTATAAATAATGACTTAATATTATTTACAAGAGCAGTAATAAAATCAAAACATATCTGAGATCTAAAACTGGAGGCACTTCACAACAGATTTACAACTACATTAGATATAATAACTGTTAATAACAAAATACGTGTACCCAGCAGTAGTAGCACGCAATTAACAAACTAAACTAACTCTGTCTTATCATTGCCATCAAAAAATTCACTGACCGAATGATGAGCTTCTTTCACCAGGCAATTTTTAACAATAATTCAGCTCCCTGGAAAAGCATTATACATCCTTACAACGGAAAAGTGCACATTCTTTTGGATGTAACTAAACTTACAGTTCTCTGGTACAAAATCAACTTTATACCTTGTCTTGTTTATTAACCTTATTTTTGTTATTATTTGCACACATAAAGGAAGCTAATATATTCATCCTAATCAGAGTTAAAATTCTTTTATTAATAAAAACTTTTTAGAGGTCGTTCTCTGATCCATCTAAAAATAGCTCTAATATATTTTTTTGAAGTATTGAAATTATTTCTGCTTATGATGAGTTTCAATAGAAAATATCCGTATCTTATTTTTGATTAAATCAAAGCATGCCTCTTTCATCAATTATAACACAAGAAAATAAATATGTTTCGATTTTAGAGATTTTATAAGAAAAGACAAAATTTTTGTTCGAAATCCGAAAACAAAACATTCTCTTTTTGGCACGTTTAGGGGAAGATCGTGGCCGAAAAATACCCGTCGAGAATATTGCTACGATCTACCCCTCCTACCCAACATTAGACGAGGTATAGTAGATTATCTCAACGTTGCTTAAGTTCCGAAATAAACATTCATGTCTTATGGTAGGTGCCTTTTAGTCACTGCATTGGGTCTGCCACAGCTTACTGCCGTTGTGTATTAATTGCATATTGTTCGGTAAATAACTACTTACACGACTCATTTACAGTCGGTAAATAGTGTATTACAATACTAAAACGTTGCCTAGCAGTGCAGCGAATTTTGTCATTTTGACGGATGAAATGATGTCAAACTAATGACGTAGAAACAAACTTATATTTTCATATTATAAAAAAAAACAAAAAATAAAAAAAAATTATGAAATAAAATATTCTTCTTTTATTTTCTGTAACACAACTCTAGCTGTAATAAGTCACCTACCGACCTTGTTATGTAAATTACTACATTATTATAACCGTTTATAAGCGGTAAATTGCGTTTTCAATTGGTCAACTACTCACCTTCTTGCAACAATACCAAATTCCAGATAATCTGTGGAATAAATCCGGTAAAAAAATCCTGCATTTTAAAATCCACAAGCAACGTTTTTCATGTCAAAATGGCAGTCAATTCCTTTTATCGTTTTATAATCAATTATTCCTTTGTTCCTGGTTGGTAAATTTTCCAACCTGATGACATCTTCACAGCGCATTAATTAACCACCAGAAAATTGCGTTTCCTTTCCAGTGTTCGCAGTGCTTTATCGGTATATCGTTTATACATTAGAAATCAGATGCATCCTCCTTTCTCATATATGGGGATTTGGAAGGAGGTTCTCTTCAACTTCTAATAAACTTAAGTCTTTCCAGAAGGTCTATTTTATCTAAAAAACGTCCATCATTTGAGGTACTGTGGAATTTTGGGTTTTCTATCGATGTTCTAGAAACACTGCTTTAGATTTGGTTCGGATGAAAAAATATATATATGTGATCTCTTTAGCCATGCCTCTTAGTAAAACATATCGACCTGCACGCATCTCTTGACGGCTCAAATAAAGAAACTAAGAAACTTCCCCACGGTAATCCCCGGCTATCGAACTTACTATCACAAAAGATATTTTCTTCATAAGTCAATATTTTAATTCCGCACTTTCGTAATCATTTTCAATAATAACTTATTTTTAATGTATCTAGAATATTATGTTTATAAAAATTTAAATTATTTATTATAATAAAAGCACAAGAGGCAAAGTATTACTTTCTTAGCTCACACTACTTACTACTAAAGCTTAATTGGCATTTATTAATAAATATTCTAGGTTCTTGAGTGTAATCCATAATTTTTGTACGATTTACCACCTGCCAATCCATAACGATGGTGACATGCAGTTTTTACGTGATGCACGCCCCTGGCTAAAATTGAACAATACAACCAAAATTAATACACAAACTAGCCGGTGTCTAACACCGGTTGTACTAAAATGGGAGGTTAAACTTACCATACAATGAAACACTTTTCAACAGTTCCAATAAATTAAGTCTTTATTTTAAATTTAACCTTTAACATCGTACCACAATTCAAAGCCAAAACTAATAATACAAAGTACGGTGCATTAATTGGAATTAACATGAATTATAATAACAAAGTGATTCTAGAGTGTCCACCACAATAGTTTTTTGAAGTGATTCAATGTTAATTGGCGTTGGCGTTACAGATTTACGCAATTTTTTAATGATTTATAGTTTGAAGTTCTGAACCTGTTTGCATAACTTGGTTATTAAAAAATCGAAGGCTTGTCCTAGACATAACGAAACTTGAAATAACCCATTAATTCAAAAGTCTACAGTCTAGCAGTTGAGGATTAATATCTAAATTGCTTAAAAATTCTTAGAATAACAATTAAAAATTCTACATCTAAAATATAAGTGCAAATCAAATTTCTGAAACTACCTGTAGAATTATAGTTTTCTTTTGCCATTTTAAATATCTTAAAAGTTGCTCTCAAAGTTACGAATATTGCGAAGTCAAAAGGATATTCTTTCCTAGCGGCAAGTTTTGTAGACGAATCTATCTCGTTCCCCCACTTGGGCACTTATTTCTCGAAAATACACTTAGTTTAAAAGACAAACTACAGTTCACGAATTTAATATATTTAACACCATTAAGGTCCGTTTAAATGAATATATAAATTGAAATTTACTCTGTTTTGATATACTTTTTTTTGATAAAGTGGATTTTTTTGTATTTCTATCTATTTTTTTTTGCATATCATTAGATTATTTTCGTCCGAATATAACTGCAATATTGCACGTCTTTTTTCTAGTCTTGGGGTTCTGAACTTGTATTTGTGAAAAAAAAACCTATTAAGAAATTACCAAAACTGTTTATTAAAAGTATCACACTTATGTCAAAATATTTTATTTATCCCATTTGAAAATTGAATTTTATAAGATAAAAATTCGTTTTTCTTTACCTAGAACTTTTTCTGGTTATGAATATTTCCTTTCTTTAGGATAGTAAAGTGTAACCCAATTTAGTTCCACATATAGCCTTTTAGTATACCATCTTTTCAAACTCTTTTATTGGGCGACATTTGGTGCCACTATATAAGAATCGTAGCAATATTGTACCAGTTTCTACCTATACCAAACTTATTTTTTTTGGGCATGATTTAAAATAAATTGAATAAGCAGTTTTTACACTGATTTTTTAAGATCGGCATTTTGTATGCTCATTTTGAATTCGCACGAGTTAATCTCTGTACCCGCATTTAATGTTGCTCCAAGATATTAAATCAATTGAATAAGAAGATTTTTTACATTGATTTTTTAGATATTTTATTTGTTTCGCTCTTTTCGTACCACAGTTTTACCAGTTTATCTCTATACCACACATAATGGATGCCCAAAATTTGAGATTATTCTAATAAGTACTTTTTCAGATTTATTTTTTAACTAATTTATTAGGCCGCCATTTTGTAGTGCTGTTTTGGAATCGTACCAAAATATTACAGATTTATTCTTAAGTAACACTTGATTTTTGTGCAAAATTTGAGTTGAATTGAATAATTTGTTTTTAGTATTAATTTTTTTAACATTTCATCATATGGGATTTTTACCAAAATATTACCAGGTCATTCCCAGATAACCCTTAATTTTTGAGCAAAATTTGAAGTCGATCCGGTAAGTATTCTTTAGCTACGCCGCGAACTGATAGACAGACCGACAGATATACAGAACAATTTAGAAAACACATTTTTTTCGCATCTAGGGACGCTAAAACGTAAAAGCCTGGAATTTTTCTCACGATTACAAAAACTTCATTTGGTCGTCATTTCGTTTCGCCAACTTGAATTCGTACCACAATTTAACCAGTTCATCTCTATGCAACAAATTTGAAATCAATATATTAAGCAGTTTTTTCAAACTGCATTTTGAAATATAAATATAAATTTTTGCCTTCTTGGAATCGTACTAAAATTTTACTAGAAAATTACTACTTAAATACTTGATTTTAGGTGAGGTGATTTGAGGTAAATTGGATAAATAGTTTTTTAGTAATAGTTTTTTTAACATTTGACTAGGTCGCCATTTTGCTTAGTGATACTAGATTTTTACCAAAATGTTACCAGACCATCTCTATAATATGACTTTTAATTTTTGACCAAAATTTGAAGTCAATCGGGTAACTAGCTTTTTAGCTATGCTGCGAAAAGACAGACCGATAGACAGATAGACCGACCGAATTGAGAAAACATGTTTACCGGCACCTAGGGACCCCGAAACGTGCAGATCTGTACAAATCTGAGAGAGTGATGTTTTCACCATTACAATACTTCCCTTTTACGAGGAAAGTCAAAATTTTAAAGAACGTCGTTCCTTTTCTTCTTAATTTTTTTTTTAGGTACGTATCAAATTTAACGGAGTGCGTTTACGTATTGAGATCTGAGTATGGTCCCGGTACGGTCAGGTTTGAATCCTGTTGGGCACATAGACCTTTTTAAGTCGTGCGGCCAAATTTGGAGATAAAAATCCATTCAGGCAAGTGCAAAATATATCTACGTCATGCTGAGAGTCGCCGAATGTAGGTGGATAGGGGTTGTTAATGCAGATACACACTTATCAATCGGTAGATCACTTAAATAAGATCCAAGGGTAGACCGTAACCTAAGGAGGGTGTGGGCCGGAGATCGAAAGAGTGACTGAGGACCATGGTTTGGATCCCATGGTAATGAAAACCACTGATGGAAGTGTATGTCACATGTAGGGATGTCAATCCCGAAGGGTTTTTCTAGATTGCTTGCATAATTCTGAAACCCCGTGATTAGATATCAAAAAAAGAAACAATAATGGCATTTAATAACTTTTTCTGTATTGTTAAAACGCGGACATTAACAAAAAACATATCTTAACAAATTTATACATATATGTAAATCTAAATACAAGCAACAGTTCTAAGTTAAAGTTTCGTCTCCAAACCTCGAATATATTTCGTTACATAAAAACTCTGCAGCCGCCACTGCCACCATTTGCAAATAGATTAGTTTCTTGCCTAATGGTGTTGGTCAACCGCGCTTTCTATTTTTTTTCTTCTATTTTTATATTATGATTAAAAAAGGTTCATTTGCCGCTTCCAGAATTTCTGCAAGGGGAATATCGTCTTCGCTCCTGATCTCTGTTTCATTTTGATTAGTTGATTTATATTCGTTACCTAGCATGATTAAAAGTTATTCCAATTCAGATTTAATAAGATAAATTCTTGATGTTCTAAAGCAACCATCTTTTTCAGAGTTTATAGAGTTCGGATTTGTGAGATAACAGAAAATTTCAGAATAAATGATTCTGCGCTGCTTGAGTCTCGTTTTTAATGTCTCTTCCAGATCAATGCTGAGTAGTGTCTCAATTTTGAATAATTCCTTCAACAAGAATTTTAAATTTGTTCGAAGCCTGAGGTAAAATGGCACAATAATATACTCATCAACGCGTCAAACGCGAGCAAAATCTATATTATTACGAAAATTAAACATCAGGGAATTCCTGACGTATAAAAAAATCGGGATTAATCCCGGAATTGTTCGGTCTAATCCCGGTATTTTCGAGACAACTTTTATCTCCGAGACCCCGGAATGTCAGGATCACGAGATTGGAATCGTAATCACATGCACAGGATAGTGTCGGGGCTAATTGTTTAAATAGTCTTTAAACTAGCCAGTACCATGACCAGTGACCATATTTTTTTTACTAAGTTATGTAATAGGATATAAATACATTTAAATATTTAAAAAAATATATGTTAGATTAAGTAAAGCTAATTTTATCGCCACTCAATTTAAACCTTATTGTTATCGATATTTGCTTTTTCCTTGGCCGAATATAACAGGTGAAATATGTAAGAGATTATTAACAGCACGACAATAGAAATCAGTTCAATTTGAATAACAATAATAAAGCCGACATTAAGTATAAAGTTTTCTTGCTCAATATAATAGTACAAACACAATTACCTAACATATTATTGTTAATAGCATTTTTCTTTCAAACTGTAGCAAACCGTCTCGGTTCAAAAAGACCTTAATACCTATAATATAAGTAGAACAATACAAGTTTTTTTTGTATACTTCGCCACTTAAAGAGAGTCACATTGGCGTTACTATTTTTTTAATTAAATGTTTTTAACATTTCTAGATAGCATCCCTAAATGTAAAATACTGATATATAATAATAAGAATGCCCTTTTTGACAGTATCACTCACGTCAATAACCAAATGTGTTCGATTGCACAGAGCCTCATGAACTTTTCAATAAACATTAAATTTTCTAAACCTATCAAATAAATTCTCACATAGAGATTTTTATTACTCTAGCTACTATTTAAAGACAAAAGCGCTTTTACGTTTAGAAAAATTGATTAAGGAAGCAATTCTTAACTTTAACTCCAGTATGCACACAAATCTGAAATACGTGAGGTGTGTAAGTGCTGAAAATGTACTTGTATTAAACTTAGATACCTTCGATAAGTCTTTAGAACAACCTAGCATTTTTTTATGAGTATGTCAAATGCAGGCAATGATATGTATGTTTCTCTGCTATTATTGAATATTCAGTATTTACGCAACAAAATAGATGAATTTATAGTATTTGTTGAAAGTCTTGTGAACACTGGTTGAGTTCTAATGAATTTTCTTTGCCTAATTATACACCTGTATCTGTATATAGTAGAAGTGAATTGTGTCATGGAGGTACAATGATTTTGGCTCGTAATAGTAATGCGAAAAATTTCTGCTGTATTAGTGTTAATAAATATGACTTTTTGCTAGTAGAAGGTCAATTTCCATTGTACATAGTAAAACTCATAATGTGTATATAATTTGTATTTATAGACCTCCGTCCTGCAATGTTAGAGAGTTTTTGGATAGACTGGAGATGCTTCTTTCCAGTTTTCCTGCCAATTTAAAAATTGTTCTCTCTGGTGACTTGAATATTAATTATTTTGTTGAAACTAATGATAAAATGTGCATGAAAAATCTGTTGCTTTCTTTCAATATGTCCTTGCTTGTTTCCCGACTAACTGGAATAACGTCTCAATCGAGCAGTTTAATTGATTATTTTTGTTTAACTTATGAGAATCAGATACAAAGTACATTGTCATCAGGATTATCAGACCATGAGGTTATTTTGATAAAGATTGATTTTAGGGTTAAAAAAAGAAAGAAGCAAGTGAAATATGGCAGATTATATAGCTCCAATAATTTTGATAAGTTTAGATTGTACTGTGAGAAATTTAACTGGCAAATCATTTTTAATTCTTTTAATTATTTACACAATTTTAATAATCATGTCCAGCAAATTTTTAACAAAAGTTTCCCATTGCATAAAATCAAAACCAAGCGTAAAAAATTGTGGATAACAACTGGAATTAAAACATCTTCAGCAAATTTGAGAGCTTTACATTATCTGAGAAAATTCACGGAAGATCAGACTTTCCATGATTATTCTTACAACTACAGAAGCGTCTACAGATGTGTGATTAGGGCTGCCAAAAATCTTTATTACTCAGAACGAGTAAAGAACGCCCAAAATAAAACTCGTGACCATTGGAGTATCGTCAATGATCTCAGAGGTAGAACATAGAATTCGACTTTAGTAAATATGGATAATAACATTTTGAATAAATTTTACTGGTCTATTGCTGAAAAAAGTCCTAAACAGATCCCTTTTCTTATTTACAACATATATCAGTTTGTGACTCTTTTTATATGGCTCATACTGACGTAAATGAAATAAAATCAGTATTAAGAGATATTAAGAATAGGAAATCTTCAGGCATTGATGAGATACCAGTGCGTTTGCTTGAAAGTCTTCCCGAACAGGTGCTATCTGTTCTGGTTGATGCAATAAACCAGTCATTTGACTATGGTGTTTTTCCTGATTGTCTGAAAATGGCAGTGGTGCAGCCACTATACAAGGGTAATGGTAGTGAGAACCCTGCCAATTTCCGTCCAATTTCTTTGCTCCCTTCATTGTCAAAAATAATTGAAAAGCTAGTCAAGAAGAGAGTTATCGGATTTCTGAAACGCCATAATAAGCGATTTCAGGAGGCCATGAGTGTACGGGAGACGCTATTTTCAGCTTTTTGGAGAATCTCTCTCAGTCTCAACGGAGGTGACCTGGCCGCAGCAGAGTTCTGTGATTTCTCCAAGGCGTTCGACTGCGTGAATCACGGAATACTGTTGGGAAGCTGGCTCTCTATGGGTTCAGGGGAGTTACATTAGATTGGTTTGAGACCTATCTCTCAGGTAGAATCCAGGTTGTTAGATCTCAGCATGTAACGTCGGATATTTGTAAACTCAGACATGGAGTGCCTCAGGGGTCTGTGCTTGGACCGATCATGTTTCTTATATACATCAACGACCTTGCCACCCTCCAAATTCATGGAAGCTTCACAGTTTTTGCTGACGATGCAACTATTTTATGGTCTGACAGAAAAGCTGATCAACTCATGAAAACTGAGATTTGCATCAAATTAGAAGATGGTGTAATTCTAATCTCTTGTGTTTTAATGTCAACAGAACAAGTGTGCTGAGTTTTAAATTTAGTTGTGTTAGCGTTAATCTGGCAGGTGGTAACATTGAAAGAAATCGGTTCAGTAGGTTTCTTGGCATTTCAATTGATGATAAATTAAAATTTCATGAACATATTTGTTCATTACAACAAGAACTAGCTCGAGGTTGTTACGCAATCGGAATTATTCGCTGTGAGCTGTGCGAATCGGCGGCAAAATCTGTTCTGTAGCCAATATCTCTTTACCTCAATTTTTATTCTACAAAAAAGGGCTTTACCCTACATATGTAAAGCTAATGCTAAAGAACACTGCAAACCCTTGTTTATGCGTCAAGGTATATTAACCTTACCTTGCTTGTTTATTTTGGAGAGAGATTTTATTGTTCATTGTTATTTATATTTATTACGTGTTTTGTGTAATGTAATGTTCTTATTGAGTTTTTTTTCTAAATATATTGAAGTTCAATACAGCATATAAAGCGTAAAACAAATTTACTTAGTCGTTTTGTTTAAAACGCACTTATATGGAAAATATAAAAAATAACTAAATTAAAAAATGAGTATTTTGCGAAACCCCGACACCAAGTGTTTGGTATAGTTGAAAACGTAATTTAATTTCTAATCGATTCAGAAAATTCAGGGTGTAGCATTGAAAAAAATACAACTTTATGTCATGTCTCAAAAACTGAAATAGATAGAAAAAATGGAAGAACTCCACTGAATTCTACGTAAAAAGCTACTTAAGCACCAATTCACTTTTTTTTTCTATCACCATAATAAGCGAGGTAAAGGGCCCTGTCAAAAAATGTCAATTTTCAAAAACACGCCATAGCTCAATAACGAATCAAGTTAGCCATGATCAGTAAAAATCGTTAAAGTTCATTTGTAAATTGAACTAGAACATATTCAATTAGTTTTTATGTAGCACCTACAGTTTTGCCAGAACCCCTTAAAAGTATCGAAAATGCGCCACTCTTATATATGCATATAGTTATTTGATAATAATTTTATACACTAATGTACGAAACTCTTTATTTTATGGTTTAGCTTTCCAGAATGAGAATTTTGTAAATGATAAATTGCTGACAAATAATAATATTAATCTTGCCAATGTGAGTTAAAATTAAACAAGTCCATTACACAACAAAGAAGTGGTTTTGTACAATTTAACTTATTTGAAATTAGAACGGCACAGTAATAAACTAAGTGCATTTATAATTAGCTTATGGATTACATGGTTTGAATTGAAATAAACGTATGCAGTAAAGCTACTCTCAGTGAGGGTACGTTGATATTGGTGTAAGAAAAACCAGTGACTCGGAGTTCATTAGTTTATAGTTATAAATAATTAATACTTACGTGGAACTAATTTTCTGTATTTATTTTGCTTTTTACGACAAGAGGCGTTAATCTGAAAGTAACATATACCACAGAACTCAGAAATTATGACGGTATCTATAACAAGTTCTTAAAGTTTTTAAAAGATATTGAGAATTTGACAATATAAAATTGTAATTAGTTTAACAGAGAGCTTATTATCTAATCTATACTCACATATTTTGTATGTTAGTTAATAAGAATAAATTTTAAACCATTAATTGTATTATAGATCCTCTTAAATCAAAACATTTATTTTAGCTTTCTAAAATGAAATATCATAAAGAAGTAAATATAATTTGTCCTTTTGGTTTGATAAATGAACTTCTGATTTAATCAGTCCGTTTCGAAAACGGCGGGATATATGGAGCGCAGGTCAATATAAATAATTTATACTTCTTGAAATCGAAGACACTTTCAAGTCAAAAAAGATAATTATTCAAAACCGAAGATATACAAATATACCCTTTTTAGGAGGGCTATGCACGATTTAAATTTAAAATTAATTTTCTTATTCCACGAGCCTGAAAAAGTTTTGAATAAGTTGGTGTTGTTACCGACTGAATACATTTTGACTCCTTGATGTTATCTTGATGGTTTATGTAATGGAGAGTAAGGAAATCCATTGTCTTAAAAACAACATCATTAATTTAAAAATAGTCCGAGAGCTTAAACTTTTAAGTGTAAAAATGATGTCATCTTCATTTGTCATTAGTGCTGCTCAGTCCTGTCAACCGATATAGTTATGTAAAATTGAATATTATAGTTTAAAATTAGCATGGTCCGTTCACACAAGTTATAATAATCTTAAGTTAAAATATCTTAGGACTTAACTGTTAGGTATATTATTTAACCCGCTGGATTATTGTCACAGTTTGCATTTTTTTTTCTTCAACAAATCTCCTATTTTTCGGAACACGTCTGGTAATTAGAGGTGTTTCTTACAATAATTTCTTATTCGGTTTATTTAATTTCAATTTGAAAAATACACTTAAAAACATAATTTCTACATGAAAATAGTGACTTAGCATCTTCTATATCATTTAATGATTGGGACACGCGGAGACTTTGATCTCTCAAATTAAATCGGCGAATAAATTTTCTTCTTCATTTAATATCTATTTTAATTGAAGAATATTCTTCATCTATTGTCTCTTTATCATCCGCAATACCTTTCTTTTTTGTCCTTGCCCTTTCTGCCGCTTTGCATCGTTCACTTCTCAGCTGAGGCTAAAGTGAACTGATAAATATTCGAGTCTTCATAGCTGTTACATGAATTGCAATGTTGCCCTCTATTTCTTAAAGTAGATTTGTCAACATTAACAGTTTTAGATAAAGTGCTTTACCGTATTTTCTTTAGTCCATGTATGCCAAGAAACTAGCAACTTTTAATTATAGAATTTAATTTTGTTTCGTTTGATATGATCACTATCATAAAATGCTGTGAGAGTGCTGCAATAATAAAACGTCAATAATTTTTAATCATTTGACCTAATTACATGTCCTAACTTAAATTTCATTGAGTTTGCAAATTTTATGAGGAAAGTATATTGTTACACTGTCGGATAAGCGGTAAATATTTTATAAAAATGTATACTTCTTACCAAATATCAGTGAAAACAAACAATTTTGGTATTTACTATAACAACGACACCCACCGTACTGGCACGGACTTGCAAAGTAGATTTGTGGTGGCAAGATATTTAAAATAACTGAAATAATTTGAAAAGGGTGTCGTTATATAGCATTTTCCATCATATCAAAAAATAAATAAATAAACAAAATCTGGGTACTTTTGCTTTTACTTTATAGCACCTCAAAATTATACATTCAATGTTTATTTGCACATGCAGACGAATAGTGGCATGTTGAGTTTTTTACATTTACAGCTGTTATACATGATAAATTTTCAGAACTACTACATTTCAAGAATCACTGCCTTCCAAAGCAGAATTGCAATTGCTGGTCTTTCGAAGTAATAATTCTTTATGGACAGCAGAATCGATTTTGATTTCTAGTTTAGTAAATTTAATGATAACGATTTAGCCTAATTGGTATCACTTTTTAGAAAGGTTTTCCTTGGCACGGTCATAGCACCTCAGTTTTCGAATCTCGAAAATATTTTTCTTTTGCCAACTTCTGTACCCTTAACCCTTCGCAAATCGGTCAGACCCCGCCTTGAGTATTGCTCGCACATTAGGAGTAGCCTTCTCATCAATCCTTAATATAATTGACTCTGCCCAAAGAAGAGTTATTGACCTGACTGATAATTCAAACATCACAAGGAATCTTGTATCACTAGAGCATCACAAAATTGCGGGAGATCTGTCTCTGTTTTACAGATACTACTACGGATTATGTTTTGATAAATTATCATTCATTATGCCCTCTTAAATCATGCCAGGGCGACACGAGCATCGACCCACATGCTTTCCTTCGCCATCCAACTGCAAAGGCCAAGGACCTCCCAATTTGTTCGCTCCTCTATTCCAAGAGTGGCCCCATTATGAAATATGTTACCAGCAAATGCCTTTTCCTCTTCTCCTAATCTACAAGTCTTTAAATCCCGCATCGATAAACTTTCCCTGTCTTCACTTAAAGCAACCAAGGTACCTAGTAGCACTTAGGCCTTCAGCTTTCGTCGTTTGCTCATTTAATGCAAATTTAAGGTTCTAAAAAAACAAGTAATTATATTATTATGATATGTTTACAATAATTTAATCAAATGCAACAATAATACAAATTTGTAGATACTACCTATACATTTTTTCATTCTCAATGTTATTCTATATCTAGTTCTGTTTCGCTCTCGCTATCCTCATCTAAATTAATTACAATCGGTTAAATTATATGACAGAATTTTTTCAAATACTTATCTTTAACAATTTTTTTATTAATTCTACAATACAACTTAAAGTTGGAGAAATTTTTTCAAACCTAACCTTTGATTTTAATTGGTGCCACATTTGCTCTATGGGATGAAAAACACAATAGTAGTATGAGAGCCTCTTCCAATAGGTCACAAACATATACTTTTTTACTTCCCTCATAAAAGGGAAGTATTGTAATATTGAAAAAATAACCCTCCGCGATTTTTTCAGATCTTTACGTCTCAGGGTCTCTAGACGACGAAAAACATGTTTTCTCGATTGCGTTGGTCTGCCTGTCTGTCTGTTCGCGGCATATCTAAAAAACGACTTACCCGATTGACTTTAAATTTTGTTCAAAAATTAAGGGTCATATGGGGATGACCTTATAACATTTTGGTAAAAATCCATTAGGGCAAAACAAAATGCCGGCCAAGTGAAAAGTTAAAAAAAATTTTACTAAGAAAGTGCTTATCCAATTCATCTTAAATTTTGCAGAAAAATCAAGTATTATGTAGGAATCAATTTGTAAAATTTTGGTACCCTGCAAGATGACGGCTTAATATTTCAAAATTCAGCCTGAAAAAAACTTAATGAACTGATTTGAAATTGTGTGCCATAACTAATTGTAGTATAGAGATGAACTAGTAAAAGTGTGGTACTAATGATGGCGGAACCAAATTGCAGCCAAATAAAATTTTTGTAATCTTTTAAATCACCCTCTCAGATTGTCGCGTTTTGGCGTCCCTAGATGTCCAAAATATGTTTTATCAAGTCCGTCTGTCGGTTTGTCTGTCTGCCTGTCAGTTCGCGGCATAGCTTAAAAACTACAGATTGACTTCAGATTTTAGTCAAAAATTAAGGCTCATATGGGGATGGCCTGATAACATTTTGGTTAAAATCCAGTATGCCGGAACAAAATGGCGGCCTAGTGGAAAGTTAAAGAAATTATTACTAAAAAACTAATGATACAATTTATCTCAAACTTTGTACAAAACTCAAGCATTATGTATGAAACAACTGGTAAAAATGTTGGTACAAATTCAAGATGGCGGAACAAAATGGCGGTTTAATAAAATATTTAAACATTCAGCCTGAAAAAACTACTAAATAAACTGATTTCAAATTGTATGTCATAACTAATTGTAGTACAGAGATGAACTAGTAAAACTGTGGTACTAATTCAAGATGGCGGAACAAAATGGCGGTCAAATAAAATTGTTCTAACTATCGGTTTGTCTGCCTGTCTAACTGTCAGTTTGCGTCATAGCTTAAAATCTAGTGATCAGATTGACTTCAAATTTTAGACAAAACTTAAGGCTCATATAGGGACGACCTATATGAGCAAAAATCCAATATGCCGGAACAAGATCGCGGCTTAGTGAAATATTAAAAATTGGTTACTAAAAAAACTAGTTATCCAATTTAACTCAAATTTGGCAAAAAAATCAAGTGTTACATAAGAATGAACCGGTAACATTTTAGTATAAACATAAGATTGCAAAACGAAATGGCGGCCTAATAAAATATTTAAAAAATCAAGCTGAAAAAAAACGACATATTAGATTAATTTCACATTTTGTGCAAACATTAAGGGTGATATAGAGATAAGATAGTAAAGTTCTGTTATGAATTCAAGATAGCGGAACGAAATGACGGCGCTAATTAACTTAAAAAAATCTTCTTATTCATTGAATGTAAATTTTGGAGAAAAATTAAATATGATATAAGGATACACTGGTGCGAATTCAATATGACATAACAAAATCGCGGTATGTGTCAATGTAAAAACTACTTATTGATTTTATTTTAAATTATGCCCAAAATCAAGTGTGGCATAGGCAGAAAGTGGTAAGCCGATAAAATGTAAAGTAAAATACAAGTTCTAAGTGGGGGGCGACCTCCCCGGCCCCTCCTTTTATACACTACTTTTTTTATCACTCGTATATACTGCATAAAACACAAATTCCACAAAAAAAATAAATGAAACAAAATGTGTAAAAGAAATTAAAATTGAATTTTAAGAAATTGCACTTTTTGGCTCTGTATACTTACCTAATTCAATAGTTTTTAAGTAATTTCCGTGCTTCTAGTAAGTGTAGACATGCCGTAATTAGGTATCTTTTATGAACTCAATATAATAAATTAAATTTGAATTGAAATAAAGTTAACTTTTATATGACACGTGTTTTGACGCAGCCTGTATACCTGCAAATAATTGAATATTGTATCTGATTTTCATATATTCTGCAAAGAGCATTTAGAAAGAAAGTAACGGTCAGAAGTTAGAGACCAACGGGTAAGGGGTCCCCACTCGTATAAAGGTTTTAATAATTATATAATATAAACTCTCAGTACATGAAGATCTACTAAAAAAGAAGAAACATACTCAATTGGGTATAACTTTACCTAAAAAGTGCCTATAATTGGTAATTTAAGAGAAAGTAATTTTTGTCTTAATAAAATTAGGTTTCAAAAAATAATCAAAATTACTCATTCTATGGGTAGTAATGCTATGAAATGAAAAAATCTTCTGTAAAAATAACATTTACATAATTCAGGAGACAGAGTATAATTTAAGGCAATAAGAAAGATGAAAGATATAATACGGTCTGAAAATTTAATTAGTTCGCCCCTGAAGTAAAATTAACATTCCGAGAGGAGAGGCAAACTTATATTTAATTTTTTTAAACGTCCTTGGGGAAGCCGAAACGATTAAAAAGTAGTCTTTTTAATAAGAGTATGTAATTTAGAGGGAAAAATATTGATAAAGAAAGCGCATTTAAAAAAAACATAAATCAGATATCCAAATTTTGAGAAATCAGTTTTTCCTAAGAACTCATTTATTATGTAGGTACATATAGAATCAAAAAAAGTTTTGCAAATTCTCGCTATTGACAAAGTTCGTGTAAAAATGTTTATATACTTTTGTTTTACCCCTCGTATATACCAGACCAAAGCAACTTTAGCCATTATATAAGCCTAAGAAATGTAAAAAACCGTCTGTAAACTAACAATTTTGTTTAAAAGGCGTAGTCATTTAAATTTAGATTGAATTTTAAAAAATTGAACTTGAATGGCACACTGAACATTTTCTAGGCTCGGCATCTCTACTGCTTTGTAATATTTCTGATAGCAGAGTTTTTGAAACTACTTCGATAGCGTTTTCATCGCTCTTCGAAGGAAATGACAATGAAAAACTTAAATCGTGTTATTTTATTTAAAATCCATTCTGCACACGACAAACAAAATTTAAGTCATTTGAAAAACACAAAAATCATCTGCAATATATAAATGTTCTACATTTATATCAATATAAACAAAACTTCAGAAATCTAAATGCCGAATAATAGATCCAGGCATGCGTAGAAAAATTATCCAAAAACAGTTCATCCTCAAAGCAGGGACTGATTATCCTAGAATAGTTCTAATTTGAACACGGATTTTCCGATCCCAAACGATTCGAGATTAATTCGATAAAACCCGAAGGGGTATATTAATCAGCACCTTAAAGATGGCGTTGCTATGTTTCGATTACGTATACTTCGGTTAGTTCAAGAAAGGTAACGGAAATAACCAGAATGAAACTATAGATGCAGACCTAAATAATTAACTAAAAATAAAAGCGCCCGGCGATATATGATACCAGTTGTTAATTTAAAATATTCATATGATTTGATTACTGAGTCCTTAGCTGCTATCATTAATTAATGCTTCTTGACAGGGGTATTTCCCTGTAGGCTAAAAGGTGCAACAATTGTATACCAATATATAGAGTCCCTCACTCGGCAAATAACTATAAGCCAGGATCCCTATTGCCTGCTATTTTAAAGGTGTTTAATAGATCTAGCTACAACCGGTGCATGTCTTTTGTAGTAACAAACAAAATTTTAGCAGAACAAGAACATAGTTTTTTGCCTAAATTTCCTCTGAATTGGCTATTTTTAAAACCATTACATTCATAGTAAATCAAATTGATAAGAATCAGAGAGTAGCCCGATTATATCTCCCAAAAGCCTTCGATACAATAGACCATAACTTGTTTGTTCAGAAGCTTGCTCTATTTTGGGTCCGATCCTGTTTTTGCTCTACGTGAATATTCTTTGTGATGGTGTGCCATCTGGAATCACTTGCCAGTGTACAAACGACACATGTGATTTTGTCAAGTGGTTTTCTTTGGGGTCTCTCTCAGGACTGTCGGCACGGAGCTCAACAAGGTTGTTCTCCAAGCACCACCCACTAAGAGGTGGTGCTTGGAGAACAACTTTAATTTAAATCCTAGCTTGATTGGCTAGCTGGAATTTTATAAGACTTTCCCTCCTCCACATTCTATATATGTAAAACTGGATTATAAATATATCCCAGTGGTGTAGAGTTTAAAGTTTCTGGTAGTGCAGCTTAATACTTCATCAAGCTGAGACGGTCACATAATTAATTTAGCTTCCAAACTTTACAGCCTCTGTGGTTTCATTCGCAGATATAGAAAACAATTATTTCTGGAGACTACGAATGTTTATTTTGTCAGCATACAGTCAATCACTGTCTATGGAATTCTGTTTCGCGGCACTTCTAAAAACGTTTAAACAGTTTTCAGATGTCAGAAAAGTATTATTCGATGCATTTTTAGATTGCATCCAAGAACTTCATGTAGAACTTCTTTTCATTGGTAAGTTTTGTTAAAAGATACCCACACATTTTCCTGAAATGCGGATGTTTATGCTGAGACCGTACTTTCAGCGCGGCCTGCTATAGGTCGCTACTATATAACAGAACAAATTAATATAATTAAAAAATTATATTAATTTGTAAATTAAAAAAGCTGCAGTTCTTTTAAAGTATTGTTAATCACACTAGTCATATAAAGTTATTTGTCTTGTTCTACTATTTTTAGTGTAACCTTAAGTGTTAAAATTGTTATGTTTTTAAAATTCTATATGTTATACTATCTACTGAGTCTATAGGTTTGTTACGTAGATTTGATTGTAATACCTAAACTTTGTTTGACGTTGCTTTGTCACCAATCATTGTTATTGCAACAAAGAATATAACTATCTGCATCATAAGATAGAAGACAAGCCGAGATTTTTTAAAATTTTTGGTGTATTTTGTAATATAAAAATAAGTCGTCGTCTCGAAGTCTATTTATCCTAGGCTCAAGAGATATAATTATTTACTAAATAAATTTAAACAAAAAAGTACTTCATTTTCCCGGAAGATGCATGAAACCAATATGATAAAATGATAAACATAAATCCAGTTTACTGCAATATTGATTTTTGATATTTACAACAAAATTTAAATTTAAGAATTATTACAGATATGAGGTTAAGAGCCTCAGCAGATTCCCGTGCACGCCGAAAGCCCTTTCAGCTTGGCAAGTGGAGAACCTTATCCCTTAGCCTTCGAAAAGTCGGTGTACACGGCACCTACATATCATGATGAAACATGTCGGTATCTGAGTTCTCAACACACATTATCTGTATTCATGCAACTTATCATAGGGGAATTATAAAAGTAGATTGTAGTTGTCTCGGATGCTTGCAAGAAATTCTTATGACCCGTTACGTTATGATTACAATTTATTTCAATATAGTTTCAACAGTATGGAGAGTCAGTTAAATTATTTAAAATTTGATACACAAAAATATTAATAAGCATTACTCTACGAACATACAAACTGTCCATTTTACAAAAATATAGGTTGCTTTCATATATTAAGAAACCATGGTCCATGGGATTAGACTGTGTCAAGATGTTTCGCCGTCGATTGCAGGGTTCTTTTCTCCACGAGATCGGAACACTGAATGAGCTCCGAGAGACCCAGGCTGGCTATTTATACTCGACCTGACCGAACCGTGACTCAGTGTAACGATGGTTTCCACGTATGATGTAGTCTGAAGCCCGTATCTCTATTAAATTTTTTGGGATGCTTATCAATTTCAATACATTCTCTAATTTTTCGTCTATAGAATCCCGAAATCGATGCAAGAACTTTGGTTTCTTTTACATTTATGTACAGTCGAATGTTGGTGTTCAGATACAGTAGATTGTACAATTTGTTTCTTTCTGATACATCGTTCATGTCCCTTCAGCCTAGTAGATATGGATCGTCTCTAATATAGACATCACCAGAGGAACAAGGAATTGCATATACTCCTTGCATTTGGGAAGGAATAATGTCCTTTGGCAATCGCAAACATTGTCCAATTTTCTTGTGTGTGTTGAAAATTGTACGTATTTATAAATATACTGAACCATAATGGCCTAAGGTGCGAGCCTTGGGGTATTTCAGAGGTTATAGAAATTTTATCGGAACACTTACTGTTTATTATGATATGTATGTGTACGCCGAAAGCCTCCAGCTTGGCAATGAGAGTCAGTTGGTGTACCTTATCGAAAGCCTTCGAAAAGTCGCGTACACGGTATCTACAGACTGTCCGCACTCAATTATTTCTAACATATGTTCTAAGTTTATTTTTTGAGGAATTGTTTTATTGGAAATAAAAGATCAAAACGTTCACTATTTCCTTTAGTGTAATTTTCAGTTTTACTTACATCGTTTTTATAGTCTAGATTCATAGCTTTTTTCACCCTTTTTTGATATTGTTCAAAGTTCCATCGACAAAGGCCGACCTCCAGTCAATTTCTGAGATAGGTCGGTTAATGAAAGAGTTATCGGCTCTATGAAAGAGCTTTACACAATAGGGTCTTTTATGTGTCAGTTTTATGTTATAGGTATGAAAGTAAAATACCAGTGCCTAATGAAATTGGTCGTCAAGAAAAAAAATCGGTGAATTTCCTTTACCCGGAACTTCCCTCGTAATGAATCATTCCTTTCCTTAGTAAAGTGTAACTCAATTTTATTCCGCCATCTTGGATTCATATCAAAATTTTATCAATTGATTCTTAGATAATACTTGATTTTTGTACAACATTTGAGGTAAATTAGATAAGCAGTTTCTTAGTTATAATTTTTTTGGCATTTCGCTAGGCCGCCATTTTGTTTTTCCGTATTATATTTTTACCAAAATGTTACCAGGTTATCGCCATGTGACCCTTAAGTTTTGAGCAAAATTTGAAGTCAATTCGGTAAATAGGTAATTGTCGCGAACAGACAGACCGACGGAATTGAGAAAATATGTTTTTCGGCATCTGGGGACCCAGAAACGTAAAGATTTGAGACATTTCGGAGAGTAATTTTTCTGACGATTACCATATTTCTCTTTTACGAGGGAAGCAAAAAGTTACCTCAGACGACCTAATGAATATTCCGAATGAAATTGTATTGATAAAGTTATAATATATATAAATAGTTAACTAAAATATCACCCATGGAACTCGCCCTTCCGGAAGGTATGCAATATTTAAGGTATAACTATATTCCTGCCATCCTAAAGATACTTACTTCTTGAACTTGATTAAGTTCTTCAAGAAGAAAAGAAATGTACCTACTTATTCTAAATATTTTTTTTGATTATTTCCTCAAAACGCTACAGAAAATATATTTGAATATAATTTAATTCTCCTAGACTTTTAAAAAAACTGATTCTAAAAATCGAACAAAAGTATTCTGCTATGTATAGAATAGATAACTAAAATATGCTTGCTGAATGTTGAATAGGCTTTGTATATTTATCAGCTTTGGCCATGGACTAAGTATTTTAATACCAATATCTTAGAATGAAAATCGGATTTAATCACAATTTGCTAGTGTAGTGAATGCAAACATAACATACTGAGTGTGATTAATAGCCACTAATTAACTTCAATATTTTTTATTGTTTTAAAAATGTCACCTACAAAAAATTTAAATAAGGTTATGTAACCTGTTCACATTAAAATAGCACCCACCTAGATCTATGAGTATGTAACCGATAAAAATAATAAATTGTCCCGATTTTTACGTTACGTTGGGTTGTTGTGTTACTGTTTCCTCGTAAATACGTAGTAAATTTAAATTTAAAAGAGCGCCTTGTGAAAGAAGCCTTCAGAAACAGGAGAAAGTAAACGTTTTTAATAAAAAAAATAAAATCAACTTCTAAAAAATCACTGAAAAGTCAAAAATAATATTTTAATATATCTTGGAACTTTGACTTTATGAGGTCGGTGACCAGCTGAGACCTAATTACTAAATATATCAATCTAAGAGTCTTAAGACCTAATAATGTCGCTTTACTGTTAATAAAATATTAGTACAATTTTTTTTTAAATCGGTTTAATTTTCTTATAAACATTTTTATTTGATCTTTTTGGTTTTGTTTATAAGAAGTTTTATTGAAAAGGTTAAAATATTGGACGTCCATAATAAAATAATAGACAAGTACTGCTGTTCATTGTTCTTAAAATCTCATTATAGTCACAATAATTAGTCTTATATACAAACCACCATCATCTATATATATATATATATATATATATATATATATATATATATATATATAAATACATACAAAAGAAATAAACGTATTGGGTTATGTAGAAACGACGCCTTCATCTTCTTGCCAGCAACTAGAAGAGCAACTCGTGTTCAAGTCTGATGCTCAAAGAATTTTTCCAAAATATAAGTCTCAGCTATATAAATTCCACATAGTTTAACATTTACACCCCGGCGATGCCGAGCCCCGAGTGTTGTTTTGTCAATGGTATCTACAACAAATCCATACTGATGAATCTTTTGGAAGACTCGTTATCTGATCCGACTAATCTTATATTTCAAGTGCGGGAATTTTTAACCGCCATAATATAAGCAACTGGTCGTCAGAAAATCACCATTTAATTTTTGAGAGGGCACAACAAGAACGCTTTGAGGTTGGTGTCTTGTGTTTCATTTTTGGAAGACATATAGTCTATAAAATGTTTAAAGGAAGTCATACATCTCGTCGATACCTAGAAATCCTTGAGGAAGTGATCCAACAACTGATGGAAAATGTTTCATTGGCACTTTATAATGCCATTTATCTTCAAAAACACGGTGCAGGTGCTCCAAGCCGCAACTCTGCGCTTTTAAGGAGATTTTTAGATTATAACTTTCCTCAAAGATGGATTGGTATCCACTACCAACGGACTTGTCAAATGGCCCGCTCGATCTTCGGATCTTTCGATTTTAGGTTTTTTCTTATGGGGTTTCATGCAAAGTTAAATATATAAAGACACGCGATATCAGTTGAAAACTCTTTGTTTTTTTTAAGTTTTGTTTAACTTTTGTTTTTGTTTAGGTTTTAAGTAAGATAGGTAATTATTGTTCTGTTTTGAGTAAAATTCAATAATTTTTGTCATAATTAAGTTAAATAAAATGTTGTAATAATTAATTAAGAGTCGAGAATTAAAAAAGGTCTTTTCAATTAAGTTTGAAATTATTATATCTTGTGTATAATAATTACTTACATGAATTTTGTTTTAATACAATTTAGCCTTCGCCTACTACCTACCAATTGGACACAAAAGAAAATTTTGAGCTTGTTTTTCAAAATATCTGCATATAAGTATATATTTTTGGAAAGCCTACATTATTCCCAATAAATATAAAGAATAATATACAGGATGCCCCTTTAAAAAAAATAAGATAAGGTCCGATACATTTTTGACTTAACCCCGTATACTTATTCTGAAAGCGGCACTGAATTCTACGGACAAAGGCATTAAAGAAACAATTTTCGCCTTTTTGATAAGCTGGTATACGAGAGATGCCTGAAAATGCAATATTTTCAAAAACGCCCTGTATCTCAAAATCTAAAAGGGTTAAGAAAATTCTGCTAGCGCCATCTTTAATTTCACAACAAAGTAGTATCTTTAAAAAGAAGGGGGATACACCGGAACTGTGTCGAAAATGGGATACCCTGTACATTCATAAAAAATACATAGGGAAATTGAGAACTTCCTTCTCTTTTGAAGTTGCTTAAAAATAATGGTAACCTCGATGGTAACCTTCTGAAATTACCTGAAAAAATAAAATGTAGGATTCTTATGCCATTATTTTTTTAGTATAAATGCAATTTCAGATTGCTGTTTATATAATTGATATTTAAATTTAAACGTAATAGTATATATGCTATATGTATTGCTTATTGCACTACAAATTTTGTAATGCAATGTGTCAGATATGTATAACCAGCATTTAAAGAAGTCTAGATAACTAAAATGTAAACATTAATAAAATATTTTTTTAATGATCAACATACGTTTTTCTTAAAACTTTTTATTAAAAAGAAACGATCATCAAATTGGAAACTGCTAAAAGCGGTAATATTTCTCGGCGGACAGATGATTGTTTATGCTGATTATATTCGGGTAATTATCTCAAGTTGTGCCAATAATATACAAGACGACACCTACTCAGACACCTGGCAATCGATGACGCTTTTAAAATTACACGCCCAATTTTAAGTTTCGTTAACGAAAAACTCATCAATTTAGTTCAGTAAAACAGACTTATAAAATATATTTTTGTGACAGAAAACAAATTAAAATTTAGATCTATATTATTTTTCAATTGCCTTTATTGATATAGTTTAGATATTTACAATTTTTCAGGTAGGTTAACCGGCGTAGGTAGCAACGGTCAATTAATTCAAAGAAGGGTGTGAAGTCAACTCGGATTTAGATTGATAAAAAATAAGGCACTGTCTTTATTTGGTACAGTGTAGGAATGCTTCAAAATAGGTGGTGGTGGGAAGAGGTGATCGCTATGCCAACTGCGTTTTGAAAATGTTAAATGCGACATAAGCTGTGTCTTATCAAAAAGATAATTCATTTAAAGTGCTCAAATATTTTTAATGTTGGTAAGTCAGATAAAACAAATGTATTTCTTTTATCTGAAGTGTTTCTTAGGTGAGTGTCTTTTCTACCAAACTTCCGTTGAAAGTTCGTCGTAATCTAAAATAAACTTTAAAATAATCCTTCCGATTTTTGTCAGTTAACATATAGAGATTGTCGTATTTCCATAAAAGATTAGGCAAACATGAGTGCTTCTTGATTCTGAATTACAAATATTCTGTCACTCCGTATAAACAAATGAGTTTAGGTTTGTTTTACATCTACATCTCACCCGATTATCGGATGTTTCTGTATAAGCTTCATCATTTTGTCTATTGTGTTTAAGTAATTGCTCATAACAATACACATCAAAGTTCCTGTCCTTGCACATTACTTTTAGACCTAGAGTGGATTACCTTCTTATTTCTGTCAAAGTCGCCTAGCAAGTACAAATAATTTTTTAGTATCATTAATTTGCAGTGAATATATATTACGTTTTAATAGAACGGAAGCTTTCACTGCTGTGATCAGTTAAGAAATTATGAGACCCGGTGTAATGATAAGTTTCCACGTATGATATAGACTGTAGACCGTATCTTTATTAAAATTGATAGGATGTTTTCAAATTTCGATAGATTGTCCCTTTAAAAAATCCCAGGACCGACGACGCAAGAACTTTGGCTTCTTTTACATTTATAATATGTCCAGTAGAATTTATGTGTTCAGATACAGCAGATTTTACAGTTTGTTTATTTCTAATACATCATGCATATTCCTTAAGCCTAGTGAATATAGATCATCCAGTGTCTCCAATATAGACATCACCACAGGAATAAGAAATTGCATATACACCTTCCGTTTGGAAAGGAATACTGATCTTTGGTGATCGTATACATTGTCCAATTTTCTTGAGTGTGTTGAAGATTGTACGTCTGTTGGACCATTGAAATACCCTTGTAATCTTGTCTGTGATTTCGTGTATAAATGGAAAAACTACACGCCCTATTGGTAATTCTTAAAACCAAATAATTAACTGATTGCTTTTGTGCCTGTTGATGATGTGAATTTGCATTTAGGCATCTGTTCGTATTTGTTAATTCTCTACCTACCGAGTGTGCTTAGGAACCATCCCCTTTCCTTTGTACAAGAACATCTTGAAAGGGAATCGTGCCACTTGATTCAATTTCCATTGTAAACTTTTTATTAGGGCGTTGCTGATCTAGGTAATTAAGAAACGTGTGAAGATTTTCTGCAATATGAGGCTATATTGCAAAAGTGCCATCTACATATGTGAACCACAATAAAGGCGACTTTAAGACTTCCTCCTCAAGCCCATATGAAGATGTTGGCTACCACAGGTGACAGCGCAGATCAGCGCAGATCTAACGGCTGCTCCTCAGGTTTGTTCATAAAAGTTCTTTCAAAAACAACATAACTTAATGTGATACATACTTCAATCAGATCTTAAAGTGAATTGTCAAGATTATTATGGGGAAATATATCTGATGTTATTGAAATTTTTATTTTCTCTATAAAATTAGGTAGATTTTCTAATATATGAATATATTTTCCTGCAAAATTATTAAGAATATTTGAAAGATATATTCCGTAAATAGGCGATCCTAGGTCACTAACGATAGGTCGAAATGGTACATTATTCTTGTGTATTTTAGCTAGTCCGTAAAATCACGGGATCTAAAAGAAATTGGTAGTTTCCTAAGATTCTTTAAATGGCAACTAGCGGTGTTCATAATGTTAAACGACTAAGGGGGGAATAAAGTACAGCATCTGGTAAAAATATTCCTCGAAAATATATGTATACATGCTAGTAAACCACTTTCCACAAAATAGTTTTTACTACCAATATACGTGAATAATAGCTACCTTCCTGTACCAGAAGCCGCTTTAATTCGAATGGTCTATCCTCCTTGGACCTCGTCCAAGTACTAGATATTTAGATTATCTTCCCGACACTTTTTTACAGCTCTTAAATATCGTCTTCGCCAGCAAATTTGCTTTTGTGTAGATTTTCGTAATCCAAAGTATCTTGCTCGATATTGACATAAAAAAAATACACCCCTTTCATCTTTGTTTTATGCAACTTCCTTAAAGGATGAAAACTAATTCCTACAAAGTTTTCGTATGTAATCCAGTAGGGAGCACAAATAACAATGATAGCAATTTTATAAAGCAAGTCGTAAGATATAACTCTTAATCTATTCAAGACAAAAAAATCTATACCCACTATTGGAATAAGGCCAGTATATTTAAATATCTACCTGGCGAAAAATACCGTTAAGCTAAAAATTGGTACAGATGCTCTATGAAGTGTGTTGAATAAATATCAAAACTCCCCTAACCTCACATTTGTTCGTCATGTTTTTTTAACCTGTTCTCCTAGAAAGTATTTCAAGTGCTCAATAGTCTACAAATCTCGCCTTTTCACGCCCATAAAATGTAGTTGTATCTTTTAATAATCAGATAAAATGTACAGGGTGTGGAAGAATTAATGCAAAAAGGTGAATAAGACCCCACAGATCGATACTATGCAGGCGCAAAAAGTGACGCCAGAGGCGCCATTGGAGATAAAGCATGGATTTGTCTTTTAAATTTTATATTCAAATATTTTTTACAGGGCAAGATGTAATTCTTATTCATATCTATATTATATATATTATATATATATATATATATATATATATATATATATATATATATATATATATATATATATATATATATATATATATATATATATATATATATATATATATATATATATATATATATATATATATATATATATATATATATATATATATATATATATATATATATATATATATATATATATATATATATATATATATATATATATATATATATATATATATATATATATTTTATCGACATATTTAGATTTAAGTTTTGAGGTAAAACCAAAAGATTCATTTCAATATGCTTCAGATATATTGTAAAGAGTGTATACAAATTAATGCAAAAAGGTGAGTGAAATATCACAGATCAATACTATGCAGGCGCCATTTAAAGTATATTTTTATTCACTATTGGATAAAAGTTACCTTTTGAGGTAAAATAGTGATTAAAACATTGCAAATTGATACATGGCACAACTTAAAATATAGTTTTTATTCACGTAAGATTTAATTTTTGACGCACAATCAAAAGATTTATTTTCAATATTCTGATATGTTGGGCGTGTAAAAATGAAAGAGCATTTTTTTTAGAATACAAATAAGCTTTTTTTAAATCTGCATCAGAGTTATATATTATAACAGGGATAAGATGAGATTTTAATAACAAATTAAAATATTGAGAGGGGGCATTCCCACCTCCTCCCCTTTACTCAATATTTGATATAGTTAGATGAATCCACCTGGGTTAGCAGTCCTCATTAAATCCATAATAGAGATTTGATGGTAGTTTTAATTTATAAATCCCCCAAAATAAATTTGTGAATAGTCCTAAATGGCAACATTCACAAAAATTTAAATAAATTAACGAAAACACTGAATAGGTATTATTTAACCCTGTATAGCCCTATCATATAGCGAACATACAAACTGACGCGAAATGTCGTTGACATCAGTTTATTTTATAGCAACCAAATGTACGGCTACCTTATTATATTAGATAGGCAATACTTACTTTTCGCAAATTTAAAAGATTTGGAATGGAAACTTGACAACCTTCTAGAGGGCCACGATTACTCTCGAATTAGTAATAGACAGTACTATAACGGTGTTTGATCGCGTGTGTGCATCTACTTTGCACTTTCTAAAGACTCAAAAAATCGCGTTTTGTAGAAGATTCGGCACTTGTTGTCCTCCTAGGGGACCACACACACATGTTAGAGGCAAGGGGTTGTTTTAGATTTGTTCTGCACCAGGTACGAACCCTCACGGGTGTTAAAAGGCGAAATTCGCGGACTATTGAGCTCTTGAAATAGCATCTAGGAGAACAGATAACAAACAAACAATCACATTACATAGTTCGAAATTTCGTTTCAACCTCTTTCAGTATCCGTCAAACTATGTAATGTGATTGTTTGCTTACTGTTTTAACGTTGTATATGTGACGTGTTGTTTTATTTTAAAGGTCTGATGATGCCCGACCGGGCGAAACACGTGTAACCAGTTTTATTTTATTATAAACTTTGACTGAGACCGAGACTTAGCGTCTGTTTATTGTTTAATTTAGAAATAAGTCTCTTTGTGAATAATGGATGATTTACTACAATTTACATTTCAGGGTCCCCAGAAGCCCAAAAACCTGTTTTCTTAATTTCGTCAATATATTTGCCTGTCTATCGATCTGACTGTTCGCGGCATAGCTAAAAAACTACTTACCTAATTGACTTGAAATTTTGGCCAAAAATCAGCCATATGGGGATAACCTGATAATTTTGATAAAAATCCAATATGGCAAAACAAAATGGGGGTCAAGTGAAATTTAATAAAAATTGTTACTGAAAAGTACCTATCCAATTTATCTCAAATTTCTTCACAAAAGTCAAGTATTATGTAGGAATTAACTGGTAAAATTTTGGTACGAATTCAAGATGGCGGAACAAAATAGCGGCTTAATAAAATATTTAAAAAGTCAGCCTGAAAAAACTACTTAATGGACTGATTTCAAATTACGTGGGAAAACTAATTGTGATATAAAAATCAACCAGTAAAACAGTGGTGCTATTTCAAGATGGAGAAACAAAATGACGATCCAATAAAATATTTTGTAATCGTGAAAAAATCACCCTTTCAGGTCTACTACATATTTTCACGTTTTAGCATCGTTGGATGCCAAAAAATATTTTTATCAAATCCGTCAGTCCATTTGACTGTCTGTCAGTTCACGGCATAGCTTGAAAACTTATCAGAGTGACTTCAAATTTTAGTCAAAAATATGTTAATGAGGTGGTAATATTTTGGTTAAAATACAACAATATGCCGCAACAAGATGGCGGCTTAGTGAAACGTTGAAAACATTATTATTAAAAAGGCTATTTACCTAATTTCCCTAAATTTTGCACACAAATCAAGTGTTACTTATGAATGAACTGATAACATTTTCGTATGAATATAACATTAGTACAACAAAATGGTGGCCTAGTAAAATATTTAAAATTCGATCTGAAAAGAACTGATCTGCCTCTTATGAAGCAAGTAAAAACATATAATACCAGATATATGTCAGGCTTTGTGTGTGTATTCTTCCTAAAACTATGGCACATTAAAGACTTTTATCTGTCTCATATATTGATAGATTCCATTTTTACTGGTCTATATTGGTCTTAATTACTTTTCTGATATTTCATGTGTCCTCAAGCTAGTAATACATCTTAGATCGTTACAGCTCATCTTTAGACACTTCTAATTGACGACTAGCAATTATGAACGATTCAGATGAAAGTACGTAGATTCGCAACAATTTACAAAATATACTTTTTAATAGTCGCTTAAAGGCAGATCGTAACCATGCATATTAAAAGTTTAAAGTAATGTATTTTAAAATAAAAAACGTAGATTTTAAGACAACAAAAATATTTAACTATCATACAAATGCTTTTTCTGTGTGGAGATTCAGTAATGTATTTTTTATGACACCTGATTTTTAAGTTCGAAACAGCTATATTTGAATTGCACTAAAAACTAAAACTAAGAAGAACTCAAAACAAATTAATTAATTATTAACACAATCAGTGTAACTTAAAGTAGTTGAACATGTTAGGCACAAAAACATATTGTTATTTGGATTTTTTGTTCAGATATAAGTAATTTCTACTGGTATTTAAAATGTATTTATTATTTTTTAAAGAATTTTTAACAATTTTTTTTTACTAATTCTTTCGGAAAACCTTTTATAAAAAAATTAATATTACTTTCACGCTTGAATTAGAAAATATATTAATTTTCATGATAATTGTACTTTTTTATTACTATACAATATCCTTGGCGATCGTATAATTTATGAATAATGTATAGTTATAAATTTGAAATAATCAAAACTACTCAGAATTTATTATTTCAAGTAGTTATTTAAATTTTTATTGATACAACTAAAGCTGATATATCTGATCTTTTTTGACACCTCATAAAGGAGATATTACTTCCCTTCTGATGAGATATTAGAAGTAGACTCTACCCAAAATCCATGGGTTAAATTTTGATGTAAACACTTTAATGCCTGTAAACTATGGTAAATAGCTACCCTCTTCATAGCTGACGTTACAAATACCAAATTCCTATATACACGCAACACTGAAAGTAGAATAAGTTCTTTCAGGTACTCAGGTTTCAAAAAGTTTTTTTTTTTTCATTATTGATGGTCTTTCCAAGAACATATATGTTAATAAATTTACTTTTTTTGCTTATTTTTCTACAAGTGGGTTTTGTCGCAGCATGTTTCATTAAATTTTTTCAACAATTCTTTTGCATTTTATAAACGACAGGTATTAAATACGACCTATAAAAACTAGTTAAACCTACCTAACTTTTTTAAATTTCAAATAGCTTAAAATGTTACTTTTAATTAAATATTTTTTATAGTAATTTTCTCACGTAACTACACAACGTTAAAAATCTACACCATCATCCAGCACAAAGTCAAGCGTAAATTTCCGTTTCTGCACCTAGCTTAATTTTTGTCTGGTTCTGCAGCTCGAAATAGATTATACAAATATGAGAAAACTCCACTTTTCGTCACCCAAAAATTAATTTAGGAGAAAATGTTGTTTGTGTAATAGCCGATTCGATCTAGATATTAAGGTTCGTATGAGCATAGCGTTTGTTTCCCTTATTCCATCCTCTGACTACAATCAACTTTCTTTCAATATTTTTTTGCGTATATAGGTTGTTACGGAGTTTGACACAAAGATTTTAACACGTGATACTATGAGCCATTTTAATTAAAAATTCTGATATATCGTTGGATATATTCCTTACCAGTTTTGAGAAAAGTGGCTTTAAAGTTCTACATTTTTTTATTAATTTTTAAGCAAAATGTTATACCTTTTATTAATTTTACTTCGTAAAATTCAAATTCAAATTCATTTATTTGTCAAGGTAGTAATTACAACATCTTGTATACAAATTGATTACATAGCTAACAGTTGACAAAAGCGCACTACACAGCGATTATAAAAAACTGATGTCAATAGACCAAGATAGGGCTAATGTTGTGCAAGCGCGTGATATTTATTTAATAAAAATAATTAGATATAAGGTACTAGAAAAAAACCGTAAAAAAATTACTAATAATATAGTTTTTGCCCGATTAGAAAAAAAATATTTTAAAAATATAAATTAATTACTAGTAGATCCGCCCGCGCATCAGCATCACTTTAAAAGATTTGTATTTAACAACTTTTTATGTATAAGTAACAGCAATAAAAAAAAACACACAGAAGGCATCCCAGACTACAATATATATATATATATATATATATATATATATATATATATATATATATATTTATATATATATATATATATATATATATATATATATATATATATATATATATATATATATATATATATATATATATTTATAAATATATATGATGATTTTAAGTCCTTCACGGATGGAAAAACACAATGTGTTTTCATTCCGGGTGTACATCCGTTCACTACTGTCGTTCTGAAAAGAACAGTTTTGCTGACGTTTCGCCAAAATCACATTTGGCATTTTCGAAGCTTTCTTTCTCGTGTACGAATAGAGATCTGATCAGTCTCTGAGTGAGAACTTATACTATCATAAATTTAGTTTTTTCAGTATTTAGCTTTAAATCATTAATCTCTGACCATCTTAAAATGTTCTCTAGCTCTTTGTTGATTGATTTAACAATATTTTTTCCAGCAAAGTGCAGCAGTGTATCATCTGCAAATAACTGGATGTTACATTTTGAATCCACTTTACAACGTCATTGATGTGAAAGTATAAATAAATCAGGTCCCATTACTGTAACTTGGGGGTACACATTGCGTAATTTCTCAACAAGATGATTTTTTGTTGTTGAACCTCGTATTTTGTGTACTGCCTTGTAGGTAGCTTTCTAAACATTCTAATGCTTTTTCAGTCAATCATAACTTTTGTAACTTTTTAATCATTAATGGTAGATTTATAGTTTCGAAAGCTCTTCTAAAATCTAGGAAAACGGTCCCAATCATACAATGATCTTTCAGTGATGTCTTCCAACTGGCTATTAAAGTTTGTAGTGCGGTCTCACAAGAGTTATTTTTTCTAAAACCAGCTTGGTAAATTGTTAATAATTTTTTCTATACTGAGTGGCTATTGGTTGCTGTTGATCATACAGTGTTCCAGTGTTCATAGTATTAATATACGCGACTACAGTGTAGACCGCATCGCTTATATTAAGTATGTACGTTCAAACATATACGGCTGCAGTGTTCGCAGGGAAATGTATACAGAGTAGTAGGCTTTTAAAGACAAAAAGTTAATACATACATATTATACATATTATTAAGATTGTATATACGTTTTTATTACGAAAGCAAATCTAAAAGTCTCAATTTTTATTTATAGTAGGTACATCAGGGTGGCCATTTTATGATGATTCTGTACCTTATCTACAAAACTCTAATAGTTACGAAAAAAAGTTAAATACAAAAGTTTCTTAAATTTATTTATACTTTTATTTTATTTTTCTTTTGTATATACAGAGTGTTTGGTTTTTGCTTGGCAGACATCAGCTTTCTTATTTTTAATAGAACACACTATATGCAATTTGCTTTTGGATTCTAGGGATCAATCTAAACACATTTCGTGTATAATGGCCTGGTCCTATACCTCAATTCAATTGTTGCCGAAATATTGACGTTTGAAACATTAACCTTTTGAATAGCTGTAAATTATTGTCACTTCCGATTTAACCGGACGTTACCTTATATTGATAGAATATTAAAAACTAAGATAGGGAAGCGAAAAACTCTAATTTGCGTTTTTACAGCTATTCAAAAGATTAAAAAATGTAATGTTTCAAACGTTGATATTTCGGAAACAAATGAATTTAGGTAAAGGACTTTATACGTGAAATGTGTTTAAACTGATCCCGAGAATCCACATATCAAATCACATATAGGGTATTCTATTAAAAATAAGAAAGCTGATGTCTGTTAAGTAAAAACCATACACTCTATATAAAAAAAAGTAAAATAAAATAAAAGGTTAAATAAATCTAACTAACTTTTGTATTTAACTTTGTCTCGTAACTATTACAGTTTTCTAGATAAGATACAGGATCACCATAAAATGGCCACCCCGTATACCCTTTCTTTTTAGTTATTTTTACTTCTTCATTTTTTGAAGGTCTTCCACTCTGAGACCGTTTTCTGCCACATTTAAAATCAGACCGAACTTTTCTCCTTATGCATGATGTAGGAGGTTGTACACTAATAATTTTCCCTTTTCTATTCTTTTTAATCTGTGTAATAAAAAAGTTTTCTTTTCGAATGTCAGCCAAAAGACATATCCGTCTTTTCGCCGTAATTCTTTATAAGTTGAAGTTCAATTCTTACCATGTGCGGTATTTTTATTTTCAGTCTCATTTTTAGTTTGAACAGTGTCCGTGTCCATATAAAATTGACTATCGCTATATACGCTAATTGTTTCTAGAACTTAGTTTAGTATAAGTATATAATTTCAGCCCAAGATGATTTTGAATAGCATAGATGTTTTGACCACCTACACTACAGACTGCAGCATTCTGCTACCGTGTATATTATTTACCCCGAAACAGCAGCCATGTATGTTTGACAATTTTTATTTCCCTTTTACGTAATCGTGAAAGAATTCTCCGAGATTTTTTTAGATCTTCACGTTTCAGGGTCCGTAGATGACGAAAGACATGTTTTCTCAATTGCGTTGGTCTGTCTGTCTATTCGCGGCATAGCTAAAAAACTACTTACCCTATTGACTTCAAATTAAGGGTCATACGGGGATGACCTGGTAACATTTTGGTAAAAATCGAATATGGCGAAATAAAATGACTGCCTAGTGAAATTTATCTCAAATTTTGCAAAAACATCTAATATTTTGGTACGAATCCAAGATGGCGAAACAAAATGGCGCTTTAATAAAATATTCAAAAATTCAGACCGAAAAAAAATTGCTAATGGTTTCCTTTCAAATTTTGTACTATTGTATTGTATTATATGGATCAACTAGTAAAATTGTGTACTAATTTAAGATGGCGGCCAAATAAAATGTTTGTAATCGTGAAAAAATCTCTCTTTCAGGTTTTACACATCTTTAAGTTTTACCGTCCCTAGATCCCAAGAAATATGTTTTATCAATTCCATCGGTCCGTCTATCTGTCATATGAGGATGACCTGGCAATATTTTGGTAAAAATCGAATATAGCGGAACAATTTAAAAAAATATTGTTAGAGTGGTGTATTATTTGGTTGTCAGATCCAATAAAAAAACAAGTGTCTTTTTTTGAATTGTCGACGTTTCACAACTATACTGTTGCATCCTCAGGATATATATATATATATATATATATATATATATATATATATATATATATATATATATATATATATATATATATATATATATATATATATATATATATATATATATATATATATATATATATATATATATATATATATATATATATATATATATATATAATATATATATATATAGATTGTATATCCTGCATGAAACCCATATCATCAGTCTTTACCTGCTCCGTTGGTTCGCAGATATTTCCCATATATTAGGTTTCTAAATGGTTTTCGTTAACGATCTTCTTGTTGTTATCTTAGAGTGGTATATTATTTAGGGTTAGGAAATCTCTGCGGAATATAAAATCTATGTGTGCTGAGGATGCAACAATAAAGTTGCGAAACGTCGATACTTTAAAAAAGACTTTTTTTAAAGTATTAAGTATAGTTTCTTTTTACTGGATCCTAACCCCAAATAATACACCACTCTAATATAAAACCAAAGAGGATCGTTAACGAAACCATTTAGAAAGTTAAAAAAATTGCTACTAAAAAACTAATCATCCATTTTACCTCAAATTTTGGACAAATAGCAATTATTACGTAGGAGTGAACTTGTATCATTTCAATATGAATCCAAGATAGCAAAGCAGCTGCCTAATAAAATATTTAAAAAATCATCCTGAAAATATTATTTATTAAACTAATTTCAGTTTTCAGAATTATTTGTGATATAGAGATAAATTGATAAAGTTGTAGTACGAATTTAAAAATTTTAAAAACAACGTAAGAAAATGTTATTCAATTGACTGCAGAAAAATCAAATGTGATATGGGGATAAACTTGTACGAATTCAACATATCGTAACAAAATGGCGGTGTGTGATAATGTAAAAACTACTTATTGAATTTATTTTAAATTATGACCAAAAATCAAGGGTGGCATAGGTAGAAACTGATAAAATATTGGTAGGAATCCAATATGATGGAACCAAATGGCGCCCAATAAAAATTTTCGAAAAGGCAGAACATGTAACACATTTATACTATGACTATGGACTGAATTAAATTGGGTAAAACTTTACTACTCATACCAAATGGAAAAAAATCATAACGAGGGAAATTCCGGGTAAAGGAAATTTACCGACTCTTAATATGATGACGCTGTCTGCAGTGTAACCGCGTATATTATTTCAGGGAACACTGGTTCAGTGTATAATTCATGCGAACCAATAATATTCAAGAATTGCCCAGTTAAAACTGTATCCATGTATATTTTACCAAGTCGCTACCAGGGAAGACATCTTGACAAAAAATAAAATTCGCACATGTTTAATATTTAAGTTCATAAAATTAAATTTTTTATAATTTAAATAGTAAAAAACATTTTGATCCTCGGTTTAAAATATGTGAAACTATTTATTTTCTGAAGTAAGCAAATATTCTTTATACACATTTTATATTAAACACCGCGTTTGAAACCGTTTCATTTCCCATATTTAATTTTACAACACTTCATTCTACGCAGATTAAATTCCCTGTAATATTTTATTTACCAGAAGCTATACAGTTACTCCAATGTATAAGAGATAACAGCTTGTAAGGTCTACTTATCATAATATCAAAGGTGGTCAAGATTAGAAAATAAATTTACAAGAAATACATAATACAACAACCATAATACAACAACGCTGTTGTGACTATGAATGAAATTTGTGAAGAGAAGCGTGATCTGATTCATTGTCAGATACAATGTTGTAAATAGTTTTTTTTTACAAATGGCTGCGGTGCGCAATCGGGAACTTTAATGAACCGAATGCAAATATTTAAGATCAAATAACTATGTAGGTGGTTCTCGTATTACAATGGAAATTAATTTAAATGAACGTTAAACCCATTGTTAACAAAAACAAAATTTTCTCGTTTGGAATTTCATTGCCAATGAATTCCGAACCATTCTGTCATATGTGACATTAATATTGCATTATTTGCAACCTGCACATCATTAATATCGTGTCATGTCGCCCACTGTATACACCTGGCAGATGAAACTTTTCTATGCATACTTGCCAATTGAATCTTTTAATTATCTCTTATCCATATAATGCGCCTTAAATCTAAAACTGCACCTCAGATCAAATCAAACAGGACAAATCATATTTTTGATAAAATTCAAACCCAAATGTTTTTAACCACCTACGGATTAAAACATAATTCTAGTTTTCTAAACTATTGTTCAATTGAAACGCAACTGCTAATTTAACTTTTGAACGAAATAAGTTACCAGAATGCGATTTTTTTGCATTAGATAAACTATTTTTTTAGATAAGAAATAATTTTATTTTTTATTTCCCTAGTAAGAACTAGTATTGTAATCGTCAAATTTTGGCCAAAATCAAGAGTCATATGGAGATGAAATGGTCTTATATATGGGTAAAAATCTAATATAGTTGAACAATATGGCGGCCCCATAATTATTAAAAAGCCACTTATCGGCTGAACTTCAAAATTTGCGCAAAACTAAAGTGTGATATAGGGATAAACTCGTAAACTTTTAAATTTAATATGTACAGGGTGTGTAACAAAACTATGATTTTTCACTAAAATTGCCTTAAGGGATAATCAGCAAATATATTTTATTTTTAAAATACATCAGAATAATTGGAATGATATATGTAAAAATGTGATTCATTCAAAATTTTGATATCGGTCCGGAAATATTTTTTAAACATGCATTTTTTCGATACATCCTTCTGTAGATCTAACTGTCATTCACAACAACTAAAGTGATTAGGTGTTTTTACTTGGTACTGTAATCATTCTTCCAGATTTATTCAGATCTTCACATTTCAGGCTCCAATATGCCAAAAAACATGCATTCTAAATTGCGTCGCTCTGTCTGCCTGTTCACGGCATAGCTAAAAAACCTACTTATCCAATTAACTTCAAATTTTGGTAAAAATTAAGGGTCAGATGGGAATGGCATGGTAATATTTAGGTATAAACCCAATATCGCGGAACAAAATGACTAGTAAAATGTAAAAAAAATACTAAAAATTACTTGTTCCATTTACCTCAAATTTTGCACAAAAACCAATACTTAGGAAGAAACTTGCAACATTTTGTTATGAATACAAGGTGGAGAAACAAAATAGTAGCCTGCTAAAATATTTTGAAAATCAGTTAGAAAAAAATTATTCGATTGATTTTGAATTTTTGCCAAGAATTAAGTGTGGTATAAAGATAAACAGTTAATATTTTAGTACGAATTAAATATGGCGTCCCAAAAATCAACGTATAAACCCTATTTAATTGACTTCAAATTTCGCACAAAAATTAAATGTGATATAGGGATCAACTACTAAAATTATAGTACGAATTCAACATGGTGGAACAAAATGAGGGCCTAATAACATTTTTAAAAAAGTGTAAAAAACTATTTATCAATTTTTCAATTTCAAGCCTCTGTGGAAAAGGTAAGAAGCGGTAAAATATTTGTACAAATGCAATATGGTGGAACAATATGAGGGTCAGTTAAAATTTTGAAAAAACAATATAAAAAATTGGTAAATTTTCTTTAACCGCAGCTTCCTTCATTGCTGCTTATCTTTCACTTTTTCAGGAAATAGGAGGGATTCCTTATGAGGGAACTTCAAGATAATTGTGTAAAAACGAATCTGTAAAGGATCTAAACTGGAAATTCCATCCTGAATTCTTTATTTTCTACAAAAGTAAAAGAAATCACAATTTAATTACTAAATGACTATGTGCGGAACTCAATAGAGCCATACTTCATTATTCCTAATAAAAAGAAAGGAAAACGAAGGAAGTTCCTGATAAAGGAATTCTACTGATTAAGTTCCCGTTAACAAACTGCCATAGTTTATTTTGAATCGTATTTAGCCATGTAAGGTATACCTCAAAATGATTTATTAGCTTTTTGAAAAAAGTCAAGATAGGCGGAGGTAGAATTTTTATATAAAAATTTACAGGTTCCTTAAAAAACAGGATAAAGACATATATTTCTGTTTCAAAAATTATTCCGATTATGGCTAATGTGAATGCCAGGTTCGCATTAAATACCTGTAAAATATAGCGATTTGATCGAAAAAGTTATAACCATTAAAAATAAATAGAAAATCTGTAATTTGCTTCATCCGGAACATTCCTCGTTAAGAATCCTTCCGCACATATTTACTTTGTAATACCTATACAAATTAAGTTATCTTTCATTTTTCTTAATAAAATGAAGCATCCATAACGAAAGAAGAAGTCAATTTACCGATTTTTTAAATGTATATTGAACTGTTTTAACATCCGTATATATATATATGTATGTATATATATATATATATATATATATATATATATATATATATATATATATATATATATATATATATATATATATATATATATATATATATATATATATATTAGAGATGCGAACGCCTAACTTGAAAACAGAAACATAAGCAGTTGTCTTGTTTCTTATAGACCTGTACACTTTTTATTTTATTTCAATCCTGGCCAATTGGCTTTTGATGGCCGTACCAATTTTTTAGAGTGTTAAAACTTTCAAAGCATTGCAAATGCAAATAAATAGGCAGTGCTCTAATGGGATCTACACTATCGCCAGTTGTGGCTAATTTATTTATGATATACTTCGAGAAAGAAGCATTTGAAAAAGCAAATTTAAAGGCCAAAGTATGGATTAATTACGAGGACGATATATTTAATATACGGCAATACGGTCACATAGAACTTAACAATTTTCTGACACAGATAAATTCAATACATCTCACAATACAATTTAATAGGGGAAAATAACAAACTTCCATTCTTAGATGTTCTGGTGACTAAACTGCATAACGTACATATCGGATACAACGTTTATAGAAGTTCAGCACAAATTCAAGCTGTGCCCAATATCCTTTTATCTAGATCCATGCGATTAATTATAGCACAAACGAGACAAAAAGAACAAAATATAAAATCTGATGGTTTAAAGAAAAATTAATATACTTTACACCATACGGAAAGCTAATAATAATAAACGGGTTTCCCGAATAACCGACACCAACGATCATGCACCGGGCAGGAAAAAATAGTGGTGTCATATGTAAAAGGTACCCCTGACAAATATGGTAAAATCCTCAGAAAACATAACATACAAACAATGCATAAGCCTTAAACAGCCATATGTAAACTACCTAGAAACTCAAAAGACAAAATTAAGTTAAAAAACCACGGAATATACACCATTCCATGCCAGGACTGCGAAAGGTTGTACGTTGGGCAAACAAGTCAGCAAGAGTAAAATAGCGTAAACTTAGTATCAAAAATAAAGAAACCACCTCGGCTTTTTTATTACATAACCACGAAGCAGGCCACAAAATAAATTTCGGATGGTGTTAGGAGATTACCAGTATAGAGCATTAAAGGGCTAAAATAATCCGAGAGTCCATAGAAATTTAAAAACAATGCGACTTAAACTAAAGAAACGGAAAACAATCGGAATTAATTAAAGAACAGCAATAACATACGCAAAACATAAATATTGTCGAACCATCATAAATAACCTTCGGTCCCGGGTGGGGGTATAAAAGGAAGCTTTGCAGTCACTAAGCTTCAAAGATGCCAAATACGATTTTGGGAAATGTCAGCAAAACTGTTCTTTTCAGAACGAAAGTCATATTTGTCGATGTCCTTGAAAAAGTTCGCATCATATGGGTTTTTTTTCAAAGTTTAACACTTGTAAATGACTTTTGCTTCATTAAGTAGGAAAGATAGCGAAAATAGTCACGAGACTCGTATTACCAGTCAAAATTGACATTTATTTATGAAAATTGAAGAACAAAGGCTTATTTGCTATAATATCCTATGAAAAAAGAAATTAAGAAAAGTTTTTTTGTAAAAGGTTTTCCAATAAGAATGATATTATTTTGAAATGCTGTGGCGACCATGATTAAAATATGATAAATGTCACTAGCTATCATTTGTGTTCAATATACTTTGACAATTCATCATGGTACCATCCGCTCTTCAAGAACGTTTGGATCTTATCCATAAATTGTATGAAAATAGACCTTCTTTTGTGAATACACAACATGCACTTCGCAAAAACTATAAAGATATATAAACTTAATCGCACTACTATGCTTGCTATTTATCCAATCGCTGAAAATTTTGAAAAGGATTTTACACTTCATAATGCAAAAACAACAACAAGACCTCAAAATGCAAAAAGTGTAGAGAACATTGCAGCTGTTAGTTATAGTGTATGCAAGAATTAATCTTTACAAGAACGACAACTCGGCGTATTTTGAAAATGACTTGGGTTTACTCCCGTATAAAATTGTGTTGACCCAAGAACTGAAGCCACTGGACCATCGTAAGCGTTGTGACTTTGTTGCTTGGGCTTTAGAACAACTGGAAACAGATATTAATTTTGGACAAAAAAGTATCTTTTCAGATGAAGCTCATATTTGGTTAAATGAATAAGAAGAATTTTCGTTTTTGGTGTGAAAACAATCTTCAGGAGATGCATGAGAAGCCCTTACGTCCGTAGAAGATAACTGTGTGGTGTGGTTTATGGCATAGTCGAATCATCGGACCATTTTTTTTCCAAAACAAGATAAGAAATACAGTTACAGTGGATGGAGAGCGGTATAGGTTGATGTTAGGAGAATTTTGGCCCAATTTAGATGAAATGGATTTAAATCATATGTGGTCCCAAAAAGATGGTGCCACATTTCATACTGCTTATGACACTATCGAAATATTGGAGGAAAAGTTTGATGAAAGAATAATTTCAAAAAAATCATCTGATAATTGGCCCCCAAAAAGTTGTGTTTTAACTCATTTAAATTACTTTCTTAGGGGTAATTTAAAATCAATTATGCAACAAAACACGAACCCCTGATGCATTAAGATGAAACATCGAATTCTGCATTCGTAATATTAGGTCCGATTTATTGCAAACAATCATAGAAAATTGGGGGGTTCATCGAATTCGCTCCTGTGCATAAACTCGCGGTTGACACTTGAATGATGTATTATTTACAACATAATGTAATTAATTGTTTGTGTTTTAAAATAAAATTAAAAGTGTTGTGGTATCGGATATAGTTTTTATTTTATTTAATTTTAAAATCATATCGTTTTTACTGGGAAACCCTCTATTTCAATTTTAAATGTGTGGACCAGTAATTACAATATTTAATTTTTATCACTTTTTTTTGTTTTTCGAAAATTCTAAGAAAATAATTGTCTAAGTTGCGAAAAAATGTTTTATTTGAATAACCCCACTAGTATATTAACTTCTTGTACCTAAATATTCGTACATGTCATAATATAAAAAAATAACAATGAACTGATTTAACAGCATAAATGAAATTCTATATTATTTGAATATTTAATAATTTGCTTTTAACAAATTGATTGGAATTGCTGACCAAAATTCGGTTTACTTATGTCAAACTAAAACATAAGCAACTTTTCCTAATAACACTTTCTCATATTTTAGCAAATAAGCCCTTTTTCTGCGAAATTAGCTGCAGACAAACTAGAAAATGTGATGATACCAACAATCTTTTGTTTCTCTTCTAAATTTCTCTATTTCATCATGACAATGATACTTTATAAACGCAAATACAAAGACATTTTTAAATTATTTGCATTATAGGAATTAGTTTTAATAATTATCATTATTATATTTATTAAGACAGCAGGCTAAATAAATGTGTCCATGTATTTCGAAATGAGGACAATCGCAGCGCACAGCGGCTGAACAAAAGGCCTTATACCGGTGAGTAACGAGCACAAGTCAGATTCATATTTATAATTGGTCACACTATCCTTGTAGGTCTAAATCAATTTATATATTCAAATATAATCACATAAACACGCCGAACGGTGCGGCGGCGGTAATGCTGCATAATAGACTTTGTGAGTCATGTGTCACTCATTAAGACTTGCATTATAGCATCCTCCGTAATAGTTCTATGGTAAATTATCGTAGATTTTGATTTTCTTGTAATATATTCGTTTTGTTAATGGAATCATTCATTACGAGAAAGTTGTGCAAATTTATGATACACGTTAGCGGGTATTGTTGCAGGCCATTTTTGAAAGGATCTTTATAAAGGGTATCGTATCGCTTTGTAATACAAAGGAGATTAAAATGCAATTTCAATAATTTTAAAGCCTTTCTGGTGTATATCAAAGATTAAACGGTTCTCAACGGTAAACACGTCATTTAAGCGATAGGAACTGGTATTCATAATCCATTTTTTTTGCTTAATTGCAATTGCATTGCATGTACTGTTTAAATTGCTAGAAAATAAAAGAAATAGGTGACCCCCGTTTAGAAGGAAGAAGCGACTATAATACTTTTTGAGGTATTTTTTTTATCAAAAGATTCATTAAAAGTGAAACCCAATTATCTGCAAAAAAATTAGGCCATCTAATTTTAACGCCCAAGAAAATCAATGACCATATTTTTTTTAAATATTAATCAATTTAACTGCATTTTTAAGTTATATGTATCTACAAATTTAGCAGCATCCATTAAGGTGCCAAACAAGTCGAAATATTTTAAGCAGTATTTATATAGGAGGTTACTGCTATCTGGCTTTTATGAATTTTATGTAAGCCTTATATCATGTCGAATTACAGAACTACCTATTATAAAGTAGTAGCCACATTTTGATGTCTCAAATTATGAACATTCACACCCATATTCACTAAAGTGGTTTAAATTTAGAGCAGGTCTAACTTGACAGTTATAGGTTTGAAATGACATTTGAACAACTGAACAAATAATTTTCCTAAATGTCACAATTACAAAATGACACTGACATAACAGAACTGGCGAACTAAGAGTTTTAAGTACCATGGCAACTAGACCTGGTCTAACCCTTAAACCTTTTTAGTGAATACGGGGGTTAGACTTTGTTGATAACAAACACTAGGTATAAGGTTATATAACTTAGAATATTTGATTAATACGTAAAAAATGAACAGAAAGGACGATAGATCATTGTAGAAGATATGGTGGAGTTAGTAAAGGATCAAATCTGATACAATTTTAATTTGAAAGCGCAGTCCTATCATACGAAAGTATAATATGCAAGGTGATATGTTAGAAACTCACTTGTGTTAATTGTTTGTCCATTTATGAAAAATTTTAAATAATCTGGAAAAACCTTACAAATTTTGTATTTAAGGCGTTTTATAATGGACTCTCTAGGTGGGTGTCAAAATATAATGGATAACCATGTACACATATTGGCTCTAATAATTATTTCTCTCGGATGTATTAATTGACTTAGTCATGTTTTTCTGAATCTTAATTTATTACCATGACTATTCATGACGATGATATAAAAGCATCAACTGACAAGTGAATGAACGAACACTAATATAAAATTTAATGCTTGTCTCATTCTACTTAAACTTTGTTCAGTGATCAGTAGAAATTTTAGGCCATAGTAACATGAGAGAATCCCTTGTATTAATATCGCTACCTGTAAAAACTGTTTGTACATTCAGATAATATTAACTTCGATTAGTGTAAAAGAGTATTAATAAAATATTTAGTTCATATAAACAAAAATCGAAAAAGCTATACTTATAAATATAAAATTGTATAGCCTTTATGGGTACTCCACTATAAACAGAAACATTTTAGCTTCACATTTTTTTATTTTTATGCATGAAATTACCATTTTTCTCTATTATGGAACAAGCTGTATTATATGAAATATATTAGGGCCCATACACACACTTTTACAGTAATTTTCAAATTGTTTCTCTTCGAGTCATCTTCACGAATTTAGCCCTAACTTATATTAACAAAAATATCATGCTTTAAACACTAACTGAATATGCAATATTCTTCTCTTGGAAACAACAGGAAAAACAGAAAAAATCTTGATTACCTACAAAAAAATTTTAAATATTTGAATTTAAAAAGCTATGAAATTTTAATAATAATGAAAACCATATTTACTTCCCTCGTAAAAGACAAGTATTGTAATCGTGAAAAAATTACCCTCCCACATTTTTTCAGATCTTTACGTTTCTGGGTCCCTAGATACCCGAAAACATGTTTTCTCAATTTTTGTCTACCGGTTTGTTCGCGACATAGCTACAAACACTACTTACCCGATTGACTTAAATTTTTGGTCAAAAATTAAAAGTCATATGGTAAAAATCTGGCAATATTTTGGTAAAAATCCAATATGGCGAAACAAACTCGTGGCATAGTTAAATGTTAAATAAATATTACTAAACAACCACTTATCCAATTTACCCCAAATTTTATACAAAAATCAAGTATTACGAGGTATTCGACTGGTAAATTGTTTCGTACGAATCCAAGATGGGAAACAAAATAGCAGCTTAATAAAATATTTAAAAATTCAGCCTGAAAAACTACTTAATAGATTTAAAATTTTGTGCAATAATTAATTGTGGTATAGGGATGAACTGGTAAAACTGTGGTACAAATTCAAGATGGCGGCCAAGTGAAATATTTGTAATCGTGAAAAACTTCCAGGTTTTACATATCTTCACGTTTTAGCGTCCCTAGCTGCCAAAAAATATGTTTGCTCAATTCAGTTGGTCTATCTGCATGTCTATCAGTTCGCGGCGTAGCTAAAAACTGCTTACCCGGTTGACTCCAAATTTTGGTCAAATACTAAGGGTTGTGTGGGGATGACCTGGTAATATTTTGATAAAAATCCAATTATGTAGACCAAAATCATTGCCCAGTGAAACGTTAATTAAATTATTACTAAAAAACGAATTAACCAATTTACCTCAAATTCTGCACAAAATTCAAGTGTTACATAGGAATTTTGGTTCCAATCCAAGACAGCAAAACAAAATGCCGGCCTAATAAAATACTTAAAAATCAGCCTATTATTAGAGTTATTTCAAATTTTGAGCACACATTAAGTAAGTATGATATAGAGATAAACTGGTAAAACTGATGTGCGAAATCAAGCTGCCGAAACAAAATGGCGGCCAAATAAAATGTCTGAAAAACCAACGTACAAAGTAAAAAATATTCTTATTCAATTAATTTCAAATCTTTCATAAGAATTCCGCATTCAATTTGATGAATATTTTGTACTAATGTTGCGGATTTTTTCCAAAAATAATTAAAAAAATATATGACACAAACATGTTGTTTGGTTACGTTATTAATCTAGCCTAAGTCATAAACAAATATGTTCATAGGTTTTAGTGGTATTGCTAACTAAGTAAAATAAAACAATTTTTACAGCTTCGCCATTTTTCACTCAATTTCAAAAATGATAAAATGGACATTTAGGGAATTGAAAGATTTATCTAAATGTAAATAGCATAGGTTTCAGTTTAAGGAGGTAACACATATATCGGAAGTGAACAAAATTGTCCAACATGCGTTAAAAGTTAAAAATAGTGTTTTATACAAATGATCACAATATTTCAACTTGATATTAACAAAAAAGGGGCCTACGTTAGGCGGAACTATACACCTCCGCAAGTTCTTTAATTTCTTCCTGTAATGTGCCCCTTATACAAATAATCCGACTTCCCTAATTATGTTAAGAGAACCATCATGACCCTTACCGGCGATACCTGGTTATCGGACGTAAATGTAACAAATATTCGGTAATAATCTATATATTTAAAACACTAAGCTAGATTTTTCAGCAACTTCGTGAAAGAATTGTCCTGCAACAATTTATCTGATTGTGATCGTCTGGTTACCGAGACCTTTCAACACTATTTTTTTTTATTGTCTTTTTGGGTATTTTTTCTATAAAACCAATATGTTTTTCTTCAATAACATTTCTGGACGATGTGGTAAATGCGCCTCTTATACTTATATTTTCACTGGAAACCATCGCGCCATCTAACCAAAAACGTAGAACAAGGTCTGCCGGGCCAGCTACTATGCATTAAAACATGCTAATAATGTAAATAACCCCCTGATCATACTATTTCAGTTTAAGAAAGTTTTCCGTATATTAGAACAGAAGTGCGCCTGGTTAGGTTAATTAAAAGTGGGTATAGTCGTAGTGTTACGGCGGGTTTAACAAATTTAGTTTAAACTCAACTTGAAGTTTAAAGTCTAGAATGGTGCGCTGTCATTGGTCAATACTTAAGTTTAAATTTCAGTTAGAGTTTAAACTTAACTTGTGAAATATGTCTTTCATAGTTTAAGACAACCTCAAGTTTCATTTATTACCTATTAAGTTAATAGGTTATTTGCACCACATTTTGCGGAGTTGGTCGTTGGGTCGGCGTTTTAAAAATTGCGGAGTTTGACTGTCGAATTTAGTCATACCCTAACATTTTGCGAAGTTGAACTACATCCTACATTAGGTCGTGGGCATCCGGTATTTATATTTTTGATGACTATTTTCCAAAGTAACTCAAGTAACAAAATCAAAATTTTAAAGGAGACGTTTTTATTACTGCATTAACTTAAAATTTTACAAACTAAATGAAAATTTGCATAGTGATTATCTAGAATGTTTGTTAATAAAATAAAACTAATTTTAATATTATTCTGAATATTTGCTAGTTTTATGATACTTTCGGTAGTAAATAAAAATTAGCTAGTATTAAACCATACTTTGTGCCTTAGGCACATTTTTACTATATGTGGTTGAAAACTCCCATTTACTTACGGTATCTTGAAGGTAGCAATGCAAATATCTCGGAAAATACGTTAGTTACTATAAAACATTTATTTGTTTATAAAATACAAATATTTATATTTTTCAAAAATGAAAAGCATAAATTCACTTTTATTTGTCATTTTTTCTAATTTTCTGCATCAGATTCGTCTTCCTCATTTGTCTCGGGTAATTCGTCTCTAACAAGACGCTTCCATTTTAATTTTAAATACTCGTCAAGAAATTTTTGAGGTATGGTACTTTTTTGACATAACATTTTAAGCAAATGAAAATACAAATTTTCTTGTTGTGTATAAAAGTTGTATTAAAAAACGTCAAGCGCTTTCGGCCAACCTATACCATCATCAGGACTGACACTACAATTAATACAAAAAAATATTTTATATATAGGTTGCTAAATTATTACAAATTAAAACACTTACTTGTGAAAGTACCCGAACAGCAATCAAGAAAAATAAAAACCAACATTATAACAACACCAACACCAAGTATGGACGACTAAAGGAAATGACCTTCCACAAACACACAAGTTCATATAACATTACGCTATTTTATAAGATAAAGAAATTTATTTTTTCAATAAAAAATTTTGGTGCTTGCTGCAGGCCTGGACATTGGACGTTGAACGGACACAAATAAAATAATTTAAATAATTATGTCGAAGTATTGATGTGTTGTTTTTTAACAAAATTCGTAAAAGTAGGTTTAAAACAATAAGAAGACTTGCGTATTTAAAACTTTGGAACTTTTCTGGGAATGTCTCTTGATTTCTAGATCTTCGAAAAGGTTAAGTTTTAATCCCTTTGAGTTGATGTTGTGTATAATTTAAGAGTTTTTAGAAGGAGAAAAATGGTAATTGTTATATTTAATATGAAAGCCAAAAGCGGAAATAAAACTTTGACTTCTAGGGGTCTGCAAGCCATACCGACATATGAGGCGCCACATTGTAAGTCGCAGCTGAATTTATATATTTCATTTTTTTTTTGACAGTTTTAACAAGGTCTTTGTTGTTACCTAATAACGAAGTCAATGTATTGATCGTTTTAAAGGTAATTTTAATGGTATCGCTGCAAAAGTTTCGAATGTTAGCTACCTTTTCGGAGCACCAACCCAGATAAGGAAGAGACAAATGCCTGTTAGGTTTTTCGAGGATTTGAACGGGAAATACTGTACTTTTAACTTTCTTAAATTTAACTTTATTAACGATTCTATTTATTAGGCACGGGTCATAGCGTAACAATTCAGTCCATATTATTGTCTAGTTATATATATTATTTGTTGTTTTAATGTTGGTTTTTATTTTTCTTGACTGTTATCGCTGTACTTTCACTGTGTTCTAATTTGTAATGATTTAACAACCTATATATAAAACAATTTTTTGTATTACTTTTAGTGTCAATACTCAGTCCTGATAATGGTCTAGGTTGACCGAAAGCTCTTCATGTTTTTAATACAACTTTTATACCTAACACAAATTTTTTTATTTCCATTTTTAAGGAAGGGGAAAATAATATAGCCAATTTTACATCTGTAGACTTTTCAAGATTTTTCTTCTTGGGCTCTGATATTGGAAGCATTCTGTCATATACTTTTTCTGGTTCCGCATGCCGAGATTTTAGATTATTTGCTGAAGGATATTTAATTATCTGCAGAAAAAGTAAAAAATAACAAAAAAAAACAAGGGTATTTTTATTCTATTATTTATTTTAAAGTGATAATAACTTCTAGAGCTAAGATGATTGAAAAAAGAATGGCGATACGATAAAGCAACCAAAAAGATTTTTCCAAAAAAAGCACCACTAAAAAAATTACTCTCCTTTGGCAAATAAGCTTTCTTTACTTACTAATTTATCATTCACAATATTATTATTCTCATTCTTATTAAAAAGAAAAATAGTGTATTTTTTAGGCTTAGTTTCACATATATTCAGTTGTAAGCACACATGAAGACAACGTAAACTTTAAACAAACGGCCAAACATTAATGGAAGTCACAGAGGTTGACAGACACTTACCTTAATCTGCCAGTCAAATTTTGTCTAAATTGATAATGCGGAATGTATATCGATCTTACATCAGATTTGGTGATACCTGCTGCACTTACGTTATATAAAATTTAAGTAATTGGCGCCAAACAAATGTTTAAGCTTACTATAGGTAGTACCTAACCAAGATCGATTTCCGTCAAAATAACAAACTTATTTTATTAAGAAATGCAACTGACATTACTTTAGCGGAAACACAATGTTTCAACTATGTGCAAAAAAATCAATAGATATTGTGAAAGATGAGCCGAACTAACATCCAATTAAAATAAAACTACGGCGAGACTATCTATGTTCGATTCACTTCCTTACGCTATATTTGTCCAAGGCGGGCGAGTAACATCTACGGCCAACGGCTATCTGATGTTTTGCTTCAGTTCTATTAGTTGATTATTTGCATGGGATGCCTACGAAATAAGCCAAAGTCAGTGCATTTCTTTTTTACCCATGTAAATACCATATGGGTACGACTGATGCGGTACGACCGATATCTTAAATGTATTCAAACCAGCCGCTTTTCCTGGGAAACAGGTAAACGCAAATGGTCGGATCTCATCACGGATGTTGACTACGATTTGTGAATTTGTATGTGTTTATAAGCGCGATATACGTGTGAGTTTGCGACATTTTCCGTTTTATACGATTACTCATAGCATAGTGAACAGCATGAGCAGGTTGAACCTGATTTTTCAAAGCGACACCACCTGCTAAAAGCCATTAAATGCAATATTAATAAATGTTATTATAGTATTTTGATATTTGCATGTTGAGTAAAAAACAAATTTCGAAACGTGAAAGCTATGTTTCCAAACCGTTATAAACATTACAAAAAAATGTAAGAAAACTTTTATTGTAGACTGCAAGAAGTATGTACATAGCTTATTAATAAGATAGTATTTTGTAACTTACTACTACACTTTAACATACCAACGACAGATAATGCTTTGAATAGACGATTCTTCCAAATAAATTAACACCTAAATAGATTCCAACTTTGAGTTATATTCCATACAGTTGGGATCAATCCAGAGATTTCCGCGTAGCACAATGCCTAGGGCCGACGCTGTTGGCCATACATGGTTAAATTTGTTTATAGATAATCATAATTTTTGTATTGTTACTAAACAAGCAGGCGCTTCTGGAAACACCAAACAACATGCGTTGCGTGTGCTCTAATTAAACTATGATACGAGGAGTTAATATGGTTAATATATTTGTAACTGATGGACTGTCTATTCGAGGTATAATCAGTCAGTGGTCCCACTTAGGGGGACCAGATGAACTCGTAGTATGTCGATATTTCGGTACTTTACCGAAAATCATAGTTTATTACATAACTTTTATTAGTTTTTCCCGGACTTGTTGGTAGTTACAAAGTGTTTTCCTTGAATAGCATATTAAATACTCCATTTCCGTATATATATTTTGTAATCTAACTTTTAAAGATGGCGACTAGTTTCCATTTTAAAGACAACAATTAATAAAATGTGGAGCTGAAATCCTTTAAGAGGTTTTTATAGACTTAATTCATTCACAAAAAATGTGGCATAAAAGTTATCCATTTCAAAGTGGCTTATGACAGAATTTAAATAATAGAGAATAAGAGAATTTTGAAAGCTTACAGATTCAACTTACTGCTTCAGGAAATAAAAGGGGGTGTGGTCACCCTCTTCATAATCAATGTGTGCAATGCAGGCACCATCCCAAGAGAGAAATTGTTGGCCATGTTTGTAGTATTCGAAATGGTTTATTCAACGAAGTAATATTGTTCAAAGTTTTCAAAACCATATATCGCCTCTTTTCGAGACAGAACTTAAGTCAAACGCTATGCCAACTCTCTTAATAATAATACTTTGGCTGAGGTTACCTTTTACCTAATAAACAAATGGGTTGGAATTATCGTTTTTGGCAAATTGTAAATGATCACACTTATATATAATTTTTGCTACTTGAACTGCTACAATAATTAGTGAATGTATTTGTTTTAAAGAAGAGCATCTGCGGATAGAGTTGGTTCTAATTTACTGGACCCAACAATAGAGCTACCATCGGTAAAAGCAGTTGAAAAATGACCCTGCTACACGTTCAGATGAAAGTTGGATCTAGCATATTGGATTTTATCAAGCAAAACCATTATGCAAACTGTAGTTTTATCGCAAAGGGCTAATTAATTTTTCATAATATCTAAAAAACTTTTCCTTGACAAACTTTTAAAAATATACTAATAGAGAAAATTACAGAAAATTTTGGTCAGATGGTTAATATGCGGATGCACAAACGTGATTCGAATTTAATACCAAATTGAAATTTAAAATGGCTGCTTCTTTCTTTCTTAAGTGTTGGTAGATAATGTTATAAGATTAAATCAAAGTTGAGGACACTGGGCTTTAAAGAATTATTTTCGTGTTTCAGATACATGTTCGCCTGTTTCACTCATTATTCTGGATACTCATGCCATAGTAGATAAAAATGGAAGGTTGGTCGATTGGAGATGTTAACTCCGATATATTGAAAACTCGGATTTAAAAGGTTCGAAGGCTTTTATTTCCCCTCGTACTACAAACGAAACTGAGTAATTTAATATAGAATCCCATGAAGAGGAACTGTATTAATAGTTGATGCAATATAAATATTGGAAAGGGCTCTAAAAACCTTATAAAAATGTTCATATAATAAACTCTATTTGTATATAAAGAAGTATTCCTAAAATACATGTATCAAATAATAAAAAATACATCTAATTTGTAAATAGTTAGATAGTTTTACAGCTACTTTTATCATCTGTAATACTGAACAAAATATATTTTTGGTGCTACAAAAATTAATAGCTAGAGTCTGTATTTTTGCTCAGCGACAGCAGAGGATTTTTTGATTTTGCAATATTTAAGATAGAGATGTTAGCCAGTGGTTAGAAAATAAACTAAGATTTATTTAACCAAAATTAATGTCAGTCATTTTGAACATCGCGTATACTTTCACATCAATATTCATAGAAAATAGGTTAGGTTAGATTATATGCTGAGCGAAAAAAATGCGTGAACTTTGTTTTGTATTGCCAATTTTATTTTGCCCTTGCATCTGGCTGGCAAATTATTATCAGATTTATTTGGCCTTGTTTTTATATAAAGCCGTAATAATTCTCACAGTTCCAATTTTGTTTGCATATTTTTGCTTCATTCAGCTGGTTTCTTGTTCTCTGCTTAAGACCAGTTAACCTCTGGAATTACTAAAACATGTCCCCTTGCATCTTTCTTGGCATCGTGATGAAAAAAGTTACCTGCAGTTGATAGTTACGTGCGGATGTTAACATTTCAGGAGACATATCAGCAATTTTACTGTCACATGATCACTTTTTGCTCCTGATAAGAAATAATAACGCTTAAGGTTAACTATAGTGTCACTTAGATAGCCAAATCCTTGTAGATAATTTGGATGATTTTACCAATATATGCCCAGAAACAGAATCTTTGTGCATTTATCATACTGGTAGGAAAGAATATAGGTAATATCATAATCTAACTTTGTCGATTTCTACCATAAGTGATTTCTTGACAGGAACTTCCTTATCATTAGGTATTCCCCCATACGGGTTATTGTTGTGAGTGATAAATGATGTTGCATCTTGTTTCGAATGATCAGCGTTGCTTTGGGCTGCTTATGCCTTCCACCGGTGAGATGCTCGAAAGCATTTGTGAATTAGCTAAAAAGTGAAGTTCATGTACATGTCTTTTTTTTTTCTTAAAACTCTTTATTTTTCTCTTGGCCTTAGCTTTCCAGTTATTCTTTTGCTCTTACGAGTCGGATGGATAAAAAACTGGTTAAATTTTCCTTCGTTTACAAACACGCCGATCGAAGTTGGCTACGATATAAGTGATAACAAACTTAAAAAAATATTTAACACATGGTTGGAAATTAATTATCCGAATCCAACAGTCGTAAACAAATATTCACAAAAAAAAAATTTTACCCCTGTATGTGACCGCTTTATTTCTCTGACAGATTTGAGTACGGTCTCTAGGTTTTGAATATGAAACCAAACAATTTTATCTAATTAATAAAAACCTTGTGAGCGCTCTATTATGTCTTCTGCGTCAGACGTGTTCTATCGATATCTTTTCTCTTTTACCAACAATAATTCCAGTGTAATTGGAAATCTGATCAACGCCGTATGTGTCCGGACGAACACCGGGGCGTTTAACATAGATATGGATCGTCACGTATGTAGGAATTTACATATTCTATTTGCTGAATCTTATCGCTTTACGTTATTGTTAAAGATGGCATTGTGTACAGTTCGAGTTCAAGAAAAGGTAGGTTAATAAACTTATATGGTTTACCACATATCAGAACTAATACACTATATTAGTTACAGAATATATGTCTATCGGTCCAAAAGTTCTAGCAAAACCGAGTTTTCGTCCGGGTCCGGTATATTTTTTTAGGAGTCTTTTTTTACAAGTTCTGTTTGTATGAATTTTCAAACTTTTAATCGTCCCACAATACAATATATTATTACAAATGTAAGTGATAGTGATAAAAATTGGTCAAAGAACAGTAATATAATGCAGTAAATATATGGGTAGAAACTTCAGAATATCAGGTCATACAAACAGTGACATATAGAATGCCTTATTTGTATGAACTTTTGGACAATTTCCGACTAAAAATAATTGTTTGCTTTTTGTTTGTTAACACATCATAGGCTTCGTGAAAATTAGCGGACGATGACTAAAAAAAAGGGCCACTTATATAATTGCCGTGGTAATGCCTGATAAAATAATTTTTACTTTCAAACATTTTGATGCTTTAGCAGACATAAAAGTGCAACAGATGGTGATAAGGCACTGAATAATTTACTGAGTTTAGAAGAAAATCCGCACTTTTCTACCAGAACATTAGGAAGAGGAAATGACGTCTCACATATGTCCGTAGACCGAATAATTTTGTCCATAAATAACTTTGGTGAAAGAACTCTTTGAGGATGATCACGATAGGCGCTTGAATTTTTGTGAAATCATGATGGAACGTTCCAATACAAATCTAAATTTTGCCAATCAAATCATTTTTTCTGATAAAGCAACTTTTTTTTAAATGGAAAAGTTAACAGGCATAATTGTCTATATTGGGCCAGGTAAAATCCACATTGGATACATGAAAATCATACCCAATTTCCCCAAATGATAAATGTTTGGTTTAGTATAAAGAGTGCAAAGGTGCAGAAACAATGAGCTCCTTTTTCATTGAAGATACATTAACTGAAGAAAGATAATTAACTATTTCCGAATAACCGTAAGTTCCTTACTTTACCTGCTGTATTAAGTATTTAAACTTGATTTTTTTAGGTGATGGTGCACCAAATGATGAGATATGGTCTCAGCAGGATGGTGCCCACCGCATTTGTAGACGAATCGAGGAGGCTGGCATTATTTTTAACGTATTAAATATTTTCTCACAATATTTGGACTATTGTCAGAAAGTAAATGGACAACATTTTAAACACCTTACTTAGTTTCATTAATTTATTGTTTGTTGTATTAGGTACTTCTTTTTTGTGTTATATTGTTTCCGTTGTTTTTTACAACCTACTTTTAAAGTTAAGACGCTGTTTCCTGTTGCTAGTATTTTGGTAGCAAGATGAGGAATTATTGTGCATTCCTAAGATATTTCGCTGTTTTTTTTTTTAATTAAAAATACAGTGTATAAGTAAAATACTCAATGAAGTATGTTGGAAAGATACAGTTGCCACAACCGGAATAGACATTTGTGACTTATATTGTAACTATTTTTCAAGTTTTCGAGCTAGAAAGACATCATTTTAATTGTTCAAATATAAATACAGAAAATGATTGCTGTTCTCTTCAAAATATAGTTCTTAGTGATTCTGAGGTTACGCGAGCTTTGTTGAGCCTTGATTCAAGAAAGGACGCGGGGCCCGATAAAATACCCCAATATTTTTTAAAAATTCCTCTGAAGCAATCTCGAGGCCGCTCACCTTATTATACAATTTGTGCTTAAAGTGTGAAAAATTTCCTGATAGTTGGAAATCCGCAAAGATTGTCCCAATATTTAAGGGTGGGAATCGGAAAGATGAATGAATAATGAATTATCGCCCAATTAGTAAATTGTCAGCTGTGGCGAAAATTATTGAAAAATTGGTTTATGAATATATTTTTAATTTGGTTAGGAATATAATAGTTTCAGAGCAGCACGGCTCCTTCAGAGGAAGATCTCTTGAATTCAATGTATTCTTTTATACTGAGTACCTTCATGATCATTTAGATAACAGAGTACAGGTGGACGCCATATACACCGATTTCAGCAAGGCATTTCATAAGGTAAGCCATAATATTCTTCTTACTCGTCTGGCTGAAATTGGTGTGGGTGGCTGCCTCCTAAAATAGGTAGACTCTTACATTAAGGATAGATCACTCTTCGTGTTCCTTCAAGGCTATACTGCTCAGACTCCATTAGTCCTACCTCGGGTGTCCCACAGGGATCGCATCTTGAGCCCCTATTTTTCATTATATACATCAATAAAATTAAATATTGCTTTTATAATTATAATTTCCTGCTTTACGCCGACGTAAAAATATTTAGAAACATACAGTCCCTTGATAATAGCAAGAGTATTCAGGAAGATCTGGACAGACTGACTGAATTTTGCGAACAAAACAGTCTATTTTTGAATTTAAATAAATGCTCGTCAATAACCTTTTCGCGTAATAGTGAAATAATAATGAACATTTGTTTCATTATAAGGTAGGCGGCAAAACCTTTTCCAAAGTTGATTATTGCGTGATTTGGATATTACATTTGATTTAAAATTAATGTTCGATTGACACATCCAAATAATGGCTTCTCAATCATCCAGAATGTTGAGTTATGTTCTGCGTAAGTGTGTCAGGTTTACGAATATTAAAGCAATCGTCTGTCAGTAGTTATAATAGGGGAGCGTCTCCTCCTCCTCCTCTTCCTCTCTCTCATGTCCCTCATTCTTAACTTCCTCCCCTTTTATTCTCATTCGCATCATATTTTTAATTTTTTCTCTTTGTTCTCCCACATTTGATTTTGCATTCTTAAGTCTTATAAATAGGTGCATCATGATAATTTTAGTATGCCGAGGCACATTTACTAAGCTGTGATCGAGTTGCGTAAAAAGTTATTTTTGAATTTTTCCACCAATTTTGTATAAAACAAAAAGAAAAAATGTGTCAAGTAATAAGTGAATTATGTGTAATCGCGAAAAATTAACTACAACTATCAGACAGTTAAAAGTTAAATATCTCAATTTCTTTGAAGTGATTTCGAAAGATGAATACACCAAGCTGTTTTATCCACTGAAACGAGATTATTTGGAAGCAATTGACTGTTGTGATGATTATTTAGAAGGAATTATAAGCCTTACTACGTTTTTCAATACATTTGGGAAATCATACTTTGTAGGAGAATTAAGCCACCTAATAGAATTTATAGGAGAAGATTGCCAATTTATACCTGCTATTATTGCAACCCAAAAGAGGTTTCAATTATACGAAGATAAAAAACAGGTATTATCAAGGAAAGTTAATCCTATTCGCAAGAGACGTCCCCCTACATATTTAAAATATTATGTTAAATAAATGAAATGGCTGAGTTGCTGATTGCAGTTAAATTATTAGAGGAGAAATTTAGTAATCTTTCAAAAACCTATTTCTCATATTGTATGGCAAGTGGTCCGGAGTGGATAGACTTTTATTGTAATCAATCTGCGGAATTCGTAAAGGCTGCCCTCTGTTGCAACAAATACATTGAAACATTAAATTTTTTTCAACTTATTCAAGATCTAAAAGATATTGGCTTTGGTTACTATTTAAAAGACTTGAAGCAATTTATTGACGAGGATACTATTCTTCAAGAAATTGAAAAGGAAGAATAAATTTAATAATATTTACAATGGAGCAAATGGTTACTGAAATGTATGAAGAGTTTATTATATCTGCTGCATACTTCCAATATTTATCAATTGTAGGCGAAGAAGACGCAGAAGCACAAGATTTGTCAGCATATGTTAATAATATAGATCGAATGGAACAATGTAAATTAGCCGCTAAATTTTGTAATGATTATTTAAAATATAAAAATGAGTATGAACTTTTAAATGAATTTAGAAAATTAGATTTAAGGTATCATATTAATTGTATTCAATCATGGTTGGTTAATGCAAAATAAAAAGGTAATTAAGTTTTTTTATATTTTTATTCATTCATAAAACAATTGTCATATAAAAATAACACATTTGTCAAAGCACACATACAAGGTGATTTTGAATGATAGAAGCATTTTGGTTCCATTAGCTTTAGCGCTGGTTGGTCATCTATTTCAGTCACAGGCTTTTTAGAATATTTCTGTATAAAATCCTTTTTTTCGCTTCCTTTTACAAAAACAAAAATCTGCTTTCTTCGTAAGTGTTTCAATTATTTTTGGGAAATGATGTAATGGAGTAAATCCATTATTCCAATGTATACAATGATAATTTTTCGTTAACCATACCGCCTGCTTGTGACAATCAGGTGAAAGAAACTCCATTGGAAAAGGCTTTTTAAAAATGTAATGAGTCATTTCATAACCATCAAAAGCTGCAAGCTCTTTCGGTATAAATTTATTTTTTTCATCCTTGAATCCTTGAATATCTATAACCAATCTCATATTTTCAAAGCAGCAAATTTTTTAATGAGACTTTTTTTACTTGAATAATTTGCAATTTCTTCTTTCAGTTGATTAATTTTAAAAATAAATTTTTCAATTTGTAGTTGTAGTTTTGATGTCATGACTAAAACTAAAAGCTTTTGAAAATTTCTTTAAATTAAATCGAAATATGAAAATAGTGGGGATAAAGTTTATAATTGTTTCACAATTTTAGTAAGAGGGTTGTAGCTAAATAATTTGTCATGTAAAATAAGACAATAAGCAGAAGTATCTTTTTTAATTGCATTGTGTGTCTCAAATTCAATTCTCATTACTACGGATCCCGTTTGAATTGTTTCTTTTTGATGGGAGCAATCAATATGTGTAATAGGACTAATGTTTTTGAATTGTTCAGGATTAAAAATGGGTTCATTTGGAACACCATAGTAAGACTGTCTAAAGTTGGCAAAAATTTCGTATAAAGCAGAAAATTTGTTTTCTTCGAAATTTAAGTACAAATCTTGATAAGGATATCTTTCAGAATTTAAATATAACGTAGCCTGGGGCAAAACGATTATAAAATTTGAATAGTTCAAATTAAATCATAAAATATGTATTTATTTTCTTATTTTAATAAAACAGTTGATACCATATTAAGTTTACCGCTTCCTGAGATATGGGATTCATTTACTAAACCCGATATTGAATAAAGTATAAAAATAATGTTACATATTTTTTAAAATGTCCACAGTATCTTACATTTGCCCCAGGGCCTGGGGGCAAATGTAATAAACAGTTCTATCGTGGTATTAAAATGGCATAGAAAAACGTCTGGGGCAATTGTGAAAAATATGTTTTTTCCTATAAAATTTGCTATTTAGTTTATTGATTTATCTAAAAAAATAACAGAACTGCATAATATTAAAAAAAAATTAAAAAACAAGTCGTTGTTTAAGACGTAAAATAACTTGTAAAAAATAATAAAATATATTAACATAATAAGTGAGAATCAAATAGTCTTAACTCCAAACATTACATTACGTCGTAAACAAGTAAAAACAGAAATTTCTAAACTAAAATTTTAAAATATTAACAAATATTCATTCCAGCAAATTTAACGTTAAATGTGAATCCGGACCCTCTTCTATCTTCTGTAGGCTGTGGAAGAATGCGTAAAATATCTGCCGTGTCTACCAAAGATTTGTCTTCAATATTGGGCCAAACGAATTTATTTCTTTTTAGTCTAAGAAAATTAATCAGCCATTCTTCCCTTTCTTTATTTTTCTCCAGGAGTTTACCAACAAAATGTACAATTTTCTTTTTTGTTGGGAATTGAACAAGGACCCATTTATCTTTCTCTAGAATTGTGTCTTCAAAGGAGTTCTGATTTTCTTCTGACTGTTCTATCAGTTCTTCTAAAAAATCCCCGTCACTATCTGATTCTTCATAAATAATGGGAAGCTCATCATCAGATTCACTCGAGGAGGTAGATGCCCTCTTTTGATGAGAATGTGCAGATTTCACTTTACGTTTTAAGGTTTCTTTTTCTTTTGACTTCTCTCGTGCAGTAATCACTTCAGCACCAGCTGCCACTCTTCGTTTTGGTACTTTGGGTGAAACTTGATTTTGTTTGACACATTGTAGTAATAGCTTTTCAAAAGAAACACTTTCCAATTGAGACGTAGAGTTACTGTCAATGGCAACGTTACTTCATAATCTACTAGGACCAGGCTCATTATCATCGGAAATATTACTTAATATTGTAGTCGGACCAGGCTCATTATCAGCGAAAATGCTATTTGATATCAAGCTCGAACTAAGCTCATTGTTAGGGATGACTGTTACATTTTTTGCTTGAACGTTTTGCGGATTAGGGATTTGAATGTTTTGTGATTCCCACCGTTTTAATGCATCAGCGTCGAACTTCTCTCTTGGTACGACTTTGTCATTGAAAGATGAAATTCCGGCCTTCCTAAACCCATTTACAATAATACTGGGATTCGTTTCGTTCCACACTTCAGCTATAAATTTAGAAAACATACTTTTTGGTAGCTTCCTACCTATATTATGGCGCTGCCACTTTACTATTTTTCGTTCCACCTAGCTTTCACCGAACGAAAAACTGCAATATCAAGCGGTTGCAATAAATGAGTAGTGTGAGGCGGTAACTTTAAAATTGTAATGTTTTCTTGAGCTGCTCGTTCAATTACGGATGATGAGACATGTGAGGAGTGACCGTCACATAACAAAAGTACTGGTCTTTTCTGACCCAACGCAGGAGTAACCGTATTTTTAAAGTAATTTAAAAATATTTCACTGTCCATCCAACCATTCTTACTTGACGCATAAGATAGTCCTGGAAAAATTGAATCAGGTGCCTGCCATTGATCCCATACGTAAGACCCTTTAAATATTATCAAGGGGGGTGCCTTTTGTCCATCAGCACTTGTTAGTAGACAAACAGTTGTATTTTCACGGCCTGGGGTACTGATTATGCGAGCGCAAGGTTTTCCTCGCTCTCCTACGACCTTTGTTTTACTTGGGTCTATACTGAAACTACTTTCGTCAAGATTCCAGATCTGTCCGGGTTGATTTTCAAGATTTAATTCTGTTAAAGTTGACTTTAATAGCGAAAAGTAGCCATAAATTACAAATGGATCAGTGGCTTTCTTTCGCGCATATTCCACAGATTGTGGAACTTTTAAACTTAAATTATTTCTCTTCTTGAAATTTAAAAACCAATCAGTTCCCGGAACGCTATCCTTAAAAGGAGTCTTTATTTTGTTTTCCCTCACATAATTAGCAACTTGCTGCAACACCTCTTTTTTTGACAAGCCAAATCCCCACTTCTCCATAGTTTTTAGTGCTGTAGCCAATTGTTTCTCCTGTTCTTGAGTGAAGACAGTCAGTCGACCCCTAGTTTGCTTTTTTACACCACGAAGACCTTTCGCACGGCTGTATATTGTCGAATAAGGTATATTATAAGTTTTGTGTGCTCTGTAAATAGTCATTCGACCAGCCATATATTCCCGCACGGCCACTTTTTTCCAAATATGAGGGATTTGGGAGCTTTTTCTTGTAGGAACGCACCATCTGTAAAGAAAATAAAAAATAATGGGGCAAATGTGTTATATGGGGCAAAAGTATTTTAGTCATACATTTCAATTGCCCCCTACCATAAAAATATGCGAGGTAAATGTAATATATGGCATTATTAAAAAAACAGTTAATAAAACCACAAATTTAAAAATATTCTATACAAATATAACCCTTCTGTAGCAAAATAGTCAAATATATAAATTACCTACCCTAATAAAGCAGATTTAAACGATTTTTATATAGACACGTGGCAAATTAAACTTTTGACCTTGACAGCAGCACAACATCGGTCAATAATACTGATCAAACTGAGGCGAGCGGCGAGGGCCCAAATTTACTAAGACATTCGGTGGGAGGTAAATATTGATGAATAACGATACGGAGCGACAAGTTTTGGTTAGAGGAAGGTATTATAGACTACTATTACATTTACCCCATTTTCGCATTTGCCCCGGTTTACCTTACTCTAATATTTGACAAGGTAATATTGTCAAATTTACTCATATCTTTAACAATTTTCCCTTTTCTGTTTTCTTGAAAGCCAATCACAACATGACGAGAAGCTTCTAGTTTACTAGTTGTTTTTACCGGCCATGTATGACGGGTTGTTTCGGTTAGAGAAGAATATTCAACAAGTTCCCAACTCCTGAATCCTATCAATATATCTTTATTTGATTCTAATATTTTTGATAGAGCAAGTTGTTGTGGCATATCAACTAGAATGTGAGGAACTTTCCAATAAATTTTATCGAAAGTAACCAATGGAGTGTCAGGAGCAGTAACAAGGTGTGCCGGATCTTCTTTGAAAATAACACCATCTAAATCATCAGTTGATCTAATAAGAACCAATTCCTGTTTCATATTCATAATAATTTTTCTGTAATCTTCAAAAAATCCTAAAAGCATTTTTAGTGGTATGGATACGGAGAATTTTCCATCATTATCAACTAAAATTGTATCACCTTCTTTCCGATGTGGAAACCAACCTGCATTTTCCAGTTTTAAACTTTCGTTGGTATTGTGAGAAAGGTAGCTTTTTAAGGTTGATGCTAATCCAACATTTCTTATTGAATCTATAGTAATTCCGTTTAGTTCATAGCGGTTTTCTCTGAACAAAAAGGCTATACCATTGTAAATAAATAGCAATTCTTTCTTATATTTACCTTCTGTATTAGTTAATTTTCCTTCGATATAAAGTAAACTATCTGATGGTAGAGTGCAAGCATCGAGTTCTTGAATTGGGATCCTTATTTCATGATTGTAATCGAATTTTGAAGAAATATATGGTTGATATGTGTGAAGCTCAGAACTGACGATGGAATTGTCTACATAAAGCTTTTCGTTTACGTTTAATATGTTCATTATTTTAAAACAGTGAAACCCAAGGATGTGAGAACTGTTGTTTAGGCTTTTTCTTTTTATAAGTTTTTACTTTGTTGATAGTGGTAGGGGCAAGTCTCATCCCAAGGGCTCTATTATATCTAACAACCATTTTATATTTCACTTGTTTGTAAATGTAACCTTACTGTTATAGTTTCTCCTCTAAAACTGATAAGTTCTCCGTCTTGATCAACTATTTTAACTGTTATATTGTTAATTGCTTTGACGCTAACTGGAAAATACAAAATGGGCAAAGGAGATTCAACTATTTTATACCCTGGAGCTACAGTTGGATAAAACTGGTGAATAATATGAACAGGTTTACCATTATTGTAAGAACCGACACAAATATTACAGTCAATACAAATAGCATTCACCTTAGTTATTTTTGCAACATTATCTGATTCTTCCTCTTTCATAGCTTCTAGTATCCTGCTATTAAAACCCAACATTTTTCCTATCGAATCTTCCTTGGTAAAATCAATTATTCTACTACACATTAAAAAAGTTTTTAGAGTATTAACATTTGCTTTTAAAAGAAAAAAAATTTTTTCATTCGGAAATAAATCTTCTTTACTTTCTCTTATGTATGTTTCTATATCTGTAATGTCATAAGTTCCGTCGGGAATAACAATTACTTTATTATCTATATAAAATTTATTATATCCTTCTTTTATATTGGGGATAGTCATAAACGTTTCAAAATCAGCTAAACCCAGGTAATATTGTTTTTCATCCTCTAAATATATGGGCGGATTAAAATCAGCAGACAAAACAGAACTGTTTCCTGATATGGCAATTGTGGTAGACATTGCAGTTTATTTATGAATGAAATATTACAATAAATAATGAGTTTATATATTTTTTTGCAAAAATTTTAGGGATAGTTGACCACAGTTATATGAATTAAATTTTTGTTTATTTTCATAAGTATAAAATACATCCACTTTGCCATTCGAATTAAAATATTTGAGAAGTTCAAAAGGTGGTTTTAAATTTCCATAACTATCAAAATATATTACATTTTTGTTATTTTTAATATAAGCAGTCCAATGAGATCCTTTATTTTGTTTTTTATCCAAATTTACAATACCACATTCTTTCAGATTAATTTTTTTTGGAAGTTCATCGAGCATAAAAACACCTCTAAAGCCAGTTATTTTTAACAGCTTTACATATTTAATAATATCATTGTTCGTAAGTGCTCTTTTTGGAAAACTTATTTTGAGTTTTTTTTGTCTGATTGCTTTCATTTTGACGGATCCTCCTTTATAAGGTCTAATAAATAGTCCCTTTCCTTTATATGGTCTAATATATAATCCTTTGCCTTCTTTAGAAGCATTTTCCATTGCAATATTATGTCTATGTATTTCTTCTAGTTGCTGTTTAGCTGCTTTAGCATCATTTACTGCCTTAGCAATTCCTGCCGCGCCTCCACCTAGTGCACCCAGGGCGCCAAGAATGGGAAACAAAAGAGGTAGAAATCCTCCAATTTTTTTGGGTGTTCGAATGATACGTTTTTTTCTCAATTTAAGTTTACCCCCTTTTGTATTTTTTAATCCCAAACCGAACTTTCTTTTACCCTTCATTATTCCTGCAACACTTAAAGCTGCAATTTTTTCACCAATAGAAGAATCTTTAGCTTTTACCCTATCCCAGGCTTTTTTTTCTAATATTTGGTCAGATATGTGTCTTTTTGATAAATCTTCAGTCTGAGAGTAAGATATATCATGTTCTTTGCGAGCGGAATCCAATGGATTTATACCAACGTCACCTCTAGTTAATCTTTTTTCCAAGTTGGTGCCGGGACCATAATAATTATATCCTGGTATATGAACTTCGAAAGGTAGTTTACTAATTAATTTATTTACTAAACCAGAGCCTTTTCTATTACGTGTTTTAATAGTTTTTTTCAACTTATGACGACCCACAGTCATTGAAGTTCTTTTTATACTAAAAGCACATTGACATTTTTCTGGTATAAATACTTTTACAGCTAAAAATATTTACTAGTGTGATTAAGAATGAGGATTGAAAAAGAAAAATTCTCATTACCAGTAAATAATCATGACGAAAAAATTTTAAGTAAACAGTTGAGAAAGCATGGTGACTTATTTTGCGGTGGTTCAAAAAGAGAAGCCCTCTTTTTGAACCACCGCAAAATAAGTCAATAGTTGGTTGCAGTGGTAGCGGTAAAACCAACGTTATGCTTACACTGCTCGAGCATCCTAATGGAATTAGGTTTGAAAATGTCTATGTTTATTCAAAGTCATTAGATCAACCAAAATATGAATATTTATGGAAGTTGTTAAAGCCTATGAAAGAAATTGGATACTTTGAATATGATAGCGATGAGAACATTATTTCACCTCATGAGATAAAGCCAAATTCCGTTATCATTTTTGATGATATTCCTTGTCATAATCAATCTATTATTAGGGACTATTTCATGCATGGAAGGCATAGAAACAACGATTGTTTTTTTATTTTTCAAGGATATTCCTCAATCCTTAAACGTCTAATTCGAGAAAATGCAAACTTATTAATTTTATTTAAACAGGACTGTTTGAGTTTAAAACATATATATAATGACCACTGTATATTGGATATGACATTTGATCAGTTTAAAAATATTTGTGCTAACTGTTGGATGGATCCATATGGCTTTCTTGTAATTGACAAAGATTGTGAAGTAAATCACGGTAGATATAGGAGTAAATTCGATTCCTTTATATATTTATAAAAGTAAAAAATTTGCAGTTTTATTTCATTTAAAACTTGTACAGCATGGATAAACGTTTAGCTCGAGAATTAATAAGATCGAGACAAGCCGTGAAGCAGAAATATCAAAGCTTGAAATTAGCTACTTCTACTGCTCAGTCCGAATTAGAATCAACTTATAGACCAATAACACAACCACTTAAACAGCTAATTTCAAGTATTGGTAAATCCGAACCATTCGATTTAAAATAAGAAAGAGTTTCAAAGTATGAAGATTTCAAAACACCTACAAAGCTTTATAAAACATCAACTCCGACGAAAAATATTCAGAAAACAGGAAAAACTCCGTTACTCCCTACAGAACTACCAACATTTTTAAATGACAGTAGTATCACTTCTTCCTCTTCTGTAGTACAACCATTGTCATCAACTGTTATAGCAGAAACTTCAGATCCTTCTAGTGACACAACAACAAATTTAAACTTGTCAGACATATTGGAACAAACTAGAAAAACAATTCAAACCTATGTTGGTACACCATCATATAAAGATTACTTAGCAGATTTTCATGAATTACCCAGATCATATATTGATGAGGGTGTGAAAGATACACAACATAAATTTGACCATTATTATGGAATAGTTCATGACCTCGAAACGGATAAGTTTTCTTTTGGTTTAACACAGATACCGGTAGAAATTATTGGAAAAGACATTAAAGTGGGAGGAATAACGTACACAGGCACGCCAGGTTTATACGAATTGCTTTTCAAAAAAGAACCGAAAGGTTATAAGAAGGAAGATTTAGATAATTACATGAACATTCTAGCTAAAACAAATGTATATCGTAGGAATTTTGATTCAAATGAACAAGTTCAAGGAAATACATCACACAAATATGTTACAATAATAGGACCATATTTACAAAGAAAGGGGATTACAAAGACAAAAACCTTGCCAAGATTAGTTACAGCATTTAACAAACCAAAACCTCCGTTTAGAACAACTAGAGCCAAATCTACAGGAAAGGGATTAATTTTGAAAACAAACAGATCAAATACAGACTATGTATACTGGAATAATGTAAACGAAATTGTTGATAGGCTACGTTTATTAATTTCATCAAGTGATGCGGGAAATAATGCTCATAGTAACGAGATTATCTCTATTATTGAAGAATTAAGAGAAGATAAAGTAATACTATAAATAACAGCTATCAAATATAATCATATTTATTGTTTAATGAAAGCTCAACATGACAGTTGATAAATTTGGACGCCATATTTCAAAACAAAATCAAGAGAGAATAAGTGACATTAATAATTTAAAAAGGAGATTAGGTGAAAATGAAACAAATAATGAAATCTTTGCTAAAAAGCTTAAGGTTTTTGATGAAAATTTTTTAAAGTATGAAAACCAGATTAAAGGATGTTATACCTCAATTGAAAACGTTAATAAACAGTTGCTAACGCTAAATCAAATAAGTAAAGATTTGCAATTTTTAAATGAACATGTTAAAAAGGAAGACAAAAAATTAAGTGATGATATCAACAAAATTAATAAAATAATGGAAACAAATATAAGAGAAGTAATAATTGAAAAACACAAGGAAAAAATTAAACAATTAAGAACTTTTATAAAAAGGTTAGATGATGAAAAAAAAAGAAATCAAAATAGCATTCTTAACAGTAGAACAATTGACCAACTCACTTTGGAAGAAAATCACAATATATTTCCTTGGAAAATATAATGTCCAGTGTAATTAAGAAATTAGAACAAGAATTAAATAAAACAGAGGAGGAATTCAAAAATAGTGATAGATCAACTACTTTCTTAACTGGAGAGATAAAAAAATCCTTTAATGCGTTAGAAAAGGAGATTACTAAAATTAGTAAAGTTTTAAATGAAAAAAGTTATACAATACAAATTGATAAATTGAATGAATGGGAAAAAACATATAAAAGTTATATTTCGAATTATTACAAAACATAGAGAGTGAACTTCCTTAAAATTGAATAAACAAGTTTGTTGTCATGACAACCGTTAAACAACAAGTCGTTAATGAATTACATAAACCTGCTAGAAAAAACTACAAACGCAGAAGGGTGGTAGTGAAAGGGTTAAATGATCTTTTTCAAGCTGATTTGGTTGAAATGTTACCCTATGCCAAATTTAATAAGAGATTTAAATATATCTTGATTACCATAAATGTATTTTCTAAGTATGTTTGGGCCGAACCGGTAAAATCTAAATCTGGAAAAGACGTAACAGCGGCCATGAAAAAAATATTAATCAGTGCAAAAACTCCACCAAAAAACTTGCAAACGGACAGAGGGAGAGAGTTTTTCAATGTAAATTTTCAAAATTTGATGCAACAATTTCGAATTAACCATTATAGCACGTTTTCCAATTTGAAAGCGAGTATAGTAGAAAGAGTGAACAGGACTTTAAAGAATAATATGTGGAAAATATTTAGCATTCAAGGAAATTACAAATGGTTTAATATATTAGCGGATATTGTAAAAGATTATAACAATACAAAACATTCTTCAATAGGAATGAAGCCAAAACAAGTAAATAAAACAAATGAAAATAGAATCTTGGAATCTGCATTTACTCATGCTAAAACGTTAGATATAAAATCTCCAAAGTTTAAAGTGGGTGATCACGTACGAATAAGCAAGCATCGAGAGGCATTTTCAAAAGGTTACACACCAAATTGGTCAAATGAGATATTCCACATTAAAGAAGTTAAGATGACAAACCCTTGGACATATTTAATTCAAGACGAATATAATCAGGACATTCTGGGTGGTTTTTATGAGCAAGAATTACTAAAAGTAAAGCATACCGATGTGTATCTTATTGAGAAAATTTTGAGAAGGAAAGGAAACAAAGTTTATGTGAAATGGTTAGGACTTGATAAATAATATAATACATGGATTGATAAAAAAAATATTGTTTAATTAAATTGAAATTAAATTTTAGTTAAATTTGTTTTATTTCTGTTCCTCACTTTATGCTTTAGCTGATACAAATTACAAAGTCTTAATGTGCTAATTAATTTCAAATAAAATTCACATTTAGGAAACTAAAATTTTATTAAGTAAAACATCAAATACAATTTTTATTAAAACGTGTCAAATATATTTTATTTCTATGTTCCTCAGATAATATCGAATCTAGAATAAGTTTACAATCATTTATTCTTTTTTCAAAACGGAGTCTATCTAAGTACCACATCTGAAAGTTACTCCTACGGGCTTGTCTGTAAGCAAAGCTCCACTTCACTAACACATGCACCTTATTGTTCTCTTCCAGAAAAGATATTGTTTTCTTCGTAATATTTTCTTTTTGATCCATTTTCATTGTTTTCTTCGTAATATTTTCGTTTTGTTCCATTTTGCTTCAATTTGTTTTCCATTTGTTCAGGATATAAAGCAAGTAATTCCATCATAGTTGAAACATTTTCACTGTTAGGATTTTCTGTTGGACTTATTATATTATAAACATGCGTACACAAGTCGCCACAATCAGCTGAAATAATATTTTGAAATATTTTGAAATATGTATTGAATTCTTGCCTTTTAAGTATAGATAATCTATAATCAATAATTTCCTTTAATCGCCACAAATTGTCCAAAGACTCTTGTCCTAAGTATATGAAGTATGGGCCTTTTGTAATTTGTAGAACAGGGGTATCATTTATTTTCTGAACCTGCAGATGAATGTTGTTTATATTCACACTGGTTTGATCAACTTGAGGAAAGTAGAAATTGTTTACAATAATTCCTTGATGAACACAAATGTCTTTCCAATTTTCTTCGGTTAGTGCGATTGAAAATCCAGTTTTTCCACCAATTACAATTTTTGGAGAAAAATCATTTAAACTAATGCCAACAAGAACAAATTTTGACAAAGAATTATTTAAAAAATAAATTTTTGAATTAAGAAGCGTTTCCAAAGGTTTATGAACCACGGCGTTATTCATAATGACTAAACGAGACTGAAACATATTGTGTTATTCTTGTACTTAAATATTCTCATCCCCACTTTCTTTAAAGTTTCGATTAAAATGGATTAATGAAAAAATAGATTTCCAGTTTGAAATTTGTAACAAAGATAAATAATTAAAATGGTAATGTATAAAAATAATGCAAAGTTTAATGTAACACTAATGATGGAAAAGTAATAATTTTTGAATCCGTCATAATAATTGGTACAGTTGGGGGTTAAAATTTGTAACTGATTATTTTTAAACTCTAACCTTTTTATCCAATTTGTATCAAAAATAGATCGATTTGGATAATGATACAAAATTTTAAAAAATTTACTTGCATTTTCATTTTCATTTATTCGTTCCATCCAACTAATTGTACTATTGTTAATTAATCCAATTTTCATAAATTTACAATATTTACTTAGAGTGACGTCTGTTTTATTAGAAAAACATATTTCACACTGTATTACGCCAGGGGGATGATGAACATAAAAAATATTTTGGAAAATAAAATAAAGAAGAATAAATTGAGATCTACTGATAGTCATTAAAACAAATTAATAATTATATTCCAAATTTATTAACATTAAGCAGATACTTTCACCACGAAAGCAAAAGCAGTTGTAAAAAAATAACAATAAAATACTTAATTTAAATATATGTAAAAGTTCATAAATAAGGATATTAATAATACTATATACAATGTGTAGCTTGAAGACTTATTTTGAATGGTTACAATTATTCGATTCCTATTTTTCCATAAACAGTTATTTAAATCACAATTCCTAGCAAATTTCTTATGCTCCACAATAGGATCATCATAACTTAACCAATCAAAAATTTCAATACCACAATAAAAACATTTACAAATATCATTGATTGAAGTATAATAAAAGCCAGCTCCAGCCAACACTTCTGGTCTCAATTTTCCTTTCCATTTTTTAAAAGTGGAAAGTCGTTTTTCATATATTTTAAAATAACTGTTATCAATTTCTTTGTCAAAAGTTTCTAAGCACATTTTGTGAAAGACTTATGAAGACTAACTTTGGTTTCAAAAACAACAAATTTAAATACCTTATAATATCTACATAAATATATCTAAATCTTCCTGTTCTGCATTCCATTGATACAAAGCAATATCTTGGTGTCCCCAAGCTAATGTATTAAAACTATAGGGAATTTTATACCGCTTATCACCTTCGGAACTCAAAGCCAATTTATTAATTAACTCTGTAAAAATTGTATGTTGTCTAGATCGAAAAACATACATTGAACAAAAGGTTTTAGAATGATTTTCAACAACATCTTTATAACGAATAAAATCCAACTGCTTTTTAATTGCACTTTTTTTAACACCTTTTGCTTTTTTTGTTAAACTGTTTTCCGTTTTAATACAATATGCTTTTGCTCCAGTACCAAAGAAAACAGTAATGGGTTCACCAGCATATTCATCTTCTATTTTTTTCCCACTCTGTAACAGTCTTACGTCAATTCTCCTATCAACATTTTCCATAGTCTTGCCAAAAATACTATTATTTGCCAACTTGTAAGTATTACGATCAAATTCATTCTTTGAATCATTTCTTAATCTTGAATTCAAGTCTATATATTTTTTCAACCAATCAGATTGAGAAAACTGTAAAACTCTATGAACTTTAGTTAACTTGAGTTCATGTTCCAAACATTGTTTTAATAATTGATAGTGAATAACATATTTTGATTTATCATTTAAATTGGGTATTAATTTTATGCATTTAGAATTTGGCGGTTTAAAGTTTTCTGGACAAAACGGAAAATTGTTATGATAGGAATGTAGACTTGTAGGATATTCTAAATCAACTTCTAAAACATATCCCTTATTAGATTTTTTAGAAATATTCATAATATTTAAATCATTGATTTCTTTATCTGTTAACCAAACAAAATCTCCCGTTGGAATGTGCTGTGACATTGCATAACCATACAAATTTGTTGCATCATAATAAATTATGTATTTAGTTGGCTTTAAAGGATCAAAATTTAAAAGAAATGGGTTATTAGCTTCAGATTTTCTACAAATGCAAGAGCTCACACCACCGCGAACGCTTTTTTTGAAAAAGTGTATCATATCTGGATCAGTTAACAAATTATAACTCTATTCCAGTATAACGCAAACACGCCTCCCAGGATAAACCTGGAAAAGTGTAAAAATGAGCTGGATCGAGCTTATATCTGGATAAACAAGTGCTTCTAAAATTTTCAAAAATATCTGCCAAAAGTAAAGTATCAGAGAGTAAGTAAACGTCGGAGTATTGACCAAGAGATTCACATTTAAACAATTGCCAAACCTTTACAGCTCTTTGGTATTCTGCATCACTGATGTGCTCATCCGTTAAAGTATTATAAAATTGGTCTTTCTGAGGTAAAGTTGTTTCTTCTAATTTTAAATAATCATCAATATAACTGTAAGGAAATACACCTTTTTGCCGAATAAGTTTAAATCTTTCTTCATCATTGAAAATTTTTTTTATTTCCTTACATTGTTCATCTTTTAAGCTTTCAGAGAGTTTTGATAAAGAATGGGATAGAAATTGAAAAGAATCAATAATTTGTGTCTTTTTATCAAAATAGTTATCCACATGAATAAGCTTTTCAAATGAAATATATTTTTCCTTGTTTTGTGCGATAACTGTTAGTTGTTCTTTGTTTAAGCATAATTTTTTAAGAAATAGATGAGAATCATAATTACGCAAATTATGCAATATAACTGTAATTTATGTTGCAGAGTGAATGAGCTGGACCTCTATAAAGACCGGTTATATGACAATGATCTGCAACCCTGTCATTTAAAAGAGGTTGATTACAAATATGACAAACTTTTTCATAGTTATGATAAATTTTGTCCAGTTCGTTCAAAGAGATCATTTTTTTAGGAGCCTTTAAATATTTATTGTATATGTTATACACATCTCTTTCTAAAGAATTTATAAATAATGTGTCACAATTTTGACCTCTATATTTTTCAAATTTAGAATAATTATCGTCGAAGGAACATTTAATGTAATAGGCAAATGAATGTGGAATATGTTCATATTGTTTTAAGGTGTATGAAGTATTAGGATTTTTATCAACATTGTCATTATTTAAAGGCTTTAAAATGCATTCAAAATCTGCATACACCGAAAGGAACTTTCGAAAATATTTATCATATGAATAGTTTCCAAACTTATCTTTTATTAATTCTTTAGAAGGTAGGTTAATTCGTAAATGATCACAATCATAGCTATTGTGTTGTAATAAATTTTCTTCTGTAGGGAAATATTGTAAACAACCATCGCAAATATATTTTTTTCCGTGATGTTTAGAAATTTGTGCAGAAACTAGTTTTGATAAATCTTTAATATAGCAATAATAAAAAGTTTTTTCATCATCATCACTTATTAACAATAAATTGACATGTTGATTTTTTTTATTCGATGAATAATAAAGTGGACCAATTACTTCATACCCCTTTTTAGGATTTATAATTTCTAATCCATATACATTAATAGAAATGTTATTTTTTTCTTCAAAAATCTTAATGTTCTTTAGCAACATTGGAAATTCTATACCTGACATATCCAAAACAGAAGAGTAGTGTGGGTAGGATGAAGTTTCAAAATCTAATCCGCTTGGTTGGTGAAGAGCAGACACAACTGCCCAGGCGAAGCAAAAGTTGTCATCATTCCTAATGTTGATCACAGCTTGACGTCTCTTGATCTCTTGAGGAAGTTCGATAAAAGATGAGGCTCTCAGCGGATTGTGCTTGTTAACATTAATTTCCAAATGAAGTAAATTCATCAAAGACCATCCTGCAACGTAAAAATTGAAAAAATTACTTTTTTTGTTGCTGTTGTAAAATCGAAAATAAATTCTTTACCTGAATCTCTTTCTGCAAATTCGTTAGCTTTCTGGTCAATAATGGTGCAAATTTGCTGTAACAGTTCTTTTTTCTGATATCCCTGGCAAATGACTTGGAACGGCGCATTAAAAGATTTGACATCATAGCTGTCGCTGCTGGGGTTAAAATAGAAACCGAACAGTTCCATATTTAGCTTGATACATTTATGTTTCTGCAGTTCTTGATCTATTAGATGTGCAATTTTGTATTCCAAATGTTGAAAATATTCTTTCACATTTATGAAGTTTTGGTGTGAGGAAATCCTATAAGATATTATTCGTTCCCTGAATGCTGACTTGATAATTTCAACACCTTCCTCCAAGCCTATTTTGGAATTGTTCTTGTGCACACTAGATCGAAGATGTCCACCCCATAGACTTTGGTTTATATTTTTCTTGCATTCTTTACAATATTTTACAATATTTGTAGAATCTATAAATTAAGAAAAAAATATTTTACAAAATATAACATGAAAAATAAAATGTTCTTACCTTTAACAAGCTTTGGTTTTTTCAACCAACTGTTGAGTTTTGTGGAATTTCCGTTAACATGTTTTTTAATACGTCGCAATAAATTATCCTTTCTAATGAAGACTTTATTACATGTTACACACTTATGCATTTCTGAAGTTTTCTGGATAATAATAATAATAAAATTAATATTGTGCAATTCTATTTAGTTATAGTCAAATTTTGAAAAAAGCAATTGCATTTTTGAAGTTCTTTGTATAATAATAAAATTAATATTGTGCATTTTTATTTAGTTATAGTCAAATTTTGAAAAAAGCAATAGAAATTAATTGACTTTATGAAGCCATTTCTTCAAAAGAGTCATCTAATTTGTCAAAGGCCTGTTTAACATAATTCACCGTACTTTCGTCTCCCTTTTTAATTGTGATCAAATTAGTTAAATTTTGAATAGCGAAACCCAGACACTTAAGGTTTGCTATTTGGTTTTTATTTTTTTTATTAATTTTAAATTTTTTTTTAATGATAAATGATGGTTTCGAAATTGAATTTTGTTCAACTGGTGAATTATTAGGAGAAATATCCGAAGTTAAATTTGCTTCAATTTGTTTTTCTTGCGAATCAGAATTTACAATAGCATATGGTGAATTAATAAAAGATATAGCCGAACTTAAATTTTGATCAATTTGTTTTTCTTGCGAATCAGAATTTACAATATCATATGGTGAATTAATAGGACAAATAGCCAAACTTAAATTTTGATCAATTTGTTCTTCTTCCGAATCAGAATTTTCAGCAAATTGGTCTCGGAGAATTAATTGGCGATTTTAATGTTAAATAATTTGGATTAGATTTTTGAAAACAAACAATATCCTCATAGCTAGAATTTTGAGTTTCGTCAATGTCATTCAGTTATTCAAGAGTTTGTTTAGTTTTTGTTGTAATTAAGTTCGTTTTGTTGTCAATAATGTCATTAAGATCGTCAAGAGTTTGTTGTTGAGTAGCTGTAAATAAATATTTTTCGTTGTTGTGTTTGTTGGCATTATTCTGAACTTGGCTATTGTAAATAATTTCATTCAAGTCCTGAATAGTTTGTTGTTGACTAGTTGTAAATACGTCTGTTTCATTGTTTTGTTGGTTTGCAAAATTTTGCATTTGAGTACATGTGTATAAGTCAAAGTCATTGTCAATTATTTTGCTACTCGATGCCAAAAAATTGTCCATTATGAAAAAAATCGTAATAACAAATAAAAATGCCACAAATGTACATAAAAATGTCACCAATATATATAAGAATTAAATCTTGCCAAATAAAAATGTTAGAAATAAAAATAAAATTTAAAAATTACCAAATAGACACAATGTAAACACCAGAAAACTCGCGAGCTCTGCACAGTGTGAATGCAGAAATCAATTGCATTCGTCTCTTCGCTGAGGCGATTTTATATGCAAAAGTTAATCACATGTGTCCTACTTAAAGTTGAACGACAATCTCTAAAAACCACTTTCCCAAGCCGATCAACAACCTTACCCCCCTCCCCCCTTCCCCCTTCCCCCCTTCCCCCCTTCCCCCCTTCCCCCTTCCCCTCCCCCTCCCCCTCCACCCCGACCCCTGAATTTCCGACACTCAAATCCCGGCTCCCCAATTTCGGGCTACCCTCTTCAGGTTAAGTTAGGTTAGGTTATGTTAGGTTAGGTTAGGTTAGGTTAGGTTAGATTAAAAAAGAAGAAAAGAAAAAAGAAGAAAAGAAGAAGAAGAAGAAAGGAAAAAGGAGAAGGAAGGAAAAAGGAGAAACATATAAAAAAGAGAAAGAAGGAAGGGAGAGAAAGAAGATACGGTGAGGGTGAGGGGGGGTTAAGGGGGGTCTCCTCCCTTATGGGGGGTTGGCGGAGCCTGGAGGGGGGCGCAGCTTCCCTTGCCACCCTTGCCCCCCCCCCAGGAAACTGACAGGGAAAGGGACAGCGAAAAAAACAAAAAAAAAAACTTAAGTATTGCAGGTAGTAAAAGTGGTGGTCGATGGGATATATACTTAATAACATCCACTCAACGATCATACAGTATCATTCGCTGTAATATCAGTTGTCGATATTATTTATAACCTATAACCAAAATTGTTTTTTATCAAATATATCTATCTAAATCTAAAGCTCCTAACGATGGCAGAAAATATGATTGGAAACGCTGACCAAATTGAAGAAAATAATGTGGAGAACGCCGCTCAAATTGAAGAAAGAAAAGAAATTTTTATTAACTTGGAAGGCGATTCCATCACTTATAAACATTCATTTTTGGACAAATCATCTAGGCTTGTTAGAAGATCATTCTTGTTTAACATCGACATTAATTATATTGAGGAGGAAGAAGAAGAGATGGAGGAAGATGATCAGGAAATTGACGAAGGAGTGGACATGGATGGACAACTGCTAAATTTAGGAACCGAGGCTGACGTAAAAGTAAGCAAGTTTAGGGCTAGTGAATTATTTAATAATTTTGAAGAAAAAGATGTATGTGTTATATAAAGCTACTCTAAAATTGAAAGTCGAAGACTAGGAACATTTGCTATTTGCCTTCCTTGTAGTGCAATTCACATGAGATATTTACGGAGAGGGGAGTCCGATCGTGTGAGCTGCCACTACAAAAGAGCTTATGTTGTTAGTGCTTCTGATTTACATTGTACTATTTGTAGGATACATCTTTTTCTACTAATTCCTGAACATGCTTGCTTTTACTGCAATAAAAATGAAAAAAAAGAGATAGAAGATTATGTTGTCAAATATTAATAATAAACATAGTTTGTAAAGGTGATGTGTAGATTATTTCAACAATATTAATTTTAAATATAGGTTATAAACGTAGTGGGTAGATAATGTCAAAAATATTAATTTTAAACATAAATTGTAAAGATAATAAGTAGAATACGTCAACAATATTAATTTTAAAAAATGTCAACTGTTACTATAAGCGGTTATATATTTTCAGTGCTATATGCAAAATACTTCTTTTTATTCTAACATCTGACTCTGTATTTGTAAATGAAATAGCTAATCATATGTAAAAAAAAAGAAAGTGTCGATTATGTCAACTGCCACTAGAAGCACTCATATATTAGCATAACATTTTGTTAACGCTTGTTTCTGTATTCAATTTAGTTTTCTCTTACTTGATGCAAATTATATTAATATTATTAGTATAAATAAAAAGTAGTAGATTAGGCTATGCCGGTCAAACAAACAAAACCGTCATTTTTACATGTAAATTCCCATAAGAAAATTTAAGCTTCGATTTGCAAAAGTGGTGCCATTTTAGGGCGTGGCACTTTTTGTGTAAACCCATAACAATTGTTTTGTTATGTAATGTGAAAATTAGTATGTATTAAAAAACTTGTTAGATCATTGTTGTCGTTTCAATATAGGAAAAGGAAAAAATGTGTGTCAATTATATATATATATATTTACATTTACTTTTTTTTACAAAATTATTTGTTACCAGAGTTTTCACAAACACAAATTATAAAAAAAATATTATCCTCTTTTTAAAATTACAACAAAATGATGTCTAATTACATCTTTGAAGATTTGTACCAAATAGTAATATCTAGTACGACATACAGGACAATTGTTTACCATTATAGAACAACAATTTTCATCATTCCATCTTAAAATACATTTTAAACAAAAAATGTGGGAACATGTATTTGGTCTACATGAATCATAATATTCGATTATTTCAAAACAAATAGCACAAAACACTTTTTTCTCTTCACTCTCAGTTTTGTTCAAATTTTTTAAAACAATCCCATTATTTTCTTCTCGAACTAATGGTATATTTTCTTCTTGAACTTCTGGTATAATTTCTTCGGGGCTAATTGTCTGAAGCGGAATGGATCGATTTCTTTCTCCAACTGATTCACTCATTTTATTTTAATATTATTATTAATAGATTTATTCAACAGATTTTTTTCTTTTAACAGTCACTCGTACCTTAACATACTAAAATGATCTTGATGCACCTATTTATAAGACTTAAGAATGCAAAATCAAATGTGGGAGAACAAAGAGAAAAAATTAAAAATATGATGCGAATGAGAATAAAAGGGGAGGAAGTTAAGAATGAGGGACATGAGAGAGAGGAAGAGGAGGAGGAGGATGCGCTCCCCTATTATAACTACTTCTGTCTTTATTATTCTTTCGTTTTGAGCAAATTGAATTTTGGTAGTGTAATTTGGAACCCGAAATACGCTGTGTATATAAACCACTTAGAGCATACACAGAATAAAATTTTAAAGTTTATTTTTTTTTAAAGATAATCATCAGTTTGTTGATATATCGTTGGCTCGAAAACATTTTAATATATTATCCTTATCTAATAGAAGGATCATCTCATATTATTTTTATATAAAATCATTAATTGTAAGATAGATAGTCCGGATGTTCTTTTGCTGGTGTGTTTAAATGTTCGCCAAGGTTAACTTAGGTCAAATCAATTGTTTGTGTACCATTTCGAAGAACAAATTGTCCACAGAACTCTCCACTGTGTAGGGTTGTAAAAAGTGCAAACACTTATAGTAATCTAATAGATATATTTTATATGTCTGCAAATGTCATTATACTTACTTAAAAAAAAATCTGCTAAATTATTAATTATACAAGTGATAATATAAAGGTTTAATAGGAACTATTAGATAGTATGTATGTAGTTTAAATATAATTAGTTGGGTACCTTTGTACCTGTTTGTATCCCGTATGTCTATTAAATAAAGAAATAAATAAATAAATTAAAAAGTTGGGTTCTAGCTATAGTTTTTTTACTTCTTTTTCGCACACGACTGAGCAAAGTTCGGCCAGCAAGTGCAGAAAAGATATGTTCCGCAAGAATTATGAACAACATTTTTTTATTAAGAATATGAACAATTAAGAACAATATTTTTTTTTGCGAACGTGAGGAAAACAAAAAAAAAACAAAAAAAATTAAATTTTATTATGTTTCTAAAATAAAGAGAAACTACAATAACTGTAGTTTTGTTATTTAAATTAATGGTAAAAGTGCAGTTTGAAATATTCTGCAGATTGATCGCAGACGTCTATAGATTTTTGGGGATCGCAAAATATTCGCTTAAAGAGGTCTAGATATTTAGGGTTGCTTTACCTCATATGAGATGACAAAACTTCTGCTAGAGAGTTTTTTCGAGTCAAGAACCCTTACAATGAAAAAGTTTCCCGTTTCCGTAATAATATCACTTTGATTATGAGATATATTTTATTTGGTGCTTCCAACAAGAATTTTCAAATGAATAAACCAGAAATAAGACACAAAGTCTCGGTCTCAGTCAAAAAGAGTATAATGCGGTTACACGTGTTTCGCCTTTTCAGGCATCATCAGACCTTCGACATTAACTAAAATCACAAGAACAAATTTGACTGAGACCGAGACTTTGTGTCTTATTTCTAGTTTATTCATTTGAAACTTGGTCTCTTAGAGAATATGGACGCTTTCTTACAGTTTAAGAATTTTCAAATTTTATGTAAACCGTAAGCCTAAAATATCCCACAATATCCACATCTTTAGTAACATTTTTATGCATTGAATATCTGAACCACAACATATTGGGTCGGTAGATTTTTGCTTAGATGTATGCAGTATGCCAAAAAGACTTCCTCTTTTAAACTTTTCACTTGCTGTTAATGGCACCATTTAGTAAAAGTTGGGAATTCTTTTGCAAGCCTTTCCTTCGACTTTTTGGGGAGCAACTCAATGGGTGGTACTACCTGCACTTTATGAAAAGAAAGAATTTTGCAATGAGCTCAGTGCCAAACTATGGAAGTGACATAGGGTAAAGTCGGGTATATCGTACCGGGTTTATTAAAACCAACATAAAATACTTGATAATAAGATATTTATCAAAATAACAATATTTTTGGATACTTTAGGCATTTATCTATCAATAAACGGCAGCAAAAATGTATGGTTTTGATATATTTCTCAGTTAATTGCAAAAAAAAGAAATGCGGAATCGGTACGATTTACCCAACTGGTCGTCAATATCGTACCTCTTGGTAGGTATATCGTACCAGACATAAAAGTAAATGTCGGCTAAATTGGACCATTAACAAATTTGGGAAAAATAAGGCAAAACAACAACTTTGTTACAAAATTTTATTACAAATTAAAATTAACAAGAGCAAAAAACACAATAATAATTTAATTTTGATTTTATTGTGACGCATGTTTCATGAAACCACTTTTTACAAAGCAAACACTGAATCATATTTTCCACTGAAAATTCTTCACAAATTTCACAATACCACTCTTGTTCGTTAACTTCTATTTGAATCACAGGCTGTGAAGAAGATGATGCGGATGTGCTCGGGATAGAATCAAGATCGGACTGTGATTTTTTCTTTAATGTAGTAGATTTAGAGTACACAGGTTGTGAAGATGATAATGCTGATGTGCTTGGAATAGAAACGAGATCGGACTTTAATTTTTTCTTTGAAGCAGATGTTTTAGAGAACACTTGGCGTTTTACAGCTTTTACTTTTTGGACCTTTGGTGTATGTTTGTCTTTCACAGCTTCTAAATACTCTTTATGCGGTGTACTTGTTAAAACTACAGCCGGCTGGGAACCCCTCTTCTTTCGTTTAACTATTTGGGGAGTCATTTTGGGTATAGGACAGAGATCTTCAATAGAAACTTCCATTTGAGTCTCATTTTGAGTGGTGCAAATTAGGTTATCGCTAAGGGACTCTTCTTGGGGCATATCATTTAAAGTTTCAACGTTAGGATCATGTTGCACTTCCTCTCTATTTAAGTTTTCAGATACAGATGAAGTTTCTAATTCGTGTATGTTATTGTTCAAAATTTCTGCTGCGGCAAATTGATGTTCTTTAAAAACATGGCGATCAATAGGCCAAATTCAACTTCCCCGAAATCCTCCAATAGCATTTTCTATAGTAGCTGCTCTTCCATAAGCTTTAGCTATTATCTGGGATATTTGAAATTGAGTTACTACTAACCCTGGATTTGTGCGAAGCCACTTTACTACTGCTTGGTCATAGTAGGCCTGCAAAGGCTTAAAAAACGCCACATCTAAGGGCTGAAGTCTATGTGTTGTATGGCCGGGCAACTGAAGAAGTATAACGCCATGGGTTCTCGCAAGTTCCAGGGCTTCCAAATTTCGGGAGTGGGTGGTATGCCCATCCAATAAAAGCAAAACTTTTTTTTTTGTACTGGGTCTAAGAAACTCAATAAAAAATTTTAGCCATTTAACAAATATCTCAGAATTGATATATCCAGTATCAGAAATTTCAATAATACTACCAGGTGGAGCCCCAACTTTTAATTCATCGCAATGCCTTTTTCGTTTTAAAATTATCATAGGCGGTACATAGACTCCAGCAGCGCTAACACAACAGACTGCTGTTGTGTTAGTACCCTGTTCTCCACTAGCCAGAATTCCTATTTGGTTTTTCCCTTTTTGGGCCAATATTTTTCTATTTTTCTTTTGTACAGTAGAGTAACCAGATTCATCTACATTAAAAATTTGTGTAGCTTCCAATTTGTGTTCATCGCAAATTTTTTCTAGGATGTCAAAAAACTCGTAAACACGTTCTTTGTTAAATCCTTTGGCCCGAGCCATTGATGTGGACTCTGGTTGCCGTAAACTAAGTTGAGGGTGTCGCTTTAAAAACGCATAGTACCAATCTTTGCCGGCCATCTGTTTTTGTTGATTAAACTGGTTTTTAATACCATTTTTTGTAGCTATTTGAAACGCTAACTTTCGTACATCGGTTATGTTTATTCCAAAAAGACACTCTTCTAATTTTAATATGTGAGTAACCAACTGATCTTCAATTTGCTTTGGCAAGACAGTAAGGCGTCCAGCGGATTTAATGGAATTATTTGCTTTGACGTTTTTAGAGTCCAAGTGTCTCTTAAGAGTTGGTTTTGGAATATTAAAATTTCTGGACGCTTCGTTAAAGCCGCATTGGCCACTTCTATAAGCAGCAAGGGCCTTTTCCATGTCTTCTGATGTCCATAATCCATATTTTCTTTTTAAACTCATTCTAAAAAAAACACCAGTTACAGCTGTAAAATTATCACTACCATAGTAAAATAAAAATTCAACACAGTCGGGTAAATCGTACCAGTACGATTTACCAGACATGCAAGGGGTACGATATATCCAACAGTCACAGTGGTAAAATATTTTAACCTAAAAATGTTTGATCTAACTTTAGAATGAATGTAAACATGCAAAATATACATAAACAAGCTATATTTTTTGATAGTTAGGTTCAAAAAATGTAATAATTACCTCAGACTGCAGAAATGCCTTAGATTATGGGCCTTAAAACTACTATTACCTAGGTCCGAAACGAAAAACTGATACTAGACTGTTCTCAATAAGCAGAGACTACTAACAATCGGAAGTGATGAGTTTAGGACATAGCTTGACCGTTTCTAAATGTTAAATGTCACAAATTTCCCGCCAGTTTTAAAATATCGAGGTGGTACGATTTAGCCGACGGTACGTTATACCCAACTTTACCCTACATTATTGGTGGATCACCCTGTGATCCTTTTGCATACCTAATGAGGTTTTATTACTCTATACATTTCTGGAACAGGCTATAGGCGAAAATTATTTTTACATTTAAATGCGACGCACCAAGACCACGTAAAAAACCAAATTCAATAATTTCGTGATAAATTCCGTAATAAATTAAATGGTCAAACGAAACTTGCCAAACAAATTCAAGCAGAATCATGGGGAGGGGGTAAGGTTTTCGAATTTAACAGAAAAAAACACTGTCTAAATTTTATTGTTGAAAATTTTATGCTTAATTAGAAATAAATCAAAGTGTTTTATTGTAAATATACAATAAAAAGCTTAATATATTGGGGATTAAAATAAAAAATACGAGATTCCTTCAAGATACTAAATCATTCCGAGTAATGATATGTACAGACATATACAAAATTACCAACAAGTAATATTTGATAAAAAAGGACCTGTCTGGCTTTGTATTAACTCTCGTTATTTATTTAAACCAATCATAAAACCGTAACAGCGGAAGTGATCAGAAATATTGCTTGGCCATATTTAAAAAGTTAATGCCCTATTTAGAATCAGTATATTTGCAATTCTTTATCAACGGCATCTTGGTATTGGTATTATACACTACAAGTATTTATTTAAAAAGGGGTCGAGTCGGTGTCAAGATTAGGTCAGGTTCACCAGTTGCAGGTTAATACACTTCATCGAATTTTAAGGATGTTTATCAGCGAAGTTAATCACATTTTTTGCACGTGGGTTTCAGTACAGTATTGTAATTAAAATGTTTCAGATACTTAACAAAATTACCTGTTGATATATTATTTATAAAGTCAAGAATATAAAGCGTTTGCTTGACAGTGGTCCTTTGAACCATAATAAATTTTAAATAAAAAAATTGGATGTAGCAAATTCTAATTGCTTTAATTGTATCAACTTAATAATTATTTAAGCCGAGGATTTTGATTGGTCTCTGAAGGCAATTTATTATTTTCCCGCGTAACTGCCCATATTATTATACTGCATTATTAATACATTAGTTGCTTACGCACTAGCCAACCAACTTAGCTAAGTTGAAGTAAGGTTCTGTGAACTAACTTCTCGGAATAGACAACCAAAAATATCATACTGTCTACTAATGCAAATCAGGTAAGATATAAGTCAGAAATCTGGTAGATTTATCAGGGACAAGTGGGAGAAGTTAGATTCTAACTTACATATAACAGATCGGACATGTAACTAAGTTAGTTTTCTTAAAATTAGCTAACAATGTGCGCATTTTGTATATTACATAAGCTATACATATAGGGAAAGTACTGCGATCTGAAAGTTTTTCGAAAAATATAACTCGACAAGTTAGAGTCTCTAGACCACGAAAAAACATATTTTTAGAAACATAAAAGTATGATGTTTGTAGGGATGTGTATATGTACATAAAATATTGGCCAACGATAACTTGAGAACGGTCAAACCGATTTGCTTCAAATTTGCACCAAAAAGGGTTTAGGTCAATATCTCGCGGAGACTAGATTTTGGGTATCATGGGCGTAGTTCCTCGATATTTTAAGGGATAGAGAACCGTAATAAAATTTAAAATATTTTGAAAAGGTGCTAGCCGATATCAATTAAAATAAAATCAGTAATAGATAAATTTGACACCGAGAAATGTCATTGTTGTTGATATTTGATTTTTTTAATTTTGTATATTTAAAAAATAATAACATAACATTTCGAAAAATGGCAAAACACGTCAATTTTTTCTGTTGTTTTTATAATATATAAAATGATTTTCTCTACTATACAGAAAAACGAAAAAAAAAAACGTATTTAAAAAACGTTGAAACAATCATACACCAAAATAAAACATGTTTTTTTAACTATACAGGTTAACCTGCTGGTCAGATGAAACAGCTTTCTGAAAAAGAATTCAAAATGTATTTTTTAAAAGCGATCATGTATATAATACATATACATACATTACATACAACACATTTTTTTCAACTTAGCCCTGAAGGGTAAAACAGATATTAAAGAAAAAAATTTTTTTTTATTTCAAAAAAAGTCAGCTTTGAAAAAACAACGGTGGACGAATATCTGCAATATTTTTAAGAGATAATGAAACCAAAGGGGTTTTCATAAAGTATATAATATTAGTATAAAATTATAACAGAATATGTTGTACTAAGTAGTTTCATTGTATTACACATGCGGGGAAATACTATGTTTGAAATACATATTTTATCATTATTATTTCATTATTAGTATTATTATTATTATTATTATTTAGCTCTGCGGTAAGCTAATTTTCTGTGTTTTTTTTTCGCAGCAATGGAATGAAAACATAAACGAAGTAAACCTTTACGAGCTTTATTGTGCTCATCCAATTTCTGAAACTTTCTTACGGCCCTAGTTCGTCTCTGTGCTTGAGGAAATTGCCAATAATTTGACAGACGAAATAATAACCTTAGAGCTAATATTTACTCTTCGTGTGATAAAATAACAAAGTTGAAGTTCATGGTCACTTACCGTAAGGATCTTTTAATCTATATCCATTCCCACATCCGGTTTGATAGTGCAAATATAGCCGCATTTAGTTACACACTATATTCTCTTTAAAAATATATTTTCAAATGTAGCAGTGTCGATTTTTGCGCGCACAGTCAAATTATATTTTTCGAAAATTTGGTATATGTATATATAAAAAGTGGTAAGCTGTTTTTGGCTATTGAAAGAAGTATTTTAAGTTTTTTCTGTCGTGTCTAGTATGTAAATTACTAATAAGTTTGGAAAATGGTTTTGGTCAAATTTCCTAAATTTTTCTCATAACTAATGATTTTCCTAACCTGTTTCGCAAAAACAGGGAGATGATTTGAGAGTGTGGTGAACGAATGTAAAATTTATTTGGAGCTTCGCGGCATAAAAGATATCTATTTTTATCTCAAATGAGCTCAAAAAAGAGCGAAATCGCGAACGTTGTCTAAGTCAAATGGATCATAGCGCCTGGGGCATTACAAGACATGTTCCAAAAAGGAATCATGGTATCCTTGTTGTGACTTTGGTGAAGCAAAAAATAGGATGTAAGTATTTTATCTCTTCGAAATAATAAAAATAAATCCAACTTTGTAAATAACTCTAAATATATGATTAACAATTTAAAAAGGTACAAAAAACAAAGTCTTTACTATATTGGCATTCAGTAGCAAGTACGTCTTCAATCAGCACGAATAACTTCTTGGCACCTACAAGACGTCTTTCACACAAGCCTTCGAATATCTTCCTGAGGTATATTGTCCTATTCCTCGATCAAGGCATCCGTTAAATCCTGAATTGTCTGGGGTACATTTTGGCGTCATCGACCACGTCTATCTAACAGATGCTCTATAAGTTGAGATCTGGGTTAAAACTGGCCAAATTATTGTTCGAATTTCATGCTCTTGTAAAAACTATATCGTGTTTGTCGCTGCATGTGTCCTTGCGTTATCTTGCATAAAAAGCCCATACCGGATCTGGCTGGGAGAACGTATTGTTGCAAGATCATATCAGTGTGGGGTGTTAAGATTTCCTGAGACCACTACATGATCTGTTCTTTCATCGGAATTTAAGTAGACCGCTCATCAACATAACGAAAACACCTACAAATTTTTCAACAAGGGATTGAATCTGCAGATGACGAGCAAAATTCAATCGCCTGTCTTGTGATGTCTTATTCAAATGCTCCTCCTGGATCCAGGCTTATTTCTCTCAAAAGGTCAAAAGCCGGTGAGCCATTCAAGTTCAATTTGAAAGTATTTTGCTATAGAGATGAACCCGCGCAAGACTGAGAGAGCTAAAAACCAGTCTTGGATTACAGTTGTATTTTTACGAAACGCTGACCGGAGGATGTCAACGAAAACTTCTTTCAACTTGTCGAGTGATAACTCCATTTTCTATTAGAGCAACAGCTGTTGCTAGTTCTACTTCGCTCAGACGCCTTATTTTATTTCACCTAATATAACTGACATGCATGTCGTTGACTGGTACCATGAATTATCATTTCCAAGTCTGCTAGACACCAAGACCAAAACCTGGATACATAATCTTCACTTTGATTTCTGTAATTTTTTAAGAGTTATTTATAAGTTGAATTTGTGTTTAATATTTCAGTGACATAAAATACATATCTTTTGGAAATGACTTGTTTGGACTAGCTACCACCTTTATATAAAAAGTTATAACGATACAAAAAATGTTTCCCTAATTTTTTTTGCCCAGTGTAGTTACTAATTTGTAAACAGTGTGTTTTAATACGGGAACTCTGGTTGCTTGAGATTAAACCGTGTCATAATTCCTTAATTAACCAAAATTCACTTCAAGAGGAGATTTCCTAATATAAAAATAGCAAAACAAAATTATATTAACCTGGATTTGCAAACCTCGTTAGGGATACAGCACCTAGGCCCCACTAATCCCCTTGTACATCCGGTCTATTAAGAAAAATAATAAGTGAAAATATCGCCAAAGGGGAGTCCCTAGGCCGGCTATGATGGTCCCCATGGCTAGCCTATAGGAAATAACCGTAGGCCAATTACAGTAAAAATATAGAATTTGCCTGTTTGGGAAAATTCCTTATTAACGTCACAAAAAATTAAATAAATAATCCGATAAATTAGGATCATTTTTTTCGCTCATCTCTTCGTTTATATAATAGTGTTTGATATAATACAAATTATTGTTTACTGAGGACACACTTTAAAGCATGTCTAGAGAATATAATTATGAAACACTATCTTACTGTCAAAATTTAAAACTTGACCTATTTTCTGTTTAAAGTTAAAGCTTGATACAAATAAAGGAAGGATAAGTTGAAATCCACTTTTTTTGGGAAAGACTGTTCGCGAAGACAAAAGTATAACGTTTAAAAAAAGTTTCTTCTTCTGAACAGTAGGATAACATTTTGTTAATCTGACAAAATCCAGAATCCCTTGTGTGTAAACTCCTTTGTAAACAGTTTTAAATGCAATGTTAGATCGTTTTATTTCTTTTGACAAGGACAAAAAAATTAAATATAAGTGAAAATAAAGATATAGTTAAAATTCAATAAACTTAAATTAATACTGTATTACACTGTATTTTTCCACTTGAATGAGCTATTCGGTCGCTTTAGTTAGCAGTATGATTGCTATTGCCTCTTCTAGCTTTAATAGTATTCTATCTTCGTTACATGGGATCAAATAACGTTTAATTAGTTATGTTCTCCGAGACAATTGTTTCACACTTGATTCTTTATGGTTCATTTTTGGAGAATTTTTCTTGGAAGAATCATCTTTGTTAGAAATATTCTTAGAGGCTATCTAAGAATAGCAGCCATTTATCTGGGCTGAAGTCTGTGTTGTTCATTCCCAAGGAGATCGAGGGCGCCAATTAAAGTTTCCAAAATTCACTTTTACTGTATTTGGACATTCAAAAATTGATTTAATCCGAAATCTTTTTTTTTTTTAATTTGTATATATTCTTTATAACTATTTTCAACTGTTTTTGAAGTTCGAATAAAAGTTCGATATGCATAAAAATGTATGTGAAATTTCTCTCGGTTAACGGCGAATTAGTTGTAGTTTCGAAATGATAATGCAAAAAGGATTACATATTATATAATAAAATTGATAAACCTCTTATAGCTGAAACAGTTTCGTTTACACCTGCTTGTTCCAATAATCACGTATTAATTAATTCATTTAATTTTTTGCTAATATAAAACTGTCAAATTATATTTTTTGCAATACCATTTCGAACTTGCATCAAATTTACCGTTAAACGAAAGAAATTTCACCGATCTTTTTATTTATTTCAAACTTTTAGTCGTTGGAACTCAAAAACTGCTATATATATATATATATATATATATATATATATATATATATATATATATATATATATATATTTTGTGTTTTTTTTGGTTTTTGGGAAAGAACTACACAGAGTTCGCCCTCAGAAAAAGAATGTTAACATTTTTCAAACTATACAATTTTTGTCTTTACACTTTCTTTCGATTCATTTCTTTTATTGGCAACGCTGCATTTTTATAAAAAATTCAATAGATCTAATCATTCTAATTTAAACAATTAAGGATTAAATTATTCTATTGTATTTTAAACGTAAAAATATTGAATGGGATCTAATCTATTGTCGTTAATCAGCCATTTTGTCTAGAAAACAATAAATTACTATTATTTTAATTTTTTCTTCTTTTAATAATTAAATAAGTTATTCAAACATAAGGTACAAATCTATGACTACACAACAGTCAGAAGAATGAAGAAGAAGAAAGAAGAAAAACCGAAAACCGGAGGATGATCCTTGTATAGCCTATAAGCCATATGTCGGTCTTGTCCAAATGGAAATAATCTAACAGGATATGGTTGCTACTGGAAAAACAAGCAGGACGACAGCAAATAAGCTACTGGAAGCCCAAGAGCACAAAACAAGACCATGGTAAAGGACAAACTGCTACAGGATTTATCACATTATCAATCTTATTTTGAAGCTGGAGATATATTCTAAATACATTGTGACGTTGTGATTCACACAATCTGGGTGATAAATTCGATAATTTAGCTGGCTCCAAGTTCTTTTTTGAAAGTAGGTCAAGCCCTCCAAACGAAACATTTTTCTTAGTGAAACAAAATCATTACAATTTAAATAATATATATAAAATTAATTATTACCAAATAAGTATATCCATAAAATAAAATATAATGATTTATTTTTAACTTTCCTTGATTGTTCTAATGTCCCAACGAATATTTTTTATAAAAAATGCGATGTTGCCATTTAAAAAAAAGTATTTTTATCTTTAATGTTAAAACCGGCTACGCTGCAAAAGTTGCTTAAAAATGTTTGTTAATTGAACGTACCTCTATCAGTTTTAAACCGTGGTAAAAAATTATTTTTGAACATATTCAACCAAAAATTATTTAAATTTAAAACAGCATAGAATTCTTCAAAATTTTCTATAGGATACAAATGATTCATATATTTCAACGCATTGGATGGACGAAGTATTTTTTAAAACCATTGTAGATGCTCAAGTGGAAATATTCGGGATATATGAAAGGTAATATGAGGAATGCATTTTTGCAGGGTTCTTTGTATTTTCCTACTTTCTTATTTTCTAATTGAAAAAAGTACAAGTTTGATCAACCCATTTTTTATTACTTAGTGTTATTACACATAAATATAGAATAAGCGATTATCGGAGAATGAACGTATTAAAATAAAATTATTATACCTAACAAATCTTAGTCACTCACATCGAAGCCGTAAAAAAGTGTTTTACTAAACTGATAGTCTTTTTTGTGGGTTTTTGGTGTAAAATCTCGATAATTTGGAGAATTATTAAGTTTCTGTCAAAGGTGGCTGATGTTTACCCGAAGTTAATGGTAATTCTTTACATCCCAAGGAATTCTGAATTACTGAAGCTTCTTCAGCTTTCAAAGCACTATTTGATGATATGGGAACTGCAGCATCTCAGTTCGCCCATCAAAATTTGATTACTGGTACTTTAGTAGTAGTCAGGTTTGTATCTGAGGTTTTTGCTATTTCATCATCTCGCTTATATCCGGCTCTAATATAAAATGCTTCTCCCAGCGCAGGGTTTAGTTCAGCTGCAGCAAAATGATAGAAATGACCTGAAACTGCATTTTACATTGTAGCACTTTTTGCACAGGCCACGGCAGAAAGTTCTGGAATTTTAGCCTCCGTAAGGACCCGACCTCGATGATATACACACTTAAATAGAGCCACATCTATTGGCTGTAATTTATGTGGAGTGTGAAAGTAGTGATATCATTATTACATTGACTTCTAGAGTCTTGAAAATTAAGTTTAAATTTTTGGTGTGATTTGAGTGGCCATCTAGTATGAGAACTATTGGTTGGAAAGGGGAATGCAGTACCCTATAGGAATAACACAACTTACTACCACAACATTTTTACCCCTTTCTATGCTAGTTATGGCTCCACACATTTTTTCCTTTACGGTCTGTGCTTTTGCCGGGCTTATGCACTATTTTTTAGATTGATTCTACAATATAGATGTTCTCCATTCTCTATCAAAAAAGTATTTGTTATAAATTTTTAAAAAACATTTCCAGTTTTATTCTGTTAAATCCTAGACCCTCTGCATTAACGTTACTTCAGGTTTTCTGAGCGAGAGCTCAGGGTATCTCGTTAAAAAAATCAGTAACTCATTCTTTACATGCTTGCATCCTATCTTTTTAAATGGGGTTGCTATATCATTTCTAATGCTAAGTCTTTGATTTAGAGCCGCTTTCCATATCTAACAGAAAAGCAACTAGTTCATTCTCCTATTCGTTCGGCAACACACAAAACCGACCTCCAGAACGCGTCTTTTTTAAATCTCGTCTTAAAGTTTGTGGAGATACATTGCAGACTTTCGAAGCAGACTTCTCTTTAGATGCTTGATCTAGCACTCGTCCGTTTCATATTCTGCTTGGTCCATTAAGAGCGGACATTTTTCTTCGCAAAAGCTTTTGGCATCGAAAGATAATAGGAAACGCAATTGAATCTTACACAAAACTTTACCACACTGAACTTGCTAAACCTAGCAAACTTCATAAAAATCTTTAGAAATAGATCGATAATTTCTCAATAAATCGGTATTACTAGCATTTCTTCTTCAGCCGCGACTCTTAATAACTTATCCAGTTTCGACGTCATTTTCTATACCAAGTTTAAATTAATTTTCTCTTTCCTATCACATTCCATTACAATTCCACCCTTTATCAAGCATAAACATGAACTAACCTGAAATAACTATAAAATAAAGGAAAATTACAACTAAAAAGGTTCGTATAAACGGTCAAGTTTGGGAAATATGAGCATGCTTATAATACACATGGTCAAACTACAAATATCAGTCCTAATCCAAAAACTGCCAGTATATTGTTAACTTAGACTCTGAATTCAGTGTAAAATATTGCAATTGATTCAAATTGAAATAGTAGTTTACTTACCTTACTAAATATATACGAAATTAATAAAAAAAACAACATAATTTCTACACCAATAATTTAAAGAATTTATCAATCGAACGGCCTATATCTACACTGACCTTACCCTATTTTATATTTAAATCTAAAAATGTATTATTTACATAAATATAAAAATTTAAATATAAACATGTTTTTAGAATTTTTAGTTTTCGGGACATTAACTTATTGTATTATTAATCACCTAATATTACCTACGCGATTTTTTATTAAGAGAAAATTATATCCCATCCCGTCTCACGTGAAATTCAAAACCCTATATTTATTACCGGGCCGGTTATGTTTTAAAAGCTTCCTATGCACAATCCCTAAGGCCAACAGCCAATAATTGCTAAACGGCTTTGCTTTGGTTTCGCATAAATAGAATCCGCCTTCGGAACAACCTGTTAAGCAGTACCTGTTACCCTGGCGAAAAAAAAACTCATTTCAAATTTTACGGAGTCGTCGGGTCAGCAACCTTGAAACCACCTGTTACCTTCCTACCTACCTTATCCGAAGAGAGTCTAATCAAATTCTTTTCAGGTGGTAACACTTTTGCTTTTGTTTTTTCTTATACCGGCGCAATATAAGAGGCTTATAAAACAGACAGGTATTTCCACAGAATGCACTTTTAATCTACCTGTTGTAACAAATATTTCCCATTAAAAATGTGTTACCTGTTAATAACTTGATATTTTAAATTCTTTTCGTGTACCAAAATATTATACCACTGAAATTGTGAAACACAGTTTTAAATATCAATGGAGAAATGTTAGAGAACATAAATAGCTTTATTTAGATTTAGGATGCGCCCCAGTCATCTTCGAAAAATCTTGGTTTATTTGTCATTATTCATGACACTTTTTCTGGAAATATCAATTACAGCTTTTTTTCGGATCAGTGGCGTAAGTAGGAGAAGCAGGAAGGAGGGGTTAGCTCAACTTTTAACCGTACGTTCTATATTAGAAATTAGCAATACAAATGATGTGAAATATTTAGTTATACCAATATGATTTTCTTCTTCTTGATCGTTCATGTCAAAAAGTACGTTTTTCCCTGCTATTTTTTTTTATTACGGACGGCATGTGTGTCTACTTAATCACTTTAAATTTTACAGAGAAATCAAATTTGACATAGTGATGAACATGTTGCTAAACTGAATAAATGCCTGTATCGGTAATGAGTCTTTACTTTTATGAAATAATATAGAAAAAACACAATTTATTTTATTTTAAGTTTTAAAGTTGAAATGAGCAAATATTAAGCAAAAATAAGTTATTAAAAAACAAAAAATTCGACTGTTTAGGACTAGTACATTAATATAGAAAAAAAAACCACAAATCGTACTAAAATAAGCAATACTTTCCTTTACATAGATATCCCGTATAAAGAAAAAATAAAAAATACACTACATCTTAATCCCGTAAACCGAAGTAATCATCTACTCCAATGTCATATCTCACACCACTAACATATTTATAATTTTTATAATAATTACCGTAACTTGCTAAATAAAATTATGTAAACTGACATAGAACAATAGGTTCAGTGTGACAAATATGACCCAGAATAGCAACTGATGAGTGATAGTGATCTAATTAAGGATGTTTTAGTCAAGTTTCCAAATCATCTCAGTTTAACTCAGTCGAACATAGGAGTGAAGACGAAGAAGATAACCATCAACAACCAAAGGTGTAATGATGCGGGACGCTGAACAGCTATTAATATTCTCTTAAATTATTTTGAGCAACACAAATTTGCTGACTTTTAAACACGGTCAAAAGATGCCAAAAAATAAAGCAAAACATAAAAAAATGAAAAGCAAGCAAAAATGACTGATTACGTTCATATTGTACGACAATCTACATAAAAAAATTACATGAGTCACTGATGTTTATATCTATATATATATGAAAGTTTTTTAGTTTCCTATTAATGTTGAAATATCAAAATTTATATTTCGAAAAAAAATACGTTTTTGAATTATCCATCCGGTCCCATTGGAGCCAGATAATCGAGTATATATATATATATATATATATATATATATATATATATATATACATAATCAAACATAATCATACTTTCCTAATCCTAATAATGTCAAGGGAAGCTTCTGCTGAAGGAAATTTACCAATATTATACATTGTTTTTTCAAATATTTTAACAGAGTTTATACATCCCTCTTTGGAAAAACTATTTTTATTATTTTTATGAGATAATATATCTAAAATATTCCATATTATAAAACTGGGTAAAATTTTTTTTTTGACTAGTCCGCCATTTTATTTCGCCATATTGGGTTTTTACGAAAATATTACTATGTCATCCCCATCTGACCTTTAATTTTTTACCAAAATTTAGAGTCAATTGGATAAGCAGTTTTTTAGCTTTGCCGCAAAAAGACAAACAGACCCAAACACCGAACGACAGATCAACGAGGGGACAGGCATCCAGGTACCCTAAAGATTAAAAAAAATATGAAAGGATGAAGAGGGAAGTAAAAATATTTCATACCTAAAAATAATTTCAAAGTTCAAAAAGTTTACGGATACATAATACAAATCTGTTCGTAGTTGAGTATTCTGAAGAAATCTAATTTAAAACGATGATATCCGCATTTAAAAGGATAATTTTTAATATCTTCTCTAACGTAATACAAGTAAGACAAATCGCTGCTTATGTCTATAGAATGTACTCAATAAGCCCGTAATTGATTAAAAATTGCCTGCATGATATTTTGATCATAATAAAAGCGTATTCATAAAATTAAATTAGAAAATGAGTCTGCGAATTTCTTTGTTTTATAGGAATTCTTGTTTCTTCCAAGCAATAGTTGTGCAACTCTTAGGAAAAAAAATATTTTAAGAACTAATTCCTAACATCCGATGAAGTTACCGTATTACAAATAGATATATGAATTATCATTTCATGTATATATTTGCAATACAATTATATTTTCAAGCGGATTGAAAGATAACAAAAAATTAATTATCCCTTTAGGCTTAGAATAATTATGCATTTGCATATACAGATTTTAGTGATTTTCGTAGATAAATACTTATTTTTCAATAGTTGAGGTAATTCTGCACAATATTTTCATTTTTTGGGTAATACAATATGTGTTTTAACTAAATTTAATAACAAACATAGTCTAGAAGGATTTTGTTTGTAGATTAATCTATTCGGCTATAACAAACAAGATGTGGACACCAATACAAATTAATTTTAAATATGTTACCATGATAAAAGGGTTGATTTTAATTCGTAAGCTCCGTTAACCCAACAATAAAACTTTTTGCGCTTTCCGGCATTTTAGAACTTTGAATATTTATTAATATTTCTTTATATAGATTTAGTTTATTCGTTGTTGTTTAAACATCATTTTAAAACCCGGAGGAAACGCATTCGACAAGTGGTGTGTTGAATCAGCTTGTTTTTTCAGATTTTAGTTCTGATGGGAGGGTACTGTTTTGCATATGGTGTAAAGTAATCGTTAATGCAAACAAAAAAATCCAAATTGCACAACATTTAACAATTTCGAAATATGAGAGCCAAAAGACCAAAAAGTCTGTTCAGAAACAACACATTTTGATAACCATACGTTTGAAGTTCGATGCAGACTTATGTAAGGCCTTTAACAATATTCCAGTAAATAAACTGATTAATCGTATCCTAAAGAGTAATTTTGTAAAAGTAATTAATAATAATAATTAAAAGTAAGTAATCTGTATATCAGCACTATTAACTCATTGCGAGAAAAAGTCGCAAACAAAAATATATGGGTTTTGCTAGATGAAACAACTAATGTAGAACAAAGATGTGTCGCTAATTTTTTTTGGTGTGTTGGGAGTGGGAGAAGAGAGGGACAAATCATATTTGCGGACTTTAAAAGTATTGGACAAAGTGAACAATTCAACTATTGCTGCATGTTTCAACGACTTCCTTAATCTTTTGTGGCCTGGCGGTATCATGTATGAAAAACTGGTAGTGACAGATACAAATACTGCATCATATATGCGTAAAGCAATGGGTGATCTCCAAATTTTGTATCCAAAAATGATACAAATTGCTTGTCTTGCTCATGGATTTAATGCATTAATTGCATTAGTGAAAAAAGCGTTTTTTTTAAAGCACCATACCAGGTGGAAGACTCCAATTGCAACAAGGTGGGGAAATGGGTGTACGTGAGGCTCTAATTTACATTAAAACCAAATTTACTTACTTATCTGATACCATAAAAATACTTAAGATGAAAGAACTTTCTTTGTCAAATAGTATCAAGATTGTAGAACATTTTAGAATATCTTTAAATGCAATAAAATATAAAAGTATTTACAAAAATTAACCAGCGTTTTGCAAAAGAATACTCGTTACAACAATTTAAAAAATCAGTAAATTTCTTTACCCGGAACTTCCCTCGTTATGATTTTTTCCATTTGTTAGGAATAGTGAAGTGTGACCTAATTTAGTTCAGTACAGAGTCATAGTATATATTTGTTACATATATTGTCTTTTCGTTTTTGTTTATTCCATCACATTGGGGTCCTACCAATATTTTACCCTTTTCTTTCTACCTATGCCACACTTGACTTTTAGGCTTAATAAAATAAGTAATTTATTTAATAGATTAGATTAAGAGCATTGATGTAATGAGTTTAATATTTACTATTTACCATTTTTCAATGTATACAAATGTTTCTATTTTGTTCCTTTTTACAAATAAGGCACATTGTACATTTTTTTCCATATCCAATTTTTAATAAATTGTTTTATTGCGACACATTTTCTGTTCGTAAGTCGTAAAAAAGTACAAGGATTTTGTCCAAATAATAATATTTTTACCTCCTCTAACAATGTGTTAGAAATCCATTACCAAAATTTTATGATATTAAATATTGTTTTATTTTGGAAAATCACTCTGCGTAATGCTAAAATATACAAACATATGGGTGATTATCAGAGCTGTAGTGTAATACATAGTTTTCACTAAAAAATAATTGTTAAGTCTTTTTTGTTAAAAAATTTAGCCGATTTCATAACTGTGTTTGTTAATTTAACCTCTCCCGCCATCCCCACAAGATAGTTGAACCTAGTTATCTAATGCAAATGATTTAACTACTTAAAATATCGATACAGATTGATTTATTTATGATTTTTTAGTTACTTAATTTTACTCCTGCCCAGTTTTCAATTCAATAAATATATATATATATATATATATATATATATATATATATATATATATATATATATATATATATATATATATATATATATATATATATATATATATATATATATATATATATATTTATATCAGTAAATACAAAGATGTAATACGTTGAACTCCATATATAGACATTAAATTTGGAAACGAAGTCTTACCTATAAAATCTAAGGCTAAAAACTTAGGTCTAATCTTAGACAACAAACTCAGATCTGATAAACATATATCCATGTGTATAAAAAAGTCAATTGGAAAGTTAAAGGGGTTAAATAATTCTAGGCATGTCCTTAGTCAAAATCTAAAAAAAATATTATGTGATTCCCTGATTTTGTCAAAATTTTTGTCATTTTTTTTTTAAATATTATGTGATTCCATCATTTTTGTGGTATATGGTCCATGTTTGACAGCTCACACCGCGCAACGTAGAGGAAAGATACAAAAATACTGCTGCTTAAGATCTATTTACGGCATACGCCGCAGTCGACCAGTTAGTTACATACTCAAAGAGTAAATATGAAAACAAGACGATATATCCATAGATGCTGCCTGTATTGCAGGATAATTAATCACAAATCTCCTAAGTACTTGTATAACAAAATTACCTTTAGGACCGATGTCAATAATTTAAATTTACGTTTTAAGGGTGTAATGCCGGTGCGACATAGAACAAGCATTGTTGAAAGATCCTTTACCTTTGATCTAACTAAACTCTACAATTCTCTGTCCTATTCGCTTAGGTCATGCTGCGTTTCATCGTTTCAAAAACGTTTAATACAAACCCTTATCTCGTAGGACGCATCTATCTAGCAAATAGTACAACATTATCAGATTGTGTACAGTAATGGAAACTAATAAGGGTTCTAGATTCTAAGTTTTTTGTTTTGTGAAAATAACATTTACTTTACTTTCCTAAGTATAAGTGTTAAAAACAGATTAACAGATTGTTTCGTTCTGTTGATCTGCTCTCTTGCCTTTTCAATGTATGCCTTTGTATACTTATACTAAAGAGATTATTATTATTATTATATATACAAGGTATCTAACTTTATAAATCGAACCGCAACAAGACAAGTCTTCGTCAGGAACCCAAATTAATGTTTTAATATTAAAATAAATTTTTGATAATTAAATGCAATATTAAGTTTAACCAAAGATGATTCAAATTCTACCTTTCGAGATATGATTTCATATTCTTGCAGCAAAACCTGTGTTTGTCTCTAAAAATATGAAGATTTCCTTTACACAAAAATAAACCCAAAAAAAATATCAAGAAATCCTAATGTGCATCATAATCAAAGCATCTTTATAAATTTCGCTGGCGGTAACATCTGAAAAAAATTGCATTAAAAATCCTAGACCTAGACCACCCAACAGGGAACTTGAATAAAAGGAGAACCATCACCATGTCTGGCCGTTTTATAGATATTTATTAAAATTCATATACTTATTCTGCCAGTTCAGCACAAGTATTGTGTTTGCCTACACATGCGTAGAATATAAAATGTTTTAACCACCTGTTACAATTATTGTTCCGAACAAACGGTGAGTAATAGCGAAATTACAGATTTTATCTTTGAAAATACTTTATGGAATACTAAAATTTCTTATATGGTACGGGTTAAGCGAGACGTTCAACTAGGTTAGCTCTTATATACTTGTTAGACTCGCTGTTTAATCTTGATTTTTCTGGTCTAATACAAAGTATTCTCGCTTGAAGCCTTTGAACCTCTCAGGTAAATTTTTTATAAACCCTTTATTTTAATTTTTATAACATTTTTTGCACATACAATTTCACACATCAAAAAAGGTACTATAATTTTGTTTAAAAAATTATATTATTTATAAGAAAATGTGTCAACCAAAAATTACTGGAAATTGTGCTTGAATGGAGTTGACTTTTTAATATTTATATTTTTGATAATTTTTTTCCGTATAGTGTTGAGAGAAAAATTTAAAAAACCAGCCCTCCTTTTTACTTGCTACAAGAGAATGTCAGTATTTTTGTTTATTTGAATTTGAATTTGAAAAAATTAAATTTTGTTTAATTCAACTTTACCCAGAACTTCCCTGGTACAGAACTATATTATGCACAGATAACATAGTTACAATTCTACAATTCTATTTTTTAAGAATTACCATAGAACTATATAGTATAAAATATATTATCTGAGTATAGTGGAGAGTAAGAGGGAACTTTTGTATTATTATTAGTTAATTTTTACAACTTAATGTACATACTCTATAATAAATAAACTAGAAAACACGCTTTTGACAGTAACGCACAAAAAGAACAAAATAATGTAATTCAGTGCATTTAATAAACTTGTCACTCTTATGTTGAATGACTATGACAGAAAGGGTGGGGCGTTTTGTCGAAATTAATTTCCTAAAGAAACGTAAACAAAAAGTGCCCCATGCATGTTGGCATAGTCATTGGACATTAAGAAGTGACAAGGTTATTAAACGTTATAAAATCGACCGGTCCCATTGGAAAAGTATTACGTAGAAACCAGCTGATGAAATTTTGGTACGAATCCAAGATGGCGAACCAAATGGGGGCTTAATAAAATATTTACAAAATCAGCATGAAACATAAATGTTTCATGTTAGATTGATGTCTAATATTAATCCAAGGGGGCGAAATAACTTCCTAAAAAAACTCAAAATTTTAAGTTTTTTTTTAAATATTTTTATTTCAGAAACGATGAAGATGTTCAGAAAATGGAAAATAAGTCAAATTCATAGTAAGTTTTTGCATATAAGCCTCAACTCACATATTTTTATATACCTCAATTTCCAAAAAATTATTTACGCCATACTTATAATTTTTTGATCACATATAACATATAATGTTGATTCAGAAAAATCATATTTTTTAACAAATACATATACAGTGTGATTCGCTTTTCATAAGCAGCCCCTGTATCTCCGGAATTAATGACCAGATTAGTTTCAAATTTTGGTGTTATGTATAGATTTAAAATCTGATTGTTTTGACACATTTAAATATGACATCGCTTATTGGCGTGCGAACTTAGGTGGAAAAAAAGGTATCGAATTTTTGAAAAAAATATTAGCGATTCGTTTTATAGAAATGTTGTTATTGTATTTTTATTCAGCATCATCAAAAACTCCTCTAAACCAAATTTCAACTAAATATTTCATTGGCTTTCGGAGACACGAGCTTTAAAAAATTTTTGACATTTCAAAGGCAAAATTCTCGTAAACCACTTCCTCTATCAAAAGAAACTGTTTTTCATTTTTTGTTTATTTTGACCATCTTTGTTGAATTTAGAAAAGAAAACTGCTCTAAGTCGTTTTTAAAAACGTCCGTGTTCTTCAAGGTTCTGATATTATATTTGTTAATGCCTTATCATTAAAATTGTCACCTAATGTCTTACCCAAATTCAATAAACGTGGTAAAATGGAAGCTTGTATCTTCGAAAGCCAATAAAATAGTTTGTTAAAATTTGGTATAGAGGGATTCTTGATGACGCTAAATAAGAGTCTAAGATTAAAATTTCCAAAAATGTTACCCCTTATTTCCCACCTAGGTTCCCACGCCAATGAGCGGTGTCAAGGTTGAGTGTGTCTAAACAGTTAGGTTTTAAATCCATACAAAGCACCAGAATTGTAAACTAATCTGGTAAACAATTTCTGAGATACTGGGGTGTGCTTATGACAAGTGGATCACACTATATACAAGTGGGCCTCTGGATGTTTACCCATGCGTCATCAATCGATGAGAATATCAAAGACCTGCTTTTTAAACCTCGTATTACTCTTATCGATTAGTAATCTATAAATCAATAACAAAAGAAAAGAATCAAACACGAAACATTGTCTTCCGAATATGAATACAATCAAAAAATATGCTAAAATATTAAATTACTAAAACGAATTTGCTGGGCAAAGACATCAACGGAGGAAAGCTTTTAACATCAAAGCCTTAAACGTCAGGGACTTAGTTGGATGTCATTATTATTGTCATTCTATATTGTTCGTATTTGTGTTTTTATAAAATATTATGCCGTTTAATCTTTACATTAGTCCTTTTAGAAAGCTGCTTTTGTTGTGTCTTTTAAGAAGCTGTTTTTGTTACAGGTAAGTACTTCCTTTAGTTAATAGTAATTTCATTTATAATTATTATTTATATTTATAACCACGCTCATAATGAATGTGAACTTTTTTTGATTATATTATCCTCGCAATTTTTGATTTGATTTGTAGCAATATAAATGATGAAGCATAGGAAACATCCAACGAATCAACTGTATCTAGCGCTAAAAGTATCATGCTGGAGCAATTAATTTTTGTTTTGGTATTTTCCTTGGAGATAAGATTATAAGTAAGTTTAAACTGACGGATATTTAGATAGCCAACTTTAAATGATGCCTTTTTTGATGGAGTATTTTAAACTGACCTGGGTGACAGAGTGTCCGTCTGGTCAGTTTAAAGTAGAAGCTAAATAAATCACTTTTAGTGGCGTACTTACTTACACAATATCTTCTATAGAGATGTCACAATCTATCACAAAATAACTGCAATACAAATTTTACCCTTTATAAAATTATATGAATTTATATCTTTAATGCATTTCAGATAAGTATGCATTGGATTTATGATGCCGCGTGCGTAACATGTACCATGTTTTGTCGGATCGTGCTTTGATCTTGAGGTGATATAAACATTGTCAAGTGTCAGCCTGTAATATGTATATTACGACTGCATCAATCGAATAATTTCAATAACTCTGCTATAGGTGGTTTCTGTAAGGTGTCTGGAAATAACTTATACGATACTAGTTTACTGATGTTAAATAGTCAGAGCAGCTATGCAAATAATGGAGGACCAGGAAGTTGTAAACATATACAAAGCACCAGTACTTTTTAGGCTTTAATGAAACTTAACGAAAATTCAGGGAAATTTTGTTTGGAGATAATTTTTTTACAATAAACGTGTAATTTCTGGGAATTAAAACCTGATCTTTAGTATTTCTATGTCAATGTGGGTAAGATGTCACTGGGGGAGAAACGTGGCATGTCACGTGGTTGCTCAACCGAGCCGAAGAAAGGCACCACAAGAGGTAATCCAGATTCAGTCTTGTTAGTTAGCATATTAAATAGTGTATTTTAAAGATTTACACGTATCTGCTAGGTTAAGATGTTAGGTTGGATGCAGATAAATCGATGCGGCATCTCTCCCTACCTAATAGGATAAATAGCCCATCTTTTGCGTGGGTATATGTAATAAAATGTCTGTTGAATTTGAATTTTATGAATAAAATATTTATTTTTTTTAGATAGTGTGGTTTCCAATACCAAGAAAATAAAAGAACAGCTATAAACCGTTTCAATTAAACAACAAAAACAGTGGACTGGTTTACGTTTACAGAATCTCTAAAGTGGCTTCACAAAGATTCCACTATGTATTTAAATGTCTAGAATGTATGTTAGCGCAATGCAATGAAACAAACTAGAATATAGGCATCTCTCTTTATGAAAATACCAGGCGACAGTCCCTCTGACAATAGGCACCTCTCTCTAATAAGGTGGAAGAGGCGCCGTTTGTAGACATGTTTTCTTTTTTTTCTTTGTGGATAATCCAAAAAGTCTTAAATTATAAATATTATTTTTTTGAATTTATTTCGAATAGTGCGGCAACTGTCCCACATTTCCGCTACTTATAGAATTTTCGTGGGTATTCGGTTCACTAATCGTTTGGTAAATATCAAAAATTGTGAAGTGTTTATTTTACAATGCGTATGGAAAACGTTTCAACCATAGTTTGTTCTTCGACATTTGCCGAATATGTTGTATATATATATATATATATATATATATATATATATATATATATATATATATATATATATATATATATATATATATATATATATATATATATATATATATATATATATATATATATATATATATATATATATATATATATATATATATATATATATATATATATATATATATATATATATATATATATATATATATTTTGCTTTAAAAAGAATTTATTCTTATCCAAAGTCGGGAAACCTCAAACTTTCGAAAATTTCAAACTTTTATAAATACGTGGTAACTGATTATTTGTTTTTAGTAAAAGCTTCATAAAGCAAAAGACGTTTTTTATTTTCTCTTAGATCAATTTATGTATCTTAAAGTAATTTTGCTATACGTTAAAGCAACATCTGGATTTCACCAAATCTAGATATCTAGACCTCTATCCCGTCCTGTCGCAAATATTTTGTATCTTTGATTGTTTTATATGCAAAAATCAAAATATTTTCTTGACTAACTGTGATAGAAAAAATATATTCCATTTTTTGAAATTTTAAAAGATTTTCAAAACTTTTCTCTTTTTCCGGAGATATCAAGAATTTTCTATGCAGATCTAAGTCGAGAATGAAGTTCAGTATCTAACCACTCTAGTTATATTTACGCCACTGATTGTCCACTGTTTACAAATTCTAAAATATGGAGTATAGAGTATATTTTCTGATGGGGTTGATATATTATTAGAGCGGCCTATGAGTACGAGTCTCTTTTTTTGAATAATATGCAGCTAAATATCTTAAAGTATATACAAAAGCAGCTAAATATCTTAAAGTATATTACTTTAGGACACATACAGGCAAACCTCGACCCTCTACTGGCTCCAATCTGGCCCGCGAGAGATTTAGAAATTTCAAATGACGCGCAAAAACTTTAAGATTTAGCATACGTAGTTGATTTGTAATTACTAAATAGTTTTATTAAACGTACGCAGTGGAACGCCACAGACCGAGTCAGAAACAGTCGTTATAAAAGACAAACAGATAAACATTCGGGAAGCGGCACGATGACCTTGAGGCGCTCCGAGCGATGCGTTATGCGAACAGTCGGCTCTGAGCACTCGCATCGCATATTCGCGAACGATCCTCATTACTTCTTAACAACTGATAAGAAAAGACGCGGGAATTATTCAAGCAAATTCAGCTCAGAAGAAAAAAATCTATCAAGATGTCTGGTTTAAAAAAGCGGAAAGTGGACATAGAATGTCGTCAATTCCAAAACAAATGGACTGATAAAAACTTTTTTATCATGCATAATTTAAACCTCTGTGTTTGTTCTGCAATGAAACAATTTCTGTTTTAAAAGAATACAATATGAAGCGGCATTACTCCAGCAAGCATTTCGCTCAATATAATGTACTTACGAGCCAGTTAAGAAAGGATACATTTTAAAAAATCGTTACCGATTTAGTGAAACAGCAGCAAATGTTCTATTCACAGAGATCAAATCTAGACAGTGTTGTTAAAGCCAGTTTCAGAGTTAGTTCCAACATAGCCAAAAGATTGAAGTCATTTTCTGAGAAAGAGTTTGGTAAAGAATAGCTAGTAGATATTGCAGAAGTTTTATGTTCAGAAAAGAAGAAAGAGTTTGAGAAAGTGAGCTAGTGACGTATAGATATGATGGTTAGTGATGATGAAGCATTTGTAGTGACAGAGGAATTACTAGCTTTACGGCCAGTACAAGGGACCTCTACTGGAAAAGATATTTTTGCCGAAGTGCAAAGTACTTTTGAGCAATTTGGTTTGCAGTGGTGTAAATTAGTCGGAGTGTGCACAGATAGTGCGCCTTCACTGGTCAGTTCACGAAAAGGTTTTATCGAAATTCTGAAGGAAAGAGCAACCGCTATGAAAGTACGAGAATGTGATTTAAGAATTTTGTATTGCTTTATTCACCAACAAAACTTGTGCTCTAAGTACATTCGACTGAAGAACGTTATGGATGCGGTAGTAAGTACCATCAATTTCATTAGATCCCGCGGTGTTAACCATCGCTAGTTTAAAGCATTTTTGGATGAACTCTCTTCAGAACATGATGATGTGACATACTATTGCGAAGTAAGGTGGCTAAGCAGAGGTGAATTATGACCTTAGAAAAGAAAAATCTGATTTAATGGAAATGAAAAGAGAGTAGAAGAGAAAACATTGCCGAAAAATTTCTATTTAACATGTCTTTGTGACTTGGCATTCCTGGTAGACATTACAGCACACTTAAACGAGATGAACTTAAAGCTTCAAAAACAAGGGCAATTGGTAAATTAGCCGTACAGTCATCTTAAGGCTTTTCAAAACAAAATTTGCTCGTGGGAAACACAAATGAGAAGTAAACACTGTTTTCATTTTTTAACATTATCCAGTCACAAAAACATTGAATAGGGTCGCTATGCTGAAGAACTGAAACTACTGTCAGGGCAATTCACTGATCGGTTTTCCGATTTTAGGACTATGGATAGCACTTTCAATATTTTTGCAAATCCTTGTAAGTGTAATGTGGGAGATGCTCCGCTTCACCTACATATGGAGTTGATCAAGCTTCGCTCATATTTTATTACATAAGTCAAATTTTATGATATAGAACTAGGCGAATTTTAAAGAACATACCTTTCCGAAGAAATTTGAACATTCGGTAGCACGTATAAATGTGAGCAGCTTTTTTCAATCACGAAAATTAATAAAAACAAGCTTCGTACTCGGCTTACAGACGTTAATTTAGAAAATACTTTGTGCCTATGTACGAGTGCTATTAACTCTAATAATGATCATCTTGTTTCTCAGCTTCAAACTCAAGTCTCCCATTAATTTTTATTTGATTTTTCTATCTGTTTTTGTTAATTTGTTTTTTATAAGTCTGATTATGCTATTATAATTATTAAATAAAAAAATGTGTGGATTTTTATCGCTTTTTTATTCACTACTACCTAGTTATTTCTTACCAAAATTACCCCCTCAGCTAAGCAAAGGGTAACATGTAATGAAAAACAAAACTGTTATCGGTGTATTTTCCTTTATCTGTATTTTTCTAGTAAATTATATTTCATTGACATTGTATATATTCTCAATTGACGGTTTCCAAATCTACCTTTGGGATACTTGTTTAGGGGCACAAAAATTATGATTTTAGATAATGAATGAATGAATTTGTAAATACGATTTGATTTTGCATAAGCTCGTAGAAATTAGTTTGCTAGAATTTCTTTTTAATTTCCTGCAAAAAGATGTTTAAGTAGTTTTGTACCACCATAACCAAGTTAGATTTTTGGACCGTCCTGTGCTTTGTGTCCTGATTTATTTATTTCGGATATTTATTATCTATATCCGTAGATTCGGTGCAAAAAAAGTTAAGTCATTAAATTGGATTTTAAAGTACAATAGCTATATCATTTAGACGCACTGAAATCAAAGTTCAAAAACGAAATTCAATTATTTATGGCTGACCGATTGGTAATGTCTTAGCAAATTAAAAGCCGAACGAAACGAGCTAAACATAACAAAGCATATAGGTCCTTAAAGTTGTGGAGACCTAGGGCTGTAGCCCTTGAACCCTCCTTAATCCTGCAATGGTATGCGTCAGCTTTTCCATTTACTTAGAATAAAGTGCTCGCGTGATACTGTCGATGTGTACTTTTTCATTTAGCCGACATCAGAAAGCAGAGTTATTTCGTACCAATGATTGTTCATGTACTGTAAATTTAAAATGTGAATAAGGTATAGTATACAACTGTTTATCTACAAGTTTGTAAAGTTAAAAATTTGTTCAGTCTCTACTAAGCTGGAGGCCAAACCTGACTGATTTTGCGGTTGGAGGTTCAAATGTTTGACACTGTAGGTGCTGCGGAGAGGAAAATGAGACAGTTTCAGTGTACGTTCTGATTTAGTTACAGATAGTTTCGTAGCTTATGTAATAATGTTTTGTTTCAATATTATTTATGATAATAAATGCCTTAATATTTTTACTATTTAGTAGAAGTAGTACTCTCCGTAGAAAAATTTTGGTCTTCGAAGTTATTCCTAAACTAATACGGTAATTCAGCTAAAGTTCTTGGAAATAGTAATTAAAATACTTTTTAGATTTTGTACTTCAAATAGATTTTCTTTAATGGTAATTATTCTTGAAATTCAATTCCACCCTAAAAAGTATTCGAAATATAGTATATATATATATATATATATATATATATATATATATATATATATATATATATAAATATATATATATATATATATATATATATATATATATATATATATATATATATATATAAAATTATTTCAAATACTCTGATGTTTTTAAATCAAGAACTTTGTTTGCGCGTTTAAGTCTGAGTTTAAGAAATAGAGGCGATCCGTTTGTATTTGCCACTGTTGCTTGCTTATTGGTGGGAAACTATGACTCCTCTTTGCCACGTACGAATATTAATCGTTCGGCCGTGAACCGAATGTTCCGTAAGGCAGCCAATATCGAAAGAGAGAATTAGAATGTAACTTGTAGTTTGGAACTCGAGAACGGAATAGATAAGAAGTTTTTAGGGTGACTTTTTTGCACTATCAGTTTGGTTAAGTAATAGGTATATTTAATTAATTAGATAATAATATAGTAAACAGAGTGTTCTTAGGTAGGTTTCTTATAAAAAATCAAAATTGCGAAATTAATATCCAACAAAAAAAATAATATTTTTATAATTCATTGTTATAGGTAACAAGATAAAGAGCTCACTGAGATCTAAATATGCATATGCTAATATAAAATAAAAGTTTTCCCAAATATAAGCATATTATTTTACGTTCAGCCTACTAGTCATAGCCTTCCTACCTGCGTATCGGTACCTTCCTAGGACAAAAACGATTGGCCATATCAAAAGTTCCATATTTTTGCTACAAAACCTAGTATTACATTTTCATTGTCCTCGGTCAAGAAAGTGGGTAACGTCGAGTTTGAAAAAAAAATTCAGAAATTTTCGATTTCTAGAGAAAACTCCTTCACATATAAAACTTTCGAATAAAAAAATATAAGTGAAGTAAAAACTACGAATTAAACATATAACAATTTATGTATTCCTAATGCATATATCTGCATTAGGAATACACGCATTCATTTTGAAAAATTACATACGATCAATCTAAATTATTGAAAAGTTTACACGGGACAAGGAAGCAATATAATACGCCAGTGTAGTGCCAATTATTTCCCAAAAAAATAACCCGGCACCATCTCACCTCACTCACGACAAAAATTTAATGGAAATTTAAAACCTTTTTGCACAATGGTTCCTCACACCATCGCATCATAAATAATCATTAACCTCTCTGACCCGAAAACCATTCAAATTTATTTTCCTTTTATTTTCAGGGATGATAAACTGCACATTAAAAACACCGGCATAAACAACTTGCTGTACGAATTGTGTAGTACCACCACACAACACCTTATTTTGGGGAAGTGTACGAAAATATTAATGCATTAATTCTATTGTATGTAAATGGGTTAGCGCACCCATAGATGTTTATCTGGCACATGAAGTAAATTATGTAGTTAACAATCCGCATCAATTTCTTCTTAGATTCAATCTGAATGTGCATTGATTATTAAAGCATTTATCGAAAGGATAAATAGCTTTAATTAAAAGGACGTAGATTAAACAGCAGTATTTACATACTAGAGTGCCTTCGTATTTTCCTGCTGTAGTCCGAAATTAATGGTTTATCTAAACAGATGATCCTTGACATAAAAGTTTGACTACTAAGAACGTGTAAGGACAAGTTCTGTAATCTCTAATCTAAAACCTTAAATATGTGGAGTTATTGCATAATTAGATTCAGTTCTAAAAAATTAGCGAAAATAGATTTCATTTACATTACTATTTACTTTTATATTTCCACATAAATAGAATAGCTAACTTGATTCTTGCCATTAGAAGGTTGGCTATATCATGGTAAATAAAAATGTGACCAATTTGCCCCTAAATAAAAACCAGATATGAAAGTGTTTTAATTTCTAATGTATTTTCAAAAGAATAATCTGATTTATGTGTATTCGCTATAATGGAACTTTTAAGTAGAGTATTTTTTTAATTCGTGCCAAAATTTTCTTTTAGATCATTCAGTAACAGGGTTGTCCTACAGGATATAGAGGACCTCAAGCTGAAACCCCTTAACAGAGGCATATTATCCTGATGGTAGGAAATTACAATTATTTGAACCTGTTTCTAAACATAAAATTAATAAAGGCCTGGAGCAATGGCTTTACCTTATATTTAAGGCCTTTAAAAAATCCTGGATGGGAGGGCACACAACGGGTACACAACCTCGTTTAGCGCCACCAAGACACATTTATTCACACATCATCCTACAAATTACCATTAAATACCAACAAAACCAAGGTTTTTTAAATCTAGTTTCAATTGCTTTTTAACAGGATAGTCACCAGCATGATCAAATATTATCAAAAGTCACGTCGCAAACAAACGGAATTCCTTTTTTATGTTAACTTCCTATACATCACAAATCAATGCTTTTTAAATTATGGTTTTTGTGATTAGATCGTGTAAAAGTACTATCTGACGTTTCGCCTTCAATTGCACTAGGCATCTTCAGGGATCTTTACTCCACGGCATCTGAACATTGAATGAGTAAAGATCCCTGAAGATATCTCGTGCAATTAAAGGCAAAAAGTCGGATAGTGATTATAATTTGACACGGTCTTATCCCAAGAACCATGATTTCTTAATTGACCATAGCAGTGAAAGCTTCCGTTCTATGTTAAATCATTTATTGATTTGACATATGATGACTAGCAGCTCCGCTGTGCTTTAACAATCTTAACTCTGTCCTCTCTCGTTTAATTAAACACCATAAGGAGTTTTGCGCCTCTAGGGCATTATCCAATTATGGGCGATCTCTTCCTGTTTTGCAGGCACTACCATGGTATGACAAGTTATTATGCATTGGGCTCTCTTTGGCCTTGCCTATTAGCAAAACTTGAGCAGCGCCCCGCATGCCTTCGTCATTATCCAACTAGAAGGACTAAGTACTGCTAATTTGTTTTCTCATTTATTCCCCACTTATTATGAAATATGTTTCCAAGAAGTGTACTTCTTTTTTATTATGATCCAAAAATTTTTAAATTCCGCATTACAAAAACTTTCTTTTTGTAATTAAGGCTACTAGCCCGATTCGATATCATATGTTTTTTACCCGACTGCGCATGCAAAGGAGGGTAATGTGTTTAACAGTCATGTATGTATGTAAGTATGCATGTAAGTGTCTTATTTATGTAAGAATGTATGTATGTATGTAAGTATGTATGGCAGTATGATTGTAAGTATGTATGTAAGTATGTATGTAAGTATGTATGTAAGTATGTATGTAAGTATGTATGTAAGTATGTATGTAAGTATGTATGTAAGTATGTATGTAAGTATGTATGTAAGTATGTATGTAAGTATGTATGTAAGTATGATGTAAGTATATAAGTAAGTATGTATGTAAGTATGTATGTTAGTATGTATGTAAATAGTATATAAGTATGTATGTATTCATGGTTGACTATTATAGTATTACGTTCAGCCCTGTATGATCTAAAAGTTGATGTTGGAGAAGACAAGTAACCACCAACCACCAAAAATCGCGTATGTTTCCTCTAGAGACTGGTATAAAATTTAGCTCGGTCTGTGTTAACCCTGATTTTTTTAATTTTTTGATCTTTTTTTGCTTTATTTTGTACCTGCATCGGTACCCTAGGACAAAATTGATTGGGCAGGTCAAGATTTTATTATTTTTGCTACGAGATAAGGATTTACATTTTTTTGGTTCTAGAGTAAGAAACTCGGTAAATCGAGTTTGGAAAAAATTAGAAATTTTTAAAGAAAAGTGTCACTTTTTCAAGGGCACAACGTCAGGATAAACATTTTGACCAGAAGTACTTTTAAATTCGGCATGAGATATACATACCACGTTTTTACAGATCTTCACATTTCAGAGTCCCTAGATGTAAAAAAAATGCTTCCTCAATTCCGTCGATTTGTCGGTCTATCCATTTAGTTTATCTGTCGGTTTGATCAGCCTGTCGGTCGGTCTGAATTAAGTGTGATATAGAGATCAACTGGTAAAATTGTGATAAAATGCAAGAACTGTAATCTGAAAAAATTTGTCTGTCTTTCAAACTAAGTCTCTCTATCAATCTGCCTGTCAGTTCGGGGCATAAACTACTTATTCACTTATTTTAAATTATGCTTAAAAATCAAGTGTGGCGTAGGTAAAAACTAGTAAAATATTGGCACGAATCCAATATAGTTGAACAAAATGGCCCCCAATAATGTCTTTTGAAAAAGACTATATAAATGTGTTACTAAATGACTATGACTATTCTTAATAAATGGAGATATTCATAATGAGGGAAGTTACGGGTAAATCAAATTTACCGATTTTTTATATCTACTAAAACTCAGTTTTATTATTAAGAGTGATATACCTCCTTTCGGTGTCAATTATTACCTATCCATTATTCTCTGAACCGTGCGTATCGTTACTGATATAGGTAAATATTAGATTATATATATTTTAATATTTCAATCTTATGTTCTTATAAAGCATAACTCTTATCTATCATAAAAAAGAATCCCGTATGATTAAGAACTATAATTAATTAACTGCAGATGAAAATATTTCTCACCAATGGCTTCCTAAATTAATTACTTTCCTCGTAACAGATTTTTCAGATCTTTACGTTTTAATGTCCCCTGATAACGAAAAACATGTTTTCTCAATTCCGTGGGTCTGTCCGTCTGCCTGTCTTTCCGTCTTTTATTTATCAGCTTTAATCCAAGTTTTGCTGAAAAATGAAGGATTATTTAGGGATGACATGGTAACATTTTGGTAAAAATTCAACGCATATTTGGTGTAATATGGGATGAATTTTGACACATATCCAAGGTTCGGAAAATCCTTTTCCTAGAACTAAAAGCTTCTTTTTGTGTAAAGAATTAATGAATGTCATAACTAATTTTTTTATGGATTATGAAAAGAAAGTTCGTCAGTTTGAGGTAACTCCCAATACAAAAAATAAAATAAAAATACATTAACAAAAAATAGAAAAAAAAACGGTAAGTTCGCCTTCACCCACACTTGCCTTGTACAGAATTCCACTACTTACAATGTACAGTCTATATATGTATATAATTGAAGTGCTTGGGGCAACAAGGGACATAAGCCACATTTTGATTGTTTTGAGAAAAAACAGATTTAATATTTTGACCAAATCCTGAAATAACAAATAACCTCTTTCGCTAATAGTGTCTGGGTATTTTTTGGTTAAGGAGATGTATTTCATGATGAGATATTTTTGGATTTGAAACAAAATGCAAATAATCGAAAAAAAAATATTTAAAAAAAATGTGGCTTGTGACCTTTACGTGTACAAGTAAAAACAAATATTCTACTCTTAAACAATGGCACGATTTTTATTGAAGCGAGAAATATAAACTACTAATAACTATAGAATACTCAAATAACATAGCATAGTAAATTTGTATGCGGGTACTAATCGCCTACGAGGCCATCATCTACGGGAAGGCCATCTATATTCGCCAGCTCGCCATCGATATTTTCGGGCTCTAAAGTTCTTGGTATTGGTTCATCTTCTCCAGTGTTTTCAGTTATTTCCAGGAAATACTGCTGATACACAGGGGGTATATACTTCAACATTTTTTTAATATCAGCTATTTTTTCTGAGGATAATTTCAGCTGTTGCTGACATTTGTTTGGCAAGTTCTAAAGAATATCTTTTAACTCGCTAATGTGTCTCCTCCGTTTTCCAATATTAATAGCTTTAAAAGATATTTCATTTAGCAAATGCTTGATAAATATTGTATTGGGAAAGTTGCAGTCAAATTTAAAACATCGTATTTGGGTAAATTTTATGGGTTCTCTATCCTCTGTTACATTTTTCTTTGAAAATGGGATATTTTGAAAAGAAAAGAAATCTTCCTGTTTCATAACAACAACGTTAAAAGGCTTTACTCGTTTGCTCTTAGAAACTGCTTCGTACCACTGTTGAGGACAATAAACCTGTCTCAGAAACTTTTTGTGTTTTTCAATAACCGCAAAATCTCTATCAGACGGTAGGAATGTATGCCCAGATATTAAAAATCGATGTTTTATGGTTTTGTACTTATTCTCGCGCACTAACTGTAGCCATAGCAACATAAGCAGCCAATTTTTATTTTGACCCCCACAGTTGTCTGTATATATTATCAGATCTTCTTGTCCTGTGGTGGATCGTGATGTTAAATGTTTTAAAAGATAACTGGCGATTTCCTCACTACCCCGCTTAGCAACATCTTCGGTCCACATATACATTGTTGCCTGCCCGGCACCACAAATCACTATTTTCTTATGGTTTACTTTAGCGTCTTCAGTTTCTCGTTTTAAATCATTCTGCATGGCAGTCCCTCTTCTTTGGTGAAGTTCAAGTTTTGTCTCTAAGTCTTGGCAAACTGCGTGATTTTCCTTATTGGCCTGAATCAGATTATTAAGCTCATCACAAGTGGCACAAGTATCTACTTTGGGTAATTTAAATCCTATATTAAAATTTAAGCAAAATATGCGTCTGTACCTATGTTCTTTAACAGGATCTATATTTTTATCTTGACACCATGGCACATAGAAATCATTGTAAAGAATCGAAATATTAATATCATGGTCAAGATAGACCTTATCGGGATTTCTTGCTCGACTATAATGACTTACGTATTTAGGAAAAGACTCTATATGCTCAAAGACTTGTTTCCCGCGTTCATCCGGTTTTGCAGTAGATCGTCCCTCCGATATTTGGGCAGTTATATTGCGAACTCGCTTCAGAGACTTTTGCAGTCCATGTATCGCCAAAATTTTTTTTTGCAAACTTGAACATCAATACCATTTACTTTAACCTTATAAACAAAAGTCAGCTTTCGCGAAGATTCTTGCCGTTTAGTTTTTTTCTTGTAAGATCTTTTCTTTGGAATAGAAGTAATAGAGGCGAATAGGTAAGTATTTTGTTTTTCATATAAAGCCAGTTCCCAAAATGAGTGAAAAATTGATACTTCTCTACCTTGCAGCTTGGCCCTACAGTTTTTTTTGCACAAGCATGGTGCGCCCAGAGTCCTTGCTTCTGTGGCCTTTCCCCTTGAAGTGGTGTAAGAATATCCCAAATTTTTTTTCATACCGGATTTGTACTTCTTCCGACAATTTTCATTCGACTGCTTCCACCTTGAAGGTCCCGCTTTTTCAGGACTTACGTAATCCACTGGATCCCTTGATACGTTAATATTGTCAGGCTCCCCCTATAACAAAAAAAAATTAAAATTATTTTTATACAAAAAGGGCATAAGCCACTTACATTTAAAAAAGTGCATTTTGAATGAAAACAAATTTTTTTTTAATAAATCTTGATAGTTTTCTGTTTACTAAGAATATATTTTTATGTATTTATTAAATAAAATATGGATATATAAATATATATTTTTTTCAATCGAAAAATAGACTAAATTTTAAAAAAGGCACAAGCCACCAATACAGTGTCTAAGAAGGGCATAAGCCACTGCTAATAAAAACTTACCGTTAAATCGTCTACGAAGTCACTTTCCGACGAACCACTACTCTCAACATAATCCTTATCGATTAAGGAATCATCTGAGTAAAAATCGTCATCAGAATCACTTGAATTTGACCCAATTTCAGGCATGACACGCTTACGTGTTGCTTCCTGAGAAGCGGCCATGATGGTTTTTATGAGGCTTATGACTTTCTTGTCATAAATATTTGATGTTTCATTAATTTTCTAATAAGGGCCTTTTAGATTGGGGCCGCGATCTATTATCCAATAGTCAAAGTTTGAAATTTATAGCTAGTGGAAAACGTACAGAAAACTGTGATGGCCAGTAACTTATTTTTGATCAAAATGTGGCTTGTGTCCCTTGATGCCCCAATCGCTTCAATTATTTGGTAATACATTTACAAATTCTGTAAACTGTAATTTTTTAATTTACCAGTCTATCCCTCTTTATCGCGATCTTGGTGCAAAATTTCAAGTCAACTGGATAACCAGTTTTTAAAAGTTTTTAATGAAAGATTTTTAAATGTTTTATTAGGGCTTTATTTGGAATTGTGTACGCAAAAATTTTACCAGTTTACCGCTATATTACCTTATTTTTGGACAAAGTCTGAAGTGCATTCGATAAATAGTTTCTTAATAATGTTCTTTTACACTTGTGGCGACGCTATTTTGTTCTGCCATACCGGACATACATACATACTCAAAACATGTTGTTTGAGTATGTATGTATGTGTGTATGTATATATATATATATATATATATATATATATATATATATATATATATATATATATATATATATATATATATATATATATATATATATATATATATATATATATATATATATATATATATATATATATATATATATATATATATATATATATATATATATATATAATATGTACCCGCAGGCAGTAAAAAATGTATTTTCGTGCGATATTTTAGGTCGCTACAAAACAATCTTTTTCTGCATTTGGCAGTTGTCGCAACTAACATGATAGACAAACTTATATACTTGAAGTATTTTAAATTATTTACATTTGTTCTCGCCAATTTTATTATAAGCTTAGTTCTGATTCCTATAGTACAAAAAAAGGTAAAACCCTTTTAACAGAACTTTCCTCGTAACTAAACTATCTTTTTATCAAGGAAAGTGACACATATTAGTGCGTGCATAATTTGACTAGTTAAATTTGAATTGCCAAAAAGTTCTTGATCGTAAAAATAATGCCAAATGACAATAAAAAAATTAGTAGCAGGATTTATCCTTCCTGGAAAATTTGACATTTTTTTTCAGAGAATGACAGGAAACTGCATTTTTGCTAAAAAAAATTTAAGAAATGGTAAAGGAAAAAGTGTTTCTTATTTGATTTTATAAATACATGCGAAATTTTAGCGTTATCCCTTGACTTAAAATTTTTTCACTTTTTTTAACTTGATGATTTTTCGCTCTACCCAATTGTAAGCAAAACTGAATTAAAATTATTTTTTTCTTTCAAACGCCTTTAAATGGGGTTGTTTTTTTTTAATAATACATATTTATTTACTTTTTAATAAAAGTAAGACTAAAAAAGCTCTTTTTACAAGCTTTTATTTAACTTGCTTTCTTCGTATGTCTGTCTTTCCTGTTCGTATCTCTGTCTTTACGGTTCGTATATCTGCCTTTCCAGTTCAAAGTTTGTAATACAAATTTTTCAAGCACTTACTGGCATCTGATTGAGTTAAAATTTAGCATACCTATGTAACTTCGGTAACAATGCAATAATAAGATACTATGGAGTAAAAAAATTGTAAATATCTTTTAGAGGGTGGGTTAAAGATTTGAAATGTTAGGAAACGTTTTTATTATTGATTTTAGCAGAAAAAGTAATTCTTCATAAAAGTTTTGCTTATATAGGCTGCATAAAAAATAATGCTAAAATGTACAAAATAAAATAATTGTAAACAATATTATTAAAATCATGCTAACTATAGAACTTAAATGTAAAAAATAATATTTAGTGTATGAAGTTAAGTAGTGAAGCTGCATAAATCAACTCCCTCAGAAATTTTTTTTATATTTTCTTTATAGCTTGAAGCGTGAGGGTGGGGATTTCTGTAGCTATTTAACTTCAAATGCTAAATATTATTTTTTACTTTTCTATAGATTATAAATAAAAGCTTGTTTTTAAAAAGATTTTTCATGTTTATTCTATTTCTATTCCTATATTGTTTTTTCTAAAAATAATTAGAATAGTTTTTATTAAATTACTGAATAACCAAATAAAGCCTAAATTATAAGTAGCCTATGAAAGTAATTAAATAAATTCTATATACAACGATTCTGCTAATAAAAGTATAGAGTTTAATTCAGGGTTGCTTACATTTGGTGAAAAAGCATAAGGTTAATAAAAAATGAGCAAAAATGCAAGTAAACCGTAAGAATTTAAAACGTAACGGCCGTATACTATATATATATATATATATATATATATATATATATATATATATATATATATATAGGTGAAGGAGTAATCCTTACCGTTACTGGTTTCGTTTTGTATAACTTTTTACGACCAAGAACCGCACAGAAATTGAAATTTCTGTTTCTCTTCTTTATATATATATATATATATATATATATATATATATATATATATAATATTAACTGTGGTAGTCTGGGTAAAAGCCAATTTACACAATTTTTATTACTTATTTTATTATTGTTATATACTTTAATGGTAAGGAAGCTTCAAATTAATATCAGTAATAATAAAAATATATTGATTATAACAATAATATTAACAGCAATAATTATTAACAATTAAAATAAGAATAATAATTTGATATGTTTAGTTATTTCTAAAATATATATTTAAAAAGATAAATCAAACCTTATTTTATATGAGAATAGTTAAAACCTTTATTATTTTTATTTTTACAACTTTTTGGCTCTAGGACTAGTACTCCGGGAATAATTAATCCACCTATAACTACCTATATATTTTATCTAGCCATAACGACCTTTAGTCTTATATAACTTTAACTTATAAATTTATTCTAACTGGTGGTTTAGAAACTTTGCCAGGACGGGTTTCATATAAAATGTTGGATGTGGAGAAATTTTTATTTACATAAACATTTGGTAAATATTAATTTCTTGAAAATCTTTATTATTATTATCTGTTATCGTGGTTATTAGATTCATTAAAAAGTGATAAGTTATTTTAAGTGCTTTTAAAAGAAGATTCATTAAAATATTTTCGAACACCACTTCTCTTTATCCTTCCCCTTTTACCCTGAATAATCACAAATCTCGGAGAATGATGATTACTAACCACCTTATCAGGTTGTCATGTCCTATATCGATATAAAACATTATCACCTTCTTCATACATATCACTAATTTTCCTTGCATATAATGTACCAAAACTTTCTATTATTTTCACAGAACAACAGCAATAATCGTTATTTAAATCATTGCTATAACAAACTGAAATAGGGCCTTTATCCATTATTTTTGTTTCATTCAAAAATCTGTTGCACACGTTTCTAAAATGATTACTTTTTTCATTTACTGGATAACCTACTGAAAACTGGATATTGCCTTCCCATCGGTCAGAATGAATGAAATGATCCTATTTCATCCTGTATTCTGACAGGCGCTTACATACACAATATCTGGTAAAGCTTCGGTTAAGTTAACCATCGTCAATTTTTATGATTTTAGGTACATGACTAAATTTTGGGGCGCTAATCACGAATCTGATATCAGATTTTGTCAACAACTTTTCATTCGTTATTCATCTAAATCTATAATATATTTTTCCTATTTCTCGTTTCTTTTCAAAAATATTTCGACAAAGTCTGTACACAACCGGTAAAAAACACAATAAAACTACTAAAATTATACACTTTTTTTATTTGTTTCATACAAAAAACGGTTTTAACAAGTTGACATTTGACATTAGGAAAAGATGTTGCAGTAAAAACTAGGAAATCCTGGCTTACTTGGTAAATACATGGAAAGTTTTGTAAATAAAAGATCATTTTTAATGCAAAATAACGCGATTAAATAAAGGATTTAACTGCATGTAAGTAAATACTGGAAGCTTGCCTAAAAAGCTTTTTTTAACTTACTGGAAACCAAGATTCAGTTTCTTCAGTTTTATACCTGGTATACTCCTGCATGGCATATATTTAGTTATTTTTTAATTATGTAATTAAATTTATGAATGAAACTCTATTTTATATGACAAACTGTTTATTATTGTTATTTTTACAATATTGTTTCTCTAGGATTAGTACTCCTGGTATAACTAGCTTATCTATCTATTCAACTTATCTACTGGTAACTACCTTTATATTTTACAAATGGTAATTTTATATACCGAGTGACAAAGGAACTGTTACCCAGGCTTGCATTTTAAAACGGTTTTAGATAAAAATTTGAAATTTTGGTCGAGGATTGGGTTGAGCATATGCATATTTTAGGTAAAACTTAATTTCTTTTTATTCTGCCATCTTAGAGTACCTTAATTGAGGTACAAATTGCTTCATTTGTTTTATTCGTAGCGCATTTTTAGCTTTTTTTTCAAAAAATTCAAATAAACGTCAAAAAGATTAAACTTTATAGCTCTATAAGTTAAAATCTATTAAGTTTAGGTATAGGACATGTTACATAAAAGATGTTTATCGTGGAATTGACATATGCAAAAATATACTAGCGTTGGCATTCAAAATAGCAAAATTTTAATTGTTTTCTGTGAAACCGGAATTGATTGTCATTTGTGTTTTTGCCTAAAATATGCATATTACTAAACCCAATCGTCGACCAAAATTTAAAATTTATATCGAAAGCTATTTTAAAATGCAAGCCTGCGTAGTAGTTCCGTTGTCGCCCGGTATATGCCCCCTCTTTATAAAAGGTAAATATTTAAAAAAGAACTTAACATAATATTTTAATCATTTCTAATCGATTATCAATAAAAGGGAAAGGGTCGATCTGGTCAATGTCAACTATGCTATACCGAGGTACGAAAAACTGGGTTGCGAAAACCGTTTAGGTCTTCGTACCAAAAACACCAAAATTTACTTTGGCAAAAAAGTTTCAGTGCTGCGTGTGTATGTATGGTAATGTATACCGTGTTGAATAGGTGGTCTTCAGTCATGCTGGCGCTGCAAAATTCATTGCTTAACACGTTCACCATCCGAAAAAGAATTATCGATTTGGTTGGTGCATGTTTTTCTCTTTGGGCTTCTTTTGTCTTGTCTTCGAAGCAAAAGACAACAAAATGAGGAAACCATCTCCCGATCAAGATTAAGTCTTAAAAGTATGGCACCGAAAAAGGCACTTTATACCTTGAAAATTTGTTGAATGTTTTTTAAAGTCTATAAATTTCGTGAGAAATCTGATAAATTGCAAATTTTTAACGGCCTCTTTTTGTTTTATAGATGCCGCTTTAGAGTATCTTAAATGTACATATAAAGAGAAATTCTTATGCAAAATATAAGTAAGTGGAGATAGCTTTTACCGTTTTATATAAAAGTTTAAATTTACTGAACGTATAATAAACTACTGGGCAAATTACTCATACTAACTTGTACTTTATACTATCAGTAAGACTCATTTATTTTATCTATATTTTTTAGTTACGTTTTGTTATTGTTCCCTGCAGAAATGAAACAAAATCCTTGTGACAGAGCTTGAATGCTTCATTTGAGAGTTTTGATTAATTCGTTCATTAGTATGTATGCAAGAAATATTGTGTGACAAACAGGGTGATTCACAAATAAGTGCCGAATTTTTAATGGCAAAATGAAACAAGATATGTAGTACTTATTTCAGTGTAAATGAGAATAATCAAAATGACACACTTGTACTGCCTGTTTCCCTAAAGTAGAGACAGCGAAATTAGTATCAGAGAAAATGGCATCATTAGTAACAAATATCGGTATAGGTATTTAATTGCAATATAGTTCAGATGTTTTAAGCTGTAATAGCATTGTTTATGAAAGTCTAATTTTACAAGCTCCTAAAAATAATTAATATTTCCTTAATTTAATAACTTACCAGTATCATTTCTATGCCACACTTAATTTTGCGCAAAATTTTAAATCAATGGAATAATTTGTTTGTTAGGCTGATTTTTTTAAACACTTTATTAGGGTGGTGCCATTTTGTTCCCCCATGTTCGTATCAAAACTTTACCATTTCATTTCTAAGTAACACTTGTATTTTAATAATAATTTTTTACATTTTACTAGGCCGCAATTTTGTTCTGCCATATTGGATTTTTAGGAAAATGTTACAATTTCGTCCTCATATCAACCTTAATTTGTTAAATTTTTATGCCACGAACAGCCAGATAGACTGACACACTACACGATTACAATAATACTTCCTCCTTGCGAAGAAACTAAAATCCAATTGAAACTTACATAGCAGTGTGAGTAGTATAAACACAAAAATAGCTCTTGCGGCTAGTACACATTTAAGAGTTGTTATGCAGTAGAACCTCGGTAACGTGAACACGGAAAAAGATCCGGTGTTCATACTACTGATTTTTCACATTAGCGAGGACTCTTTAAAATTAAACTAATTTATCACTTTTAAAAATATATTATTACATTCATTAGAAACAACAGGAAAAACAATTTAAAAAATCATTTGAAATAAGATGTGATTTTTAATTGTCTTGTTTTGGACAATACATTTACAGTTATTGCTTTTTCATAAAACACATAATATATCTTAAATATCAATTGAATCTTCTTGCGCCCATTGCATAGATGCCTTTACCGCTTCAATATGTTTTATTTTGGGCTTGTGTTATTGAATAAATGAGCAGGCACCTTCTTCTTCTGATGCAATATAATTTTGATCATTATTAATATCAATTTGAACATCATCCCGATTCCACTCGACTATGTCGTTTTGTATATAATTAGCCTAAAATAAAATTTTATTTGATTTGATTTTCCTTCGCCTTTCCAGATTTTTTTAATTCGCTTAATGATGTGCAGTCTTCATCTACGTATTCGAAAGTTTTTGATGAAATAGGACACTAAAATTTAGACACAATTCTTGGAGTAATTTTTCCCAAGCACTGCATAAATGTAACATAGCATCTTTTAATGTAAACATTTTTAGTGAATCAACTACATTCTGATCGGCCGCCACTATCGAAGTTAACAAACTTTTCCTGTAAAAAGAGTTTTGTAAGTCTTAGGGCGTTTTGATTCATTGGCTGAATTAATGAGGTCCAGTTTGGAGGCACAAACATAGCAAATATGTTTCGATCATTTGTTTTTAATACACGTTCTGGAGGATGAGAAAGAGTGTTGTCCAATAGAAGAATAGCTTTTAATGTAGGATGTTGCCATTTTAAATATTGCTTCACCTAAAGTCCTAAAAAAATATCAATCTAATATTCAGTGAATTTTATACTACACGACAGTGTCTATAATACAAATCGCCGTTCACATACATGTAAACATCAAAATTTTAGCCCATTAAAGGTGAAGCTTGTGCTCTACTATCGCCACTGCCCCTGAATAAAGTCACTGTAATCTAATACAAACCGCAGCAGTCATAGAAAGTGGTGACGTCAATAGTCATACAAACTTACCTCTGGTACAAAATTAAAGGAAAACCAATCTCTAAACACATCTACAGTTATTTATGCGTTTTTGGTACTATTGTAAACAAGATGATTTCGAAAGTTCTTAAAGCAGCCAGGATTTTTCGCTTTAATTTCAAACCTGTCGTATTTGCACATCCTAAAAATGTCCCTTGTTGTTTTGCGATATTCATTCTAGGAGCAGTTTCCGCAGCGGCGTTGATTTTCAGTTATTCCAAGTTTATCAACATTTTTTAATTTTTATTTAAATGGTCCAAGCAATTCCTGGTCTTTTTAGAAATCTTATTCCGTGGCGTACTTTAAAACTATCCATCACTTGCATTAAACTTCATTATCGAAAGATATCGTAAATTGCCAAAAGTTCTTATTGTCTTTTGTTTCAAAATGTCCATTGTATAACTGTTTTTCTATTTCCGAGTATTAGGATGATTTTAAAACACATTTTTGCTAGGTCTTACTGAAATAGTTAACCTTTCAAGAATCCTACCACTTTTCTATTTTGTGGGACAAATTGTTGATTTTCTAACTCCGTATTTCCTAGTCAGTATGTTCTTGAATATTATGATGTGCCTTTGTTGCAATTTTTCCCGTTTTTGAAATAGGTAAATCTAGAACCCAAAAAACGTCACTATTCACTCTCAAAAGTAAATTATTGAATTGAAGAATAACAGCTGAGCTGCACTATGCCTATGCCGCCTTGCGTCGCTTATAAATTCAAGCTCAGACGAGTTTTAGGAAAGAAAGAACGTCCAATATTATTTTATTATTGGTTTAAAAATCTTTCGCAACCGAATTATTTGATGTTCACGTTATCGAGCAATCTGCTTTTCTGTTCACAATACCGCGTTTTTCACATAAACAAGTATTCACGTTACTATATTTTTTTGTACATAAATTAACAATATCTATGTTGTTACTGTACAATTATAAGTAACTAGATGTTTACAAGTTTCCCTAAAAAACTGGCAAGAGACCCGTATTATCATTAACCAATGATATTGTTAGAACTTACTATATACTTTTTTCATTGTACCTAAATTTGTTACTACTTATATGTTCGCGATTCCTTGATGTATTGCAATAATTACTAACTTATATACAACGATTTACCTAGTGTGTATCTTCAGTACGGGCACCACAGGCCACATTAGTTTACGCTCTGGTACACACTAGAGATACAATTAAGACTGTTGAAATTTAAAAAAAATAAAATTATATTCTATTTATATCATACGATATGGTATTATCCTGAGGTATACATCCAAAACGCACACATTTTTCACGTGATAAAACGACCAAAAATTACTGTACTTGCAATCATTGTGTTAAATTTTAACATACGTTTTTGTATTAATTTGGATCTCTATAATTTCGAAAATGTAAAGTTAAAAAATATCTAACGCAAGACAAACAATATAATTGTTTTTTCTAAATTTCAAAACTTTTGTGATGCAAAAGAAACTGCTTTCCTATGTTCATTATTTTTAAAACTACCTTAACTGTGGCCACAGCGTTTTGTTATCCTCCAGTAAGGCAACACTTATACTACTCCTGGTTTCCCATTAATCGAGACGAAAGAAAAGATTAACAATAAAAAAAATTAAAACCCCGAAAGGAAACACACTATTTATCGTTAACCTTTGAACTTCCTTCCAATCTTTTTGTACTTCCGTCTCCAGTCCGCCGGCAACAGTTGCAGAACAACTTTATCACCCGGCATCGCAGAAAAACCCAGCAGGTTGTCAACAAATGTTCCTTTCATAAAAAGGGTAACATGAATTAAAACCTGTATTAAATTACTTTTTTATATTGCGTTTACCCCCGTATTATTGTATTTGTCCACTAACATGTGAACGGGATTCGTTAATTCGGTTTTGAGTGTTACTTGATATTTTCACATCGATACACACAAAAACAATTAAATCAGCTATTACCGGGCCCCATGTTGAGGGTAAAAGGTGCATGTTTTGTGCTCTTCGATACTTTATGTTCGCCTTTTGTGATTTTAATTTTTGCTTCAGGAATTTTGCAACCGATATTATAATATTATATAGGTTCCCAGCTATTGACCTGTCAATAAAATTCTGTAAATAAATAAGTACGAGTGTGTGATTTAACACTGCATTCTTCTGGAATTTGAGAATATCAAATTTTTAACTTTTCCGAAAATAAGGAAGTAACAAAACTTAGATTTAAACGTTTCTCTATGCTACAAATAAATACATACATTAAGGTATTGGTTACAAATTTGTACCATCCTCGATTTTTGTGATTTAGAACCAAATCAGTCTCTCTTTTTCGAGTCAGGCTTAACGTTTTAACGGTAAATAAGAGGTTATTTTAACGAATATTCATCATTCCGAAGTTTATACAAATATTTTTCAAATTATTCTTCTAATATATTTTTCAAGAGAGTAACTTTAAAGAACAAAACAAGTTTCTCAATTCTTGGACATAGCTTTTCTATTCCGAGTTATTCCGTTTTTTCCAAAAAATGTGCAATTTTTCAAAAATCCCAATTAGGTAATTATGCATAATTATCCTGAGACAATATTTTTTATAGCGACGTGCATAAAGTTGTGCGAAGTAAATAAATGCTAGTTTTCTTCCAAAATCAAAAAAAGTAAGTCATGCTCTCGGATCGATTTTGCAACTTTTAGTTTATGATAGGCGTAAATATCTTTACTTAATTGAGAATGTGCATGTTGGCTCGTCAATTACGTAAGCCTAATTTATTTCGGAAGTTGTAAAAATTATTTTAAAATTTAAATATAGAAAGTTCTTGCATCTCGACTATTAAGATTTGTTTATCAAAGTGTTTGGTTTAAAAGAAAATCCTATAAGTCTGTAATAAAATAGGGCATACATTAATTCAGGTCTAAAACTCTATTTTGTACACGATATACTATGACTAATGCCAATAAAACGGCTAAATAAATTTTTAAAAAATCTACAGGATGTTACCTTTTTCCAGAATGGGACTAGGGCTGGGCAATATAAGCGATTAATAATCGATTAACAGATTATTCGATTTTTTTTCAACCGATATTACCTTTCATTGATATAAACATCGCATAATTGATTATATAATATATTCGTGCATGAGTATGCTTCCAAATATATTAAATTAAAGTGCAACAAAATTAACTCAAACATTAATTTTGATTTTTCAAATCATGCAAATCTCAGTTTTACGAAAAATATTAGTATAGTCTGTTTTAGAAACGTATAGAGTAATAAAATAGGGAATTCTGTCCAGTTTGGCTGAATTTCGGGGTCGTCCATAGGCGTAGGTAAATTTTGTTTATAGAAATAATATAAAAGATCCTTTTAGATCCCTGTCCTTTTGCACACCTAATGAGGTTTAATTACTCTATAGATTATATTTATTACTCCATGCATACATAATTGGCTAGTACTTAATAGAGGCAGGTAATAAAACACAGATTATAAATACTTCCTAATTGCGTTTTAAACATGTTAGTATTTGCTGTTACGCTATACTGTTAAGAATAAGAATATTAATAAAACGGCGACTTCACTCCAACGAAAAGATGATCTAATAAATCTCCACTATCACTGAGTAAAAAACGTATTATTTTAAATGTACACGATTGCATGAAACACGATTGCATGGAACACGATTACGTTAGTTTTACTCTAAAATAAATTGCTGAACGATGTTCCCGAATAACTAGAATTGGAAAGTTCAACGTTTTCAAATTATTGCGGGAGAGAAACGTATCAGGTCAAGTGGAACCTCCCAAGAAAATCTCAGGAAGACAAGCAAAAGTCCTTAATGAAGACACCAAAAGTGTGATTCGAAGAAAAGTTCACTCTTTTTATTTTAAAAAAAATATCCACTTTAGAGGAAATTTTGATGGAGCTTGGCCAAGATGACAGTAAGCCTTTGATAACTGGAAAATTCTTATGGACAACTTTAAAAAATATAGATTTTGCCTGTAAAAAGCATAATCGAAAAGCAATTTTACTGGAAAGCGTTGGAATGGTTTGCTGGCGACGAAAATACTTGAGAGAAATATAAAGCAATACCGCAGAGAGCAAAAGAAATTTTTTATCTTGATGAGACGTGGATCAATAAAGGTTATATAGTACAAAAATGTAGCAAGATAAAAATATAACCAGTGCCCTCCAAGCTTTCATCGAAAGCCTGTCAACGGGTATTAAAGTGCCTAATAATTGCACACATTGGAGGCGAAGAGGGATTTTTAAAAGAAAGTTTAGTAACTTTTCAGTCGTGCCGGACGGGGGATTACCATGAAGACATGAATTCGGATGTAGCAAATTATCACAAAAATCGTGTTATGAAATATGCCGTGGAAGATATAGCAGAAAAATATAATGTAACTGTTCTTAAAAGATGTTAAGCTACAGTTTGATCAAGCCATTAAGAAGTGACACTAGAAAACTGACGAAAAGCAGACGAGCATGTGATTAAACAGGAGAAGAAAATGTGAGATTTTGACAACCTGATCGATCAGACGGTCGACTCTTTAATTATAGTGTCAAGAGGTAACGACAGTTCCTCAAATGACGAAAAATACAACCTACTACAATTTAATAATATATAATAATTACTTTATGTATATAAATTATGTACATATTGTATATAATTTTTGTTTTCTTAAAATAAAATTTCGTTTTGGCCTACCATTTTCGGTGTTTATGAACGGGTAACAATAGGCAAAACGTATGAATTGACCCAAAACCGGGTAGTAATAACTGCACTCGATCAAAAGAAAGAATTTTTTCAATGAGATGAATGTCAAATTAAGGAAGCGGCATAAATTATTGGTCGGTCGCCCTGCAGTATTATTGCATACCTAATGAGGTTTTATTACTCTGTATATTTCTGAAACAGACTATAATATATTATTAAAAAAATTAATTAGTTTATTTATAATATTATATATATATATATATATATATATATATATATATATATCGAAAAACCAATTAATTGTGAAAAAGCTATTTGTTTCAATAATCGATAGTTGCTCAGCCCTAATTGCGACTCCCGAACCTTTTGCTTCACGTCAACGTGCACTAGCCATTTTTGCACTAAGTTCCACATTCTGTTCTGTAATTTTTTGGTCTCATAGATTCATTCGATACAAGCCGTCAAAATTGTGTGAACAAAGCTTCTTTCCAAATTTGTTACACAATATACTATTAAATACATCTTAAACTCCATACTCTTCTAAACTGCAATACTTTGCGATAGATTTCAGACTTCGGGTGTTATTCAATGAAAAAACAAAATGTTTGCTGTTATTAATTGTATTGCTGTCAAAATGGCAGAAAACGTGAGCTATACCAACGAAGATTACTTACATATCGGTACCATGTATGGCAAATGTAACATGTCGTACATTGGCCGAAAGATACTCAGAAATGCTGAGGTCCAGCAAATAATGGTTAAGCGAACAATAAATAACCTTGTGTATGGATCGTTTACTTCGAAAATAGTTGCAAAAAGTTTTGGCATTTTTTAGTACTTTGTGCCCTTTAAAAGCATTCACAGGATTTTGCACAAGCGTAGATGAAAATTATTTCATTACACCCAGGTCCATCAATTGAAACTCCAAGACCCTACCTTACATGTGGAATTTTAAATTTTTTCCAGCAACATTATTTGTTACAATGAAACTAAATTTTCAAAAAATAGAATATTTAATCGAACAGTCATTTTTGGGCAGTGGAAAATCCGCATGTAGTTTTCGAACGTTTTCCAAGAAGCATGATGTTTTAGTGTTTTTTTTTTTGTACCATTAAAAACAATAATATTTTGTATGGTTTCTACGACGAAAACTTAACTTGTGAAAGATACCTAGGTATACTAGAAAATTAAGTTTTGCCAGAATTAAACCGATTGCGACAAAATGAACGCCTATACGCTTGGTATCAAGATGATGCCCCGCCGCACAATTTAAGATCACTGGAAAATTTGTTATATGCAACTTTTGAGGACCGTTGGATTGCAAATAATGGATCTTTCCGCTGACTTGCCCTTTCACCCAAATTGGCCCTATTGGACTATTTTTTTTGGGTCATATCAAGAACATTGTTAATACAGATTCACTCACCACTACCTGCTCGTTCGCCCGATTTGACCCCATTGGGTTGTTTTATTTGGGGGCATATCAACACATTGTTTATACAGATCTAGTCACCACAAAAGAAGTTATCACTTCGTGTCATGCAAGCCCTTCGTTCACTACAATCTGGAACTATAAGATAAAACCCTGATAACAAAAAAGGAAATTCACATATGTTTAAAGGTCAATGGTAAAGTGTTCGAACCATATATTAAATAATTTGGTTTGCATAACTTCTTATATTTATGATCTTAAATATGCAAAAATATTATTCTGGCAAACGTACTGATAACTTAGAAAGCCGAATTTAAGCATTTGTTTTACTTTTCTTTCCTTTTTGTTTTTCAAAGCAAGTGTGATTTAAATATTAGTTTCCCTCTTTTTGAAAGTAGAACTTTAGAAAATGCCTAGAAAACGCGTTAAGTTTTTATTTTAGGCATATGAAATGTTATACGAAATTGGCCTTAAATTTTCAGAGGAACAGAACAAAAAATATTATACAGGTTATTCCATTAAAAAAAACATCCTGTAGAATAATTTAGAAAATTAACCTGAAATAATGAAAGGTAAATGTTTTGAACATAGACGGTCATCGTTATATTTGAGATATGTTGTTTCGCTTTTTGAACACATTTTTCAGATTCAGATTCATTTTAAGATTGACGTAAGCAGCCATTATTTCGAAAACTGTTTATTTTAGGTATAGGATGTACTACATAAAACATGTCTAAAATTTTACGTAGAATCCAAAATGCAATAAAAAATAGGGTTTCCACTTCAAATTTTAAATCTGATAGGCTCTTCTGGTATAACCGGAAGTGACCGGAAGTTATTTTAGAAAAAGAGAGCATACCGAGAAACCTTCGACCCCCTCGATACCAGTTTGCATATTTTAACTCTGAGTACTTTTCCGCACACGGCTAACGGCTCGTCTTTAGGATGTATGTAAACTCGAATATCGTTTATTTAATACCTTTACACTCAAAATCATTATAAAACAATTTAAATTATAAATAGGTTTATTAATAATAAATACCTCATCGGTAATGGCTGTAACTTTAATATGCTTAAAAACCATCAAAGAATGGCTAATTATCGATTAGTATCATCAGTCTATTGAAGCCAAGTACATAGGTTGAACTTAACTTATTATCCATATCGAATATGCTTCAGTTAACAATCCACTTCCTCAATTTTCGTTAAGGAAGGTATTGTTCATAATCTTGACCTTATTATCTTGTGACATCATTAGCGGTAAGACAATGGACTCGAAAATATTAAAATCCTATTTCAATGACTGCACCTACATACACTTTGAAACGCCTGTGTGATCTTCCTTTGAAATTGGATTTTCATTGCACTTGCATGTATAAAATAAGACAGGTTAGAAGAGTATGTTTTTTAAAATGTGTTTAATAGTATATTGTGTAACAAGTTTGACGGCTTGTATCGAATAAATCTAAGAGACCAAAAAACATTACAGAACATAATGTGGAACTTGATTTAGGGGTCGCAATTAGGGCTGAGAAACTACCGATTATTGAAAATAATAGATTTTTCTCAATTAATTGGTTTTTTGATTTCTTGTTCGATGAATCAAGTTGTTTGATAAATCGAATTCCTCGATTAATCGATTATTTTCCTAACTGAATAATCGATTTTTTAAGAAATTGTGTATACCAACTAATAAATTTGTTTAATAATATTTTTTTTGTAATCGAGATTTGAAAAGTCAAAATTAATGTCTTAATAAATTTTGATTTGATATATTTGGATGCATACTCATGCACGAATATATTATGTAATCAACAATGCGATATTTATATCGATTAAACGAAATATCGATTTCGTTATCTATTAATCGATTATTAATCGGTTATATTGCCTAACCCTAGTCCCAATCTGGACAAAGGTAATATTCTGTAACTTTTTTAAGACAGTTTACAAGAGTATGGAGTTTAAGATGTATTTAATTTGCTCCGTGGTTGTCTTTTGTTGTCTTTTCACCTTTACCTCGCATTGTAAAGAGACATGAAAATGCTGTGAAAGTATTTTAAAATAATAAATATTCTCTATACATCTTGGTTTAAGCGATTAGTGGTCTAATTCCATAAAGTATTTGTTGGTTTGAAACAGATTACAGTTTTTAGTAAATAATTTTTAGTACACTGGTAGAATTTGATCACAAATCCAAAATCACATTTTTACGACGACGTTTCATTTTCGAGGAAATCCGCCATCAAATTTCACAATCTTATATACAAAGTCTTTTACCTTCTTTTCTCCTACCTTGCAATTGATTAAATTCACGATTAAAACATCGAAATAATACATATTTTATAATTTAAGATTTTATTTGGGCTTTACGATACAAATCATAGATAAATAAAAGTACTTATATTAATTTGCTTTAAAATTTTAATTTGTGGTCTATAGTTCTGGGTCCACTGTGAATGTACCCATGACATAATGTCAATTTTGTCAGAGATTTGCCATTCCGGTTAAATTTCTGATATAAAACATAAGTGATATACTGCCCTTTGTTGTTTATTATTTAGTTTGCTGAAGACGAGGTTCAAATTTCCTTCGAAACGACCAAAAAGTAGATATTTTTCAGAGTACGTTCCTTGGATACCTTTACAGTGAATCCAGAACTAAAGACCACAGATTAAAATTTCAAGGTAAATTAATATAAGTATTTCTAATTTTCTGATTTGTGGCCTAAAATCCAAAAATAGTTTTTTTCTTGATCTACTCATGAATCTGTCACTACAATTTCGTAATTATTTACATATTTTTTTTAATTTATAACCTTATTTCACTTAAAAATCACTTTGATAAATTCGCATGTCAATAGCTATTTTTAATAGGGAATTTTTCATGTTTTTGTGTTCAATATTGTCACTGTCATTGGAAAAGTAACCTTATCAAAGTAACAGTTATACAGTTTGTTACATAAGTGGATCGGTACCAGGTTAGCGAATGGTCAGACGTTGGAGCGATACAGCGCAGGGGCACTAGGTAGAGCGATACAGAGTTAGAACCAAGCCGGATCGCGATACCTGCTTTTCGGCGTCTAACCTGGTACTAAGATGATACTGTGTAGTGCCTCCGCGCAACCACTCTCCGGCGCCCAAACTTCTGCTAACCTGGACCAATCCACCTATTTAACAAATTATTCATAATAAACAGTAATAAAAACTGTTACTTTGATAAAATGTGTCTAATTTTAAAATTCAATATTTACTGACTTTTATTCCTTAGATGACAACTGTTTATATGCCATCAAACACATGCGTAGATGATGGGGTAAAATATGCATGAAGTAAATAAGAATACATTTGGCGCCGACTGCATGCACCAAAATTTTAAGGATTGAATATAACATCATCGTGTATTAAGATGTCTTATTATACAACGCTAACATACATATTTTTTTCCTGTTAGAATAAAGGTTTGCGCAAACAGTTCAAAATTGCGCAATTTTTCAATATGCTTACTATGGGACCAATTCCGCAATATCCTGAGTATTCCTTGAAATTTTTATTCACACCGGGCAGACCATTGTGAAGTAATCGATTATCAAATACATATAAGGTTGAATTGATAACTTCCATCTTTTCTGAAGTCAGTTAATGTCATGATCAGAGCAGCTCAATGGTATCATCCGATACGACAAAATTAATGTTTCTCCATATAAACTTTGCCACCCAGTTCATAGGAGATGAACATTAACTTTCAAAAATAATGAAAATGAAAAAATTTTACCACCCTTTTTCACCCCTTTACGGTTAGAATTTTGTAAAATCTCTTCTTAGTGCACACTATGGTACTCAAGGAATATTTCCTCCAAATTTTAAATCTCTAGATACATCGGTTTAGGCTGTGCGTTGTCTGTCAATCCAAAATTAATGTTTATTCATATAAACTTTCCCTCCCCCGTTCACCTTCTTAAAAAATGAGTTTTGAAAAATAATTAAGTACATGTTTTTTATTTGTTTTGAAAACTATATTTACAAAGTATCATCATCTTAACTTAAAAAAAAATTCTTCATACAAATTTTGTCACTTCCGTTCCACCCCTTAGAAGATCAATTTTCAAAAATAATGAAACGCGTGTTATTTTACTTCTCCTGAAGACTATATTACAAAGTGTCATCATCATACATGTCATACAAACTTTACAACCCTTTCAATTCGTGATCAGCGCCCCCCAAAATCTATTATTGCACCAAAATTCATTAAAATCGGTGAGGGTTTAACTTAATAAAACTACAAATAGTTTCCGGAAATATTGATTAATACCAGAAACAAGACCAACGGACGAACTGAAATTTTATTTTCTTGAACACTACGCAATATCTATCTTACATCGTTAAAAACATTATTCCATTTTGAAAATTTTTAAAACCTATATATCAATAGTGCCAGTGACTTCGCCAGAGAAATTAAGAAAGAGTTGGAATTACTTAATAATTTTTTTTATAATAAGTTTATAGATCATCTTCTAGCATCAAACCTTTTTTCTTATACATTAAAAATAATTAAATATTTGCTCTGAAATACAATGCAGCAGGATCAATTAATCTCTTGCCATGTTAAGCATTAAGAAGGAATTAATTTCGTCAATGACAAATTTTATACAAATAAATAATAAACTGTATTTACTGTTCACTAAGCTGTTTATATTAGGTAGGTACGTATTTTTGCAATTTTTTATAATTTAAATTTGACATTTCTTCTCGTATTATATTGATTATTGCATACAATGTTTGATTCGATTTTTTTTGTTTAAAAGTACCGAATTAAAGAATATTGAACACCCATTTTAAAATCGCACGATCCGCCACTGGTTGCCGACGTTTATAATTAACGCAGATTTAGTGCGTATTATTTAGACGTCGATGTGCCCCTAAATTAAATTTGCTAATTTGCTTATAAATAAGTTTGTATAGAAGAGCAGCTGCAACCAGAGTATAGACATAAGGGAAATAATAACAAAAGATACTATTTTCGGCAAATTCGATGCACTTGGAGTGTGCTTTGTACTTTGTCTAATTGACTCCAGTGTATTCGTTAATGTCAAAAAGCATCTGTGCCGACATTTGAATATCTTTTAATACTTTACTCGTAAGACGTAAATCTTGTAATCGTAAAAAAATCACCTTCCGAGATTTTTTCAGATCTTCACGTTTCGGAGTCCCTAGATGCCGAAACACATATTTTCTCAATTGAAAATATTATCTTTACTAATAAATTCTACATCCAGAGTAGCCATACAAAATCTCATCGTTGTTCGGATCAATATAACAGAGAATTAAGGAAACCCATCTCTAAAGGCAGAAGACTTCGTTCATGCCAGAAATTGATTTTGTACCAAATGGCTTACCCATATTTAAATCAGGGAAAGTAAAACTTGACATTCTTTTATTGGTCTGAAAAAATGTCCCCAATTTCGCTTACCTTGTTTAAATACACCTGTCTGCGATATATTCATTATTGCATTTAGCCATAATAGTGGAATTCGGAAATTTCCATGAATATGACCGGCTTGGTTAATAATGGGTCAGGTCAGGTACCATAATATTCTCAAGCTGCAATCAAAGTCTACTGAATAAATATATATATATATCATTATTCAGTGAACTTTGCTATAATCTACGAAAGTACACGGCAATAAAATTGGTTACTATCCATTTATTTTACTCCAATAACAAACTATAAAAAATAATTAACCTAGAATATATTTATATTTTTGGCTATCAGAACGATATAAATCACTCTGATTTTATGAAATGGGTTGAAGCTCAACTGCTACCAAATTTGCTGGAGAGGTCTGGTTTAGTAGTCGACAACGCATCCTACCACAATGTAACGATAGAGAAAAATGTTACTTCTTCAAGTTTTAAACAAGTAATGATTAAGTTGTTACAAGACAAAACTTTACGCAATAATTCAAGACAATAAACATCGATTTCCGCCTACTTTTCTACTAGATCAGTTATTAGAAAATAATGGTCACAAAGTTCTTCAGAACTGGACCCTATAGAGAAAATATGGGCCACCGTAAAAAACTGGGTGGCAACCCATAATACTACATTTGTGTAAGCCGATTTTGAAGCTCTAACTCGTCAAAGATTTAACAAATAGAACGGGAATACATCATTGACACTACATCGGGTCATCTGAATAAAGTTGGTCAGATCTAGACAGCAGCAGTGGCTCAAATGTACAGTCCTTGGAATCATCCAGCTCAGAATAATTTTTTGGTACTTTAAAATATATGTTTTAATACGTTTAGGTTAGATTTGTAATAGTTAAGGTATTTTTTAGGCCTGAATTCCTTCAAGTTTAAGTTATGTGGGATGCTTCTCTAGCTTACTTCTTTTGATAATACTATATATACAATTTATCAATTTTTTATTCTTACTCTTAAAACTAAATTACAGTCAAATTTATTTAAATCCTTATTAACCCTAACACTGTGTATTGGTCTCATACTCGATCCATGTAAAATGTGTAGCTATTTTATTTCATTTTTAAGTTTAATATGCAGTGACTGTTTAGTTTTAAGGTCTGATGATGACTGGAAGGTCGAAACATGTGTAATTATTGCTTTTTAAGAAAAGTTATCTGACTGAGACCGAGACTAGTGTTTTCTTCTTTTAAGTCATATAATCAGGTCCCTTGGTCAAAAATGAACGATTTCTTTGAAAAATTGTTGTGTAAAAATTAATTTGAAAGGGGAAATCCATGGCTATAATATGTAATAATTAGTTTTTACCTATAAACTATGCGCGCACGCGCACCCATTGCAGCAGTTGCTCAAGCGTTCTGCGCATGATCTATTTTCATTAAATTTGGACCATTTCTTTTTTTCCACGTACTCAATAGACGTAGTATAATAAACGGAATCGTGTGAATTTCTTTTTGATTTCGTATAAAAGATATCCAAAGAAAACTAACCCCAGAAAAAGACAGACAGACATTTCAAGCTTTCCAATGATCGCAAATGTAAAGCAATATCAAGATTTCTGAGTTTTTTATTTATTTAAGTTTGATCGTCAGATTTTCCGATTATCGAGGGTAATGATTGACCAAATACACAAAAAGAGGTTTTAAATGCAATAATATTGTTCCGAATCTTTTAAGGAAGATAATACCGTACGGATTAAGCTATTATACGATTTTTAACAAAAACACAAGATTTAATCTTTAAAACCATAAAAATGTTAGGTAAAAAATTTTGAAATATTTTTTCCATATTTTGGAGAGTTTACAATTAAAAACGCATTACATATATATAAAAGCGACAATTATTTCCTATGCAAAACCAAATAAACATATTTTACTGTTTTAACTCTTTATTATTTTTTTTAAATAGATGTGTCCTGATCTATACATGTTTTGGGCAATAAAACATATCTTAGTTATGCTTTTTTACTATATAGGTTACTAATTGTCAACCTCGTGAAAATTTGTAAAAAATCTTTGCAATAAATGTTTTTTTTTTCGATAATTTAGTGTATGGTAATAAAAGACAAACAAAACATATCTCTAGAATGCTATAACAGTATTTTAAAAATTAATTTTTTATCTCAATCAAATATTTACTTACTTTATTAAAACGTGACGTTTGTTGTTGTTTTGTTAACGGGTTAAGTGTTAATAATTCATTAAAATCAATGTAGTTTAGCTTATAAAAAACTACATGAGGAAGCCCCGAACTGGGGATTCATTCCTGTTGCGTTTGGTACCAAAACATTTATTGACAAACCTGGTGTTAAGTCGGGAGCGGATCTACCTAGCAGTACCAAAATTAAATTGAATGTTAATATTTTATTAGAATATCTAAACAGCTTAGCGCGGAAAATACATATACACCTGCCGTTTTGTAGTGCTGGAAAGTTGTTCCCAAAAAAAATGCTGATTTTTGAATAAAAGCAAAGATAACAACAAAATATTTTTTCCTTTTACTGGTACGAAGGAAGAAGTGAGGCCATTACTATTTGCAGGATGAAAGGGTAAGTTTACAGGTATATTTTTCCGGTAGTACCAAACGAAACGGTACGAAACAGGAAAACACCGAATTGTATAGGGCCTAGAACACACCATAAATAAAAATAGGCACTTGTTGTAAACCTGTATTACAATAATATCCTATTTTCAGCAAGCCTCATTTCGCAATCGTGACGTCATATTAGCAGTGCTCAGGCCTGACTCCTCGTCGGTCACGACTCCTCGACAACGTGTGTGCTAAAAGGTGGTAGTCGCTGCAGGTGCCTGTTTTTTTACACTTCAAATGCGGGCCGTTTACCATTTCATCACGTTTTCGTTATTCGATCAGCTATTTTTTTGGCATTTTTATTTTCTGCTACATGCCATTAATTTAGTTCTTGTAAAGACCGTGGTCAATTTGGAATTTAACCTGTTATTTGTTGGGAATCTCTGAGAGAAAACCGCAAATTGGTTTTGTCGGTAAAGCTCAGGCTTGTAAAAACGAACTGTTACTACGCAATCGTTCTTAGGTTTTTTTAAGTATCAATCTACCATAAATTCCTTGTCATTACTTAAATATTACTATATAACTCAGTATCTCCACAAATGGACTTTAGATATAGGGTTGCTAAACAACGTGAATTGACTTTAACAATCGGCCATATCAGTAGTTTCTTGACAAAACATGGTAATAGACCAAATTGGTTTATCATGTTTGTTTTTTAATGCAATACAACAAATTTCCTGTAAATTTTAAAGGTTAATAATTAACAAAGTTGCAGTATTTTTAAACATAGAACAGTTACAGGAATATTATTGTTTGTTGAAAATTGGTTTATGATGATAAAACAAGTTTCTCGTTTAGGGTGTTTTATTAAGAGTCCAGTCCAGAATAATAATGAGATATTTTTGGTCCGTAATGACAAGGCATTTCGCGTAACTCATCCAAATAAAATAAAAAAACAATCATTCGATTGCTTCAGCTGATAATCAGTGAAAATTCTTAACAATATTATCTAAAATGCAAACAATAAAGGTTATTTTTTTGCAAATACACTCATTATATTTGTTTAGAGGAAAATGACATGTTTGGTTACTCAACAGTTTTAGATTATTGAATGCCAATTGGGGGAGGGCGGAACAACTGACTACCCAAAAGAGAAAACTCTTTAACATGGCATATAAAATAAGGAAAGAAAATGCCTACAAATACTTGTTGACTAAAAATAGAAGTATCTATAAAACAGGATGATGCTCCTCTCATTTATATAAATAATTTGAAAACAATGTCTGTATATTACAAAACTGTGAGTGAATTTTTGAATAATAGGTTACAACAAACAAACGGACTTCGTCATCTTTTATATGAATGCCCAATCATTGAGAAGACATACATAGATGCATTGTGTGCTGGTACAGAACCTGAGTGATTGCAGAGATGCAACCACTCAGGTTGAAGAGAAGAAAGAGACATGGCTCAATCCCGAGGAAGAGACATTTTTTAATTTCACAGGTTATCACTGGACTTATACAACTAAGGATAAGCGAGGTGGCGGAGTGGGAATACTGCTAAAGATATAAGAAGATTGTTCCATGATTTAGATACTAGTGAAAAATGTTAATCTAATTATTGGTGGTATCTACAAACCATAAACGACTTTTATCGATTCGTGGAGGTTCTTGATACAAAATTAGAAAATATTACTTATATGCGTAGGGATAGTTTCGTCCTGGGTGACCTCAATGTTGATCTACTAATGGGTAGTAGTCGAAAGCAGACACTTAAAGTTCTACTAAGTTCCAACAACCTGACAGCTTTCAATATGGCTATTACCTAAGTAACATCAAACACAGAAACCTTAATCGAACATATCTTAACCAGCCCAGATAGTGACAAAAAAGCAAACCTTAGTAGTTGATGGATTGTTTGGAAATCACAGATTTTAATTTTTTCATTTGAAACGTAAAGCAGCCAAAATAAAGGTAGAAATTACATATGGTATTACAGAGGTAGACAAAGTGACCCTACGAAATAAACTTGAAACGATATCAATGGACCGATCCATATAGTCTCCGTGATGAAGTGATATGCTCATACGCAGTAAATATATGGCAAAAAACTTTTAATATACACCTACATACCTTATTAAAAACCAGAGACTATCACTACCAGAGGCTCAAGCAAGTTCCTCGTAATGAATACCTACTTAATTTGTACAAGGTTGCCCAAGAATCTCTTAAGATGTCGATTGAGAAGCACAAGAAGGGATACTCTGAAGAACAAATAGTATCAGTGGGAAGAAATTAAATAGCGAAAACGAGATTTACTTAGATGCACAGAGTATTGCTGAAGAAATTAACAAGTACTTCACAGCTATAGGACCTAAATTAGCTCAGACCTTACCAAATATCCCTAACTATACTCCTTCAATGTCACAAGCTACAAGCTACTGGGAACATCCGAGCCAATAGAAATTAATAATATAATAAAACATCTAAAAGCCCAGGTATTGACAAAATCTCTGTGGATATATAGAAAGAATATAGACGCAATATGTCCAGCATCCTCAGTTCTTTGGTCGATCTTACATTCATAAAAGGAACTGTCCCAAATTAATTTAAAGTTGCTAAAAATATCCCAATATACAAGGGGGGGGGGTGGTACAATACAATACTGTCAGTGATTTTCAAGGTGGTGGAGTCATGTGTAAACACCAGACTCTATTTTCTTCTTTCTTTTTCTAAATTTCTAAACAGGGATCATTTGTATTTTTTCGGTCAATATGGATTTAGACGCAATAGTAATACAACAGCAGCTACAGCTGATTTAATATCTAACATAATACTTGTTTCCTTGTGTCACTCGATTCAAAAAAGGCATTTGATATGGTTAACCACTATCTTCTAATATCTGTATTGGAGTCACTTAAAATCAGAAGACCATCGCTTAATTAGTTTAGAGATTATCTTACAGGGCGACTTTAATGTGTTTGTGTAGACAAGATAAAAAACAATGTTGCTGAAGTATGCTGTAGAGTGCCGCAAGGCTCGATATTGGGACCAACATTATTTTTAATTTATGTTAACTCAATATCGAGACTATTATTAAAGAGGCAAATATACTGCTGATGAAACGTGTCTAGTGTACGTTGGCAAACAGAAGATGGCGTGACAGATATTGGACATGATCTTAATCTTGTACAAAAACTGACTAAAACAACTAATCTGTGACGGACACTTTAAGTAAAACATAAACCTTAATCGTCTTTATATAAGCACACTCACTAGTGCCCTGGATGCACTCCACAAATTCGACTATCAAACCAAACCTAATCAAGATTTTCCTACTCGATTTTTTACGGCACTTTGCTATTCCCTGCTTTTTTTGTTTTGATCTATACTTCAAAGTAATTTACAGTTTGTTGATATAAAATGTGACAAATTATTTTATATATTAGCTATTTATATATGTCATAAAAATATATTTATATATATATATATATATATATATATATATATATATATATATATATATATATATATATATATATATATATATATATATATATATATATATATATATATATATATATATATATATATATATATATATATATATATATATATATATATATATATATATATATATATATATATATTAAGTTTAAGACTCCACCGTATTTGCATAAAAAAATAACGTATCGTACTGATGTGCACAATCTTAATATAAGACGAAAAAATCTATTAACTATACCGTCACACAACAAAGAATTTTTTAAAAGGTCTTTTTCTTATTTAATTGCACATTTAATAAATAAATTCAAAATAAATGATTTTACTGAAAGTTTTCAAGAGAAAAACCAAACTACTTCTTCTAAACCATGTTTAATTGATTGTCTATGCCACAAAATGCTAAATTTGAAACTTAATACTTTCCTTTTTCCCTATCCTTATCCACCTTCCATTTTCCTTTTAGTGTGTGCTTTTTTGCTTTTATGTTTTTTTTTTTCAAATTTTTAAAAAAAAAAATTAACTGCTTGCTGCTTGTAAATTTCTTTTTCATTTCTTATATTTTTGGCCTCAACAGAATCCGGGGAATGAACATCCCCTGAAATCTGAAAACAAGGCCCGTTAGTTATCATGATTATTATCATAATAATAATTATTATTTTAAGTTAATTCGATAACTGTATTTATTGGTAACTAATAAACGTCTTATTATTATTATTATTATTATTATTATATATATATATATATATATATATATATATATATATATATATATATATATATATATATAAAAGGTAATAAGATATTATAAAACTAATAATTCCTTAGTCTAATTTTATTAAAACTAGTAAATCAAAACCTAACAACTTAAAAATCAGGTGTATACCAACAAAACTGTGGGATTATGACAAAACGTTTGTATAAAAGTCAAACAGATAGATTTTTTCGTAAAATAATATACGAAGACTATGAAATTACTTAATTGAAATTGGTCTTACTATTGAGAACAATTTTATAATTTATCACAAACAGGTTAAGGGTCATAATTTGAAAATACTAGAATCTCTAGAATTAAATACACTCAAACATTCAAAATGTTTATTTAACGATGAAATAGAACTCAGCAATGTTAAATATATTTTTATGACATAATTTAATTTTATAGCTAGTCCGTAAAATTTCAAAATTTTTGTATTATTGAAAAACTCTGAACAGTCATTGTATTTCACGTGTATGTGTATAGATATTTACTCTTAAGGTCTGTTCATTCGAGATGTAAGGTCCGAAGAAACTAGTGTGTAGCGGAACATGTCAGGTAGTTTTAAACAAATATAGTAGAAATGTTTGTAAATACATTTTATATCAATAAACTGTAAATTACTTTGAAGTATGGATCAAAACTTACTTAAAAGCAGCGAATAGCAAAGCCGAGTAGGAAAATCCTGATTAGGTTTGGTTTGGTAGTCGAATTTGTGGAGGGCATCCAGGGCACTAGTCGAACTCTTGGTCCTGTCCACTCAATGCAATTTTTTTATGATTGTTTTAGGTTAAAAAAAAATAATTGTCTCGTTGCCTCAGGTTTCCTCTCTCCCCTCAGATCTGTTTCCGGTCATGCGCACAACCACTTTCTCGTACTCGTACAAAATTAAAAGTTTTATTTTTTAAATGTAGGTTTTTTTATTCTTTCAATATAGCACTATTTGTTTAATTTAATAATAAAAAAGTTGGCATTCTATTAAATTTAGTTTCTTTTATGTGTTAAATATTTTTTATTATAATTAAATATAGAGAAAAATGCAATTTTACTCAAAATAAATTTTATTTTATGTGTAAATAACTAATATTAATCCTTTTAACTGAAAAATATATTATTTAAAAGTAAAATATTAAACAGAATTAAATAGATTTTTTTATTTAAAAAATATTAGTTATATTTTAAAGAGAATAAAAAAATCCTACATCTAAAAATATAAAACATTAAATCTAAAATTGAATAATTGCAGTTTTTAACTCTTCTATTAAATATAAAAATGTATAATTTTATATGCTTGTTGATGACTATTACTAGAAGTAATATTTACAAGTTTTTAACAAAATTTATTAAGCACAAGTTATTTATTTTTATAATTAAATATAGAGATCTATTCGTCTTAGTCTCTATTCGGACGCGAAAAAGAACTCCGTAGATCCGCAGATATTTCCTAGATATTAAGTTTCTAAATGGTTTTAGCTAACAAACCTCTTGTTTTTATGTTAGAGTCGTATATTATTTGGGGTTAGGATCAAGTAATAAAAACAAAAGTCTATTTTTTAAATTATCGACGTTTCGCAACTTATTGTTGCATTTTCAGGACACATATAGATTTTATATCCTGCATGAAACCCATATTTTCAGTCTTTACCTACTCTGTTGCAGATGTTTCCCACATATTAAGTTTCTAAATGGTTTTCGCTAACGATCTTCTTGTTGTTAGAGTGGTGTATTATTTGGGGTTAGGAGATATCTGCAGACCAACGGAGTAGGTAAAGATTGATAATATGGGATTCATGTAGGATATAAAATCTGTGTTCTAAGGATGCAACTTTAAAGTTGCGAAACGCAGATATTTTAAAAAAAGGCTTTTGTTTTTTTACTGGATCCTAACCCTAAATAATACACCACTTTAACGTAACAACAAGAGGATCGATAACGAAAACCAGTTAGAAACTTAATATCTGGGAAGTATCTGCGGACCAGCCGAGTAGGTAAAGACTGACAATAAGGGTTTCAATTTAAGGTAGCGAAACAAAATAGCGGAGAAATAAAAATTTTAAAAAATCTTGTTCAATTTATTTTGCAGAAAAATTAGATGTGAAAATAGCATAAACTGGTACGAATTCAATATGACGTAGCAAAATGGCTGTATGTGTCAATGTAAAAACTACTTATAAAATTTAATTTATTATGCCCAAAAGTCAAGTGTGGTATAGGAACAAACAAAAACGAAAAGACAGTATGTGTAACACATATATACTGTGACTTACCGATTTTTTAAGAAAATGTTCACAATGTGTGAGTCAATTGATGCCAGAAAATAAAGTTTTGTGTGTTAGTCCGATCGAAAACAATCATTATGAGACACGCCGTGGTATCAGCCTAGTCTTATATAGTATATATACTCCTGCAGCAAAGAACTTAGCAACGGGATAATGACTGCCTTTCGAGAATATATTTTAACAAAATGTTCACAGTGTGTGAGGCAATTAGATAACTGAATATAAAGTTTTATATGTTATTACAGTCAAAATAAATCATTATGAGACACGCTGTGGTATCAGCCTTGTCTGATAATATTTACAGCTAGTCACAAAATGATCGTTATTTCGATGCTTATAACATAAATAACTATTATGTCATGTTGTTTTTGTTGTTTTGTGCTTTATGTATTAGACATATTAGACTGCAAATAACGCAGCGTTGTCAGAAACTTGAAAACGAAAACAATATTTTTTTTCTAGTTCTGACCGTACCAATAGAAACCGCTATACTCAGGTCTATGTTTAAAACAGTGGTCAAAAACATCATTTTTTAGAATAGTCCAAAAATATTACTTCTGATCGGTGTGTAATGCAAAAACTCAGGATTTCTCTGTTATCCCACCAACATATTTATACGAAACAAACTCGGAAGAAGAGAAATTTCTTTTCAAAGAACATTTTCGATATAATGTCTTACTTGTCAATGGCCCTAAATCATATGTCAGTGCAATAAATAAAACATAACTAATTTGCAAGCACACAGTTACAAAAAAAAATTCGCAGTTAACATTTAGATAGATAGGATAATGACAGTTCTGTAAGATGCAAAGGATGATTGCCTAAAGTAAATTAAAAGAGAATAAATGTTCGACGAGCATCATAAAATTAATAAAATAATTAAGCAGAATGGCTATGGTGTAACATACAAAGTAGTTTGAATGTCAAAGGCTAATTATAACTAAAAACTCAATAAATGTTCGGTGATTATGAACTTAAAATAATGAAATAATAAACATAAAATAAATGAATATTTTTATAAAAGGTAATGCATATGGCTATTTATAAATGAAGTTAGCAAATGGATTGGTCGTTACTAAATTAAAATAAAAATATTGTTTTTAAAAAAGAAGTTTTTGTCATAGCTAATATCAGCCTGAAATGTAAATATTTCTCAGCAAAAACTAACCTCCAACTTTACTATACTATATATATATATATATATATATATATATATATATATATATATATATATAAAAATATATGTATATTGTTTTCGATCCGAATAAAATACAAAATATTATTTCTGGCGTCAAAATAAGTCAAACATTATGCAAATTTTGTTAAAAAATAAATATATCCGAAAGGCTCATTTTGACGCCAGAAATAATATTTTGTATTTTATTCGGATTGAAAACAATCATTAAGAGACATGCCGTGGTGTTAGCCCCGGCTGACGCTTTGTCTGATAATTTTCACGGCTAGTCTGATAATGATCGTTATTTCGATGCTTATAATATAACTAACTATTATAGAAAAAACATATTTTTTTGGTTCTGATCGGACTAATAGAAACCGCTATACACAATATAAAACACCATTTTTTTATAGAAAAAGTTAATAAAATATGGCTTTTGGTCGTTGTGCAATGCAAAAACTCAAGATTCCTTTCCTTTGTGATCCCACCAACATTTTTATACAAAAAAAAACACGGGAAAGTATTGTTTTTCCAGGAACATTTGCGGCAGATTATTTCCACTATCAGAAAACTTGTCAGTGTCTCTAAATCGTATTTTAGTGCAATAAATAAACACTCAGGCACATAGTTACAAAAAAAAATCCGCAGTTAACATTTAAAGATAGGATAATGACAGTTATGCAAGATACAGATGATGACTGCCAAAAGAAAATTAAAAGAGAATAAATGTTCGATGAGTATCACGAAATTAATTAAATAATTAAGAAGAATGACTATGGTGTAATATACAAAGGCTAATTATTACTAAAAGCACAATAAATATTTGGTGGTTATAAACTTAAAATAATGAAATATTTAACATAAAAGGTGAATATTTTTTAAAAAAGTACTGTATGTGGCTAATTATAAATGGAAATTAGCAAACGGATTGGTCGTTGTTAAATTGTCAATCAATCAATAACTGATTCAGTTTTCTATCTTTTTATTTATTTTAATGATTTCTCAATTAATAAAATTGCCAAGTCAATAGTCTATCCTTTCCAATTTAATTTCTTAAAAATGTTTTTATTATTCTTAATCAAGAGAAGGTTCGCTTGTCCCAGCAATTAAAACAAATTTATAAGCTTCAGGATAGGCAATTTTATATTTTTCAAAAAAGCAGAACAATTAAAATATGTTTTCAATGTTTACATTATTTGTTATTGTGAGTTATTTTTAACGGGTTAAAAATATTTTATTTTTGTAGGTCAATGTTGGGGCCAGTTAGGAGGCAGTGATTCTTTACTTTAGTTACTTTTTTTCTCCTTGTATAGGTTTAAACATGAAGTAGAAGATTAATAGGTGAAGTAGAATAGCTTTTAGCTAAATTTTGCCTTTTAAAAATTTAATAGATTTGCTGTATTTGCAAAATTTATAATATTATAGGCTCTTCGCGCCTAGATCGCTAATTGATAATAAAGCTTTAAAGAGATAAATAGAATTAGCGTTATATATGTCATCTGCAGATCACATATATTCGAATATTTAAGGACATAAGACATTTGTACAGGTTTATAAACAACAATCCGTCAGTTGAGATCACTCTAAGGACCGTTTTGAATTGTTCTAATTTTCATGTTATTAATTTTATTTGCTTCGGTCTTGGAAATATTGTAATTATATAGCATCCCAGTGCCACTAGCATAATTGCTTCTCCGACTTGTTGCTTATTATGATTACTTTTGGTTTATAGTTATGATAGTCTATTATTTTGTCAATAAGTTCTGGTCCGTCCGAGCAAAACAAAGCATTGAGGACTGGAAGGGGTCGGCATTTATTAGATGGCAGTGAATTTTGTATTAAGTTGTACCGTAGAACCAATTGCTGGTAAATTCATTTAGCAACGGCATATATAAAAAAAATATATAAGAAACTTCAAATGGAACCCTTGAAAAGGTTTTGTGTATGCAACCAGTTTATCGTATTTTTGTTAGTTCTGCAACGATCCACAGTTGCCGCTAGCTGCGCTTTTATGCGAGTTGACGTTTGACGCCAAACTGCCAGTTTTGATCGTAAATGTAAACAGTGCCAACAATGGTTTTTCAATTTAAATTGGGTGTATGTGTTATTTTGTTGACAAAAATTATGGTAATGTGAAAGAAATCTATAAATCTCACAGGGTATGTGAACTACATTTTTCTGAATATAATCGCATGCCAGGAACGAAAAGAGGTTTAAGAACAACCTATTTTCCAACAGAAAGTTTTCCTCATTTATTTCGTACTGGTGAGTTTATTCGTTTATATAAAATATCTATCTATTTACATAAAGCAGAAATGCCTAAATACTAATACAAACAATAAGAGTTGTTGTAGGAGGTAGGTATTACCTAATAATTAATAACAAAAAACAGTTACATCTGAATGATGTGCATAAAACTGTACACAACTAAATAATTTAACTAACACTGGCCTTTAATATTCATTTAGATACAACAGCTAGCCGCGAACTTCCAGAGACTTGTTTACTCTCAAAGAATGTAAGAAGCGTTTATTTTAATAGTCATTATTTTTAAATATAGTGTTTATTTGACACTCAAACTCACTAGATTTAGGGTATATCGCACAGAATATATGGAATCGTGATGTCTACTAGAGCTATAATAATGATTTTTTTTTGGGATTATTGGACTTCACAAAAGAAAGTAAATTTATTTTTATATACTACAAAGGTTTTTTTTAAATCGAGCCAAAACTCTTGAGAATGATAAATTCACTTTCTTCTTGCCTTAACTCTTTATTTAGTAGTAACATTACATATATCATGCGGATGCTATAAAATGTAACTTAAGAATTTATTGACTATGTGTTCAGTTGGTTCGGCTAAAAATAAGTCTGTCCTGGTCTTTTCTAGATCAAAATACTATATCTAATACAACAGAATGTCTTTTAAACAAACCTCTCTTGGGTATGTAAGATTCATTTACATGAAAAAATTGCTTTTTGTATTTCCTGAAAATATTAAAAATAATGTGTTAGCATATATATCTTATTATATGTTTATGTGTTGTATGTGTTCAGATATGTCCGAGATATATATATTATGAACAGCAGTAGTCCCAAAACAGGGCCTTGGGGTACTCTACTCAATACATATTAGCTCTCCGACAGACATATAACGATTCGGACTTGGAAGCTCCTTCCCTGTAGAAAATCTAAAATCCATCCAGTAGAATGTATTATTATAAATATTGTTATATTTTCTCGTTTATTTAAAGTTACACCTGTAATTATATTGTGTATGATAGTACATATAGGAATGTACTCTAAGGGAGCTCATAACCATAAGAGATTTAGCAAGAAAGAATTCAGAGAAAAGTTATGCAATTTTGTTCTTAATTACTTTACATTTCTCAAAATTAACCATTATGTATTTGTGCATAATTAATTTTGGAGTTAAAACAAAACAGCTCAGATATGTTAATGTCATTTATTTATAACGTTTCTTTCTTTTGTTCTTTTTTTTTGTGCTTGTATTGGATTTTATAGTTTGTACTTGTACCATTTGTAGTTCTCTTGTGTATTCTGTAAGTACGTATTTGTAAATAAATAAATTTTAGTGTTGTTCAACAGTTTTATCTATCTGTAATGAAAATTTTACAAAATCTAGGTTTAAAAAATAATAATACTAGCGACAGATATGTTAATAAACAATGGTAAATAAAATACAAACATATGGTGCACGACAAGATATTTTTTTAAAATGTAAATGACTTATATTTAAAGATAAAAATTGATAATCACTAAAGCATTTATTGTATCACATAAAATTTTTTTAATGAAGTACATGACCACTACTTATGTACATTTTAAAAGACTTCTTTAAGGCTTTTATTGTGAGATCAAATTATAGTTTTGAAATAAAACAGATTTCAAGAAAAATGAATATCTATTTTCTTATGGAGTAGGTGGTTTTTCCTATTCGCAATGAAATATTTGGTGGATCTAAAGGAAAAACGGCCTTCATTTATGTATCTTCCTGTATCTTTGTAATGTATTATTTTATGTCCAAATGATAATTAATACAAGGTCAGTAAAAAGGATGAAAATTAGGAAAATATATAAATATATTTTTTTTTAAATCGAATGTTTTCTTTTTATAGATGCTCATTTTAAAATAAAAAAAAAATTTCAATCATGCCATAATTTTTTAATTATATGGTTTAAATCTAAATTAGTTTTTTGAATTAGGGATACATAAGTATAAAGCATCAAGTTATAAATACTGTATATATTTCTTTTTCCTTAGGAATTTTGTGCCTTATCTCGAAAATTAAAAAAACATTTTAGGTGTTTGAACCATATTTTTCAAGAATTATCCCATTTTGAAAAATAGATTTTATTTTATAGGTTGCATTTGAAAACAGAAAACTTTCAATTTAAAAAAAATATCTGTATATATTTCCCAGGTTTGGTCCTTTTTATTTGCCATATATTGTCAAAAAAGTGCTAATAAATTAATACACTACAAAGTTAGAGAGTGATACATAAATGAAGGTCATTTTTTCTTTAGGTCCATCAAATCTAAAAATTATTTGTATAAGGTGCGCGCATTTAGTTTCAACAAATTCGCGATAGGTGGCGTCGTCGCTGCCTTTGGTTTGTACAGTTAACTTTTGCAACGATCCGAGGTATGGCGCTGCAAACTTTACAGCAATTCGAAGCACGACATTTTCCATTATATTGTTAGTGTTATGTGAGCAACGGCACTACGTCCTTCGAGATATCCCTGTATCCTCCAGCATTAGCGTCCTGCACTAATTTAGCATTTTTAAGCTAAAATACATTAATTTAAGATTAAATGAGACTTCTAGTTACAGCCTTATATCTATCTTTAAATTTTATATAATTTGAATAATATTTTAAGAGTAATAGGAAAGAAAGAGGAATGTTACATTTCTCAGTCTCCTGCTAACTATACCATATTGGGTAGCAGCCTAAACCTGCGTCAGGCCTTGGTTATATCCACCTGTTTCAAGGACATCATTCCGAGGTGAAGGAATTCTTGCGGCAGGTGGTTACCACATTATTTATATCGGTGTGCCAAAACAAAAGTTACCCTTCTTAGTATTCATGAAACGATATATTGGCTCTTATCGTTTATCCCGATCTTCGTGTTGCGGGCCTTCGTATTTTGACCAGCGGAAAATTTAAATTAATAGAAGATTCGATTTCATTGTTTGCGGCTATCGGAATGCAGTAGCAGAATAAAAAATCATAGCTTTTTTTTTCGTATCAAGCTTAATGGAGAAGCAGATCCAAATATGGTTATCTCTCAAGAAATATTTCGCCGTGACGACATAAACAATTATTTATAGCCGACTTGGTACATATACCGACGAAACAAGGTGACTTTAGATGGTTTTAAGTATTGTTATTTGTTAGGGCTTTGCTTGTTAAAATCTCATTTGTTAAAGTAACTATTAATAAAAAAAACATTAGTTGAATATTGCTGAATACGAACTTCAAACTGAAGCATTTTTACGACTTTTAAACCGAACCTTCAAGGAGAATAAATGTTGATGTAAAAATATTTTTTCGAATATTCTTTCCGTTAGAATTTGAAACAAAATATTGATGTCTTAGTGAAAATATTATATATATTTTAGGTTAATATACAAAGTGTTTGCGATTTACTGATTTGCTTTTCCTCTCATTTTATTAATAAATAATACCAAAATAAAGGGCGTAAATGTCCATTTATCCATATAGTAACTAATTTATCAAAATTGTTTTGTGATTAAAGTAACTAGATTTATTTAAAAATATAGGCAGTTTGTTCTCCAAAATAAGTACAGGCTAAAATTTAGTATATTAATTAAGTGATGTCTATCATTTCGGGAAACGATTCTTTTTTATTTAATAGGGTTCCACAAGGATTTAGGGGCACCTTTTAATTTTTTTTAATATGGTAAGGAGAAATTCCCCAAAGTAAGCAACATCCATTAATTTTTACTTCCCTCGTAAAAGGGAAGTATTGTAATCGTAAAAAATCACCCTCCCAGATTTTTCCAGATCTTTATGATTCAGGGTCCCTAGACGCCGAAAGACATGTTTTCTCGATTCCGTCGGTCTATCTGTCTGTCTGTCTGCCTGGCCGACTGTCTGTCTATCTGTGTGTCTGTCTGTTCGCGGCATTGCTAGAAAACCACTTACCTGACTTAAAAAAATCGGCCTGAAAAAGCTACGCATTAGATTTATTTCAAATTTTGTGCAAGCATTAATTATATTAAACACATAGAGATAAACTGGTAAAGTTGTAGTAAGAATTCAGGATGGCGGAATAAAATGGCAGCCAAATAATTCTTACTGCCCTCGTAAAAGGGAAGTATTGTAATCGTGCAAAAATCACCCTACGAGATTTTTCCAGATCTTTACGTTTCAGGGTCCCTAGATGCCGAAAAGCATGTTTTCTTGATTCCCTCGGTCTGTCCGTCTCTCTGCCTGTTCGAGACATAGCTAAAAAGCTACTTACCCGATAGACTTTAAATTATTACGAATAAACTACTTATCCAATTTTTCTCAAATTTTTCACAAAAATCAAATCAAAAATGAATCAACTTGTAAAATTTTGGTACTAATCCAAGATGGCGGAACATAATGGCGGCTTAATAAAATATTTTAAAATTCAGCCTGAAAAAAACGTCTAAATGGAATGATTTCAAATTGTGTGAAATAACTAATTGTGGTATAGAGATGAACTAGGTAGAACTGTGGTACCTACTAATTTAAGATGGCTGTACAAAATGGCAGCCAAATAAAATATTTGTAATCGCGAAAAAATCACCCTGTCAGGTTTTACATACTTTCAGGTTTTTAGTGTCCCTAAATGCCGTAAAATAAGTTTTATCAATTCTGTCACGGCATAGCCTAAAAACTACTCATTTTCTTCATAGCACGAAACGAGACGACACGAGAGAGTGGTCTTCCCTCGCTGAGAATTTCTCGTTTCTCAGTTCTCTCGTATCCCTTGAGCATAAAAAATCTGTACTTTTATATTTTTAATTTTAAATAAGACAAACTATTGAAAAACAAAAAATCCGGATTGCTTTTGTAAACTGATCCCAAAAAATTAATTATGTTTTTAACTTACCCGAGACTGCAAGGTCTTGTATCTTTGTTAAAACTCGACTTCTTTTAATCTGCTATATGAAAATACAAATGATGTTTCTTTGTCTTTTATCGTAATTTTTACAAGGGCTTTAGATTGAGGAAATAACAATATACAGGGTATGTGAAAATGTCTTTACACATAATTATAACAATATTTTGCAAAAATTAGAAAACAAAATTTTTTATTAATTATTTCGTAGACCTAGGTATAACCTTTGCGCACCTCGTTTGGGGGAAGTTTTCTTTGTTTTGCCCTTTAACTTTTTTGCAAACTTTGCATTTATTATGTGAGATCTATATCTATTTACAAAAATCTATAAATTAAGACATATTCCGCTCTATACCCTTACAGAGCCACTCCTGTAAGTATGAACTTCTTATACGTTTACCCTAGTATTTTAAGGCCTCCATAGACTCATACCGATCTTATGTCAATTAATAGCCCGAACCGGCTCTCATCACAGAATAGCACATAGTTACATTCTACTCCCCAGTTAAAAATCCAATTTAACATGTTAAACATAAGATTAAATAGATCTTAGTATTAAAATCCAAATTTTCAAAATAAAAAAGTTAAAATGTTTAATTCCTGTTAAAGATTGTTTTCCTTTTAGCAATGTAAAAGTGCTATCTAGTTCTACCAAACAATAAAAGATAATTTTATTGTTTCCAATTTTCATTTCAGAGACATTTTCACAGACCCTATATATTGAGATTTGGTCAATCTAAAGCCCGTGCAGATGATTATCAATGTTTTGAGAAAGCTACAACATGAATTTTCGGGTTCGATATAGATATTTTTAAGTTTTTGGGATTAGTTTATTTCAGACCCCCTGCAGGTATAATATATAGGCGAACTTTTTTTAATTTATTATTTGTCTTGATGAAGGTGCGAATTTCTGTTCCTCCATATATGGGATTTTTTGAAATAACTGCCCTAAGTAAAATGTGAGTTTGCTCAAATAACAAAAAGGTAGTCAGGTGATATATCTTGACCCTCTGCTATTCTGTTTTGAAATATTTTTTCCTAAGACCAACCTGTATAATTGGAAAAAACGTCTTTAAATTCAAAATAATAAAATAAATCTGACTTGTTTCGTTGTTTTCTAAGCATGCTGGGTTTCCAGGTGGAGATTTCATCCTGCAGGGCTACCCTGAATTGTTGAACAAATAACTTTTTATATACAAAAAATAAAATAAATTCGTCGTGTATCACTGTTTTCTAAGCAAAACAAAAGCTTCTGAAATATATTTTTTGAAATATACAAGGTGATATTAAATGAATAAAACAGCCACCTGAAAATAAAAAAATAATATATATAAACAATAAAAGAAGTTTTACATGTTTAAGTATTTTCTGAATATTTTCTTGTGTATCCGGAGGGCTTCCTCATTCCTTTAGGGCTACCCTGTATGCTGGACAAAATTTATTTTATTTACAAAAAATAAAATAAATTTAGCGTACTTCACTGTTTTTCGAAATATTATGTTTTTTTCAAATATATTATTGAATAAAATATCAAGTATCTATACCAATGATTTTTATTTTTTTTTAATGTCAGAACATTTATCACGACAATTAGACCTAGTCTATTTTTGCTTAAATAAAAAAAAATATGTGTTAGGAAATATACACATGTTGCCTCAAAATAACGTTCAAAATAAACATTATTCTCATCTTTCCCGCTCCCGTTAATCAAGCATCTGTCCCGTATCAAAATATTTTTAGTATGTGCACCTAGGGTCGTATCTGGGAAGAATGGCGCCGAGGGAGGCTCTGATTTGGCGCCCTCGTCCCAAGGGAAGCAATTAAAAACATTTTTTTGGTTAACCTGACACTACTTGCACACATAGAACATTTATAAAACGAAAGTGGGGGATCTGAAATAGGAGAATAGAATATTACCTTAGACTCGAATTGCGCTCCCAAGAGCTTGCACCCCTGGCGTGGGCCGCTGTTGTCCTGCACTAGATACGACGTGTACATCAAAAATCTTCTAATCTACCACATCACATTATTCCAGCAAAGAGTAGTCCACAACGAAAATAGGCGTAGGAATATGAAAATCGCAGAACGGGGTTGCCTAACCCATCTTTGCTTCTTACAAGTTATGTCTCAAGACATGTTCTAAGCAGCAGTCGCTCATGGCAGCATATAATTTTCATTTGGTCGGTATCAAGAGCAGTGGCGTAACTATTCTATAATTATACGCCCCCTGCAGTTTTCGACAAAGGGCCCCCTGTACGCACGATACGCTCGTACATAGTCCAGTTATAAATAAATTTAACATCAGAAACAGGGCAGGAATTCAGACTTATACGACCTAAAGATTTAAGTGCTTAGGTACCCCTGAGCCGCGCTGGATTTACAAATAACTGATAACACTAATGAGTTGCTATTCCCCTTTCTTATACAGTCATGGTTTTCCTTGGGCACCATTATCATCGAGCTCATGGCACCAGTAGCCCCTCGGCTATGCGGGGGCTTGTAGGGGTGTAGCTACGTTACTGATTCAAAGCTACGACACCGAGTTTATTTCAATGATATTCAGTGATAATTACGTACTTTTTAAGCCTTGCCCCAAACGACAGTCGGCCATAGCAGCATTTTCTCATCATTTGGTCGTTTATTTTAGTAAGTTCTAATTGAGAACGTCCCCGCTTCGCTACTAAGCAGCATTCTTTTGTATGTTTCATTCTGTATCAAAGGTCACGGAACCATTTCCATTTTATTGGTACAATTGAATATAAAAGTGATTTGTTCAAAGCAACAACTCGTTTCTGCTGCTTCTATTCAGAAAGTAGTCAGAATAATCTAATCCACTAGCGGTATATTATTTTAGTGTTTCTTACAAGTGTATAGTAATTTATTTCAAGTAAATTCTACAAGAAAAATTCGGCGCCTAACCTAGAGCGAAGCTGGTACCATTTCACCTAGTACTTCCTCTGTACTGTTTTTTTGCGTTATAACTTTAACGAAGATGCCTTCGGCGCCCAACCTGGTGCTGATCCGGTACCGATTTACCCACTATCTCCACATTGCTTGCCTCCGCGCTCCGGCTTTGGCCAATTCGACTGTTCAGTTTTTTTATGTTATAGTTTTAAAGATAATATCTTATAATATAGCGTTTCAAATATACAACAAAATATTGACTATATAATATAATATCCCTAGCTCAAACTAGATGGGCAACATTGAATACGAGAAAATGGCCGATTAATTATGATATGTCAGATGTCAGTTAATTTTCCTTTTAACAATTTTTTAGTTGGATACATCAACATATTTTGATAACATGTTTGTTGTTTTTAACATTAGGTTTTTGAAACTGAAAGTGAAAAACAGTCTATTATATCCCTAATAAATCTTTAGTTGTCTATTCTGCAAGTACTTGTAACTTTATTTAAAGTAACATTGTACGGTTATAACTATGTAGTGCCTTGCCAAATTATAACTTTTTTTTTGCAAAAAAGTGTTTGATCCAAATATGTAAGTGCTGTAATGGATGTTTTTAAAGTAAGCTGAACAATAAATCTCAATAAATCAACAAATTCTTAAATACCTAATTTTAGAACCAACTATGCTTTTAATATAAGAAAAATAAAGGGTGAAAATTGTAAAGAAACCAGTGTCCAACCTATATGAAACACAACAGTAAAATGACACAGGAGAAATATTTTAAAGGATACGAGGTACGTTGCGAAAAATTCTGCAAAGTTCCCATGAAAAAGGAGAGGTGAGTTCAAAATCATTTAGTATTGAAGATTTGCTTTCAATGGCTAAAAACGACAATAAAGAAAACCAAGGCTGCTTGCAAAAGAAATTATTTCACCTTTATGCTTTTGAGCTTGCGTATAGATGTGCAATGAAGCGGTTAACTATAAGTTGCATATTTTGAGGAACTTAATATTACAAGCGAATTTACAGCAAGAATTAAGGATAACACTATTTTCTCTAAAACCACAAAATGTGCAAAAAGTTTAGCCAGCAGTAAATGGTTAGTAAAAAATAGTGCTGACTAATGTTTATGTCCAGTAGAATTATTTTTAAAACCAATATAAAAAGGAGGTCCAAACTTCATTAGGGATAAGTTGTTTTAAACAGTTTATCACAACTAAGTAAGAGGTATCTGGTACAAGAACATGCCTCTAGGAATAGACGTGATGTCAAAATGGACAAAAGCTTCACACCGTACCTCAGCGATACTGGCACTTTCAAAAAACATGTGTGGAACAATAAGTAATGCAATTAAAGGGACATTCCAGTATTTAATCTCTGAAACCTATCTCCAGCTGGACTCGAAACACTACAAACAGCTAGTAGAAAACTTATAGCACAACGCTGAAATTGCATTCCCGATTCCTTCGCCGCATATTCAGACACAAGCGCAAGATACCTCAGCTGAAAGACATCGTAGTAAAACTTATTATAATAATTGCACTTTTAATATTGTAAACAGAGAGAAATAAAGAGAAAACGTCTGTTCATTATTTAAGGTAAATAAAAATACTTGTTCAAAAAAATTGGAGTGAAATAGTCATGACGAATACCACTCGCGAAAAAATTTTGAAGTGAAAATGTTTTTCTTGCCTATTCAAGTAATGTTGTTTTCAGCAATTTTGGAATGTTCGCCCTTCTATGTGCTAAAAAAATAATACTAACTAAGATAAACTATATGAGGTGGTACAATATTTGGTTTAAAACTTTGTGTGCTTAACAAGTATAGTCGCGTACTTACTTGTAGTAGGCCAAGACGCGTACTTACTTAGTTCTAAGTTTAGTATACCAAGTTAGTTTTCGGTTAGTATTTGAAACCCAACTTCAGGACACTATATACATATATACAGGATGATCCATTTAGAATGGTCTGCGGTCATAACTCGGTAACCGTTGATATTGAAATAACTAGAAATCATTTTCAAATATATCAACTTTTTGGTATTTATCTTTTTTTTTAATTTTCAGTAATAAAGTGGTGGGGGAGGGTATACATTTTTTTTCTTTCAAACGTTTATATCTCTGTTTTGAATGAACCGATTATATTGAACTTGATGTTAGAAAAAAGAGCTGCTCTTCACATTACTGTGCCGTGATGATTCTATTAGTGGTCACTTGGTGGCGTTTTTTTGTAGTTCTTCAAATAATACGGATTTTCTCAAAAAAATCAAATGGTATGATAAGGCTTTTTTGTCATAATTTAATTAAAAGTTATAAAAGGTAAACATTTTCTAGTTATTTCCTTTGGCCGATTTACCCATAAATACTCTTTCCCCATAATTTCATCATCAACAGTTCGAGTTATGGCCGGAGACCAATCTTAATAGATCACCCTGTATACAGGGTGTTAATGAATATCACGTAAATACGGAAGTAGATAATTCTTTGGCTTATTCTATGACGAAAAGTTCATATAAATATGGGTCCGCAAATGATCCGTTTCGGAGATACAGGGTATTGAAGTTGAAATTTTATTTCAACTTTTTTAAATAACTTTTGCAAAAAATAATTTTTTTCGCAAAATTGGGTAATCAGGCGTTTTTTGACATGAGAAATCATAATTTGGTATTAGTTTTTATCTAGCACCTAGAGGGCGCTACGTATGCTATTGTTATTTACTGTAATCTGCCATAACTTTTTAACAATAGAACTTTTAGATTTTTTTGTGAATAAACGTTATTTTTACACCTTTATAAGCAAAAAGGGAGTACTTGTTCAAGAATGCTACAGGTAACCGTTTTAGAGAAATTTGCAAATATCTGCGTCAATCCAGGTTAACCTTTGACGCTTGATGAAGTTGCTGGAAAAATTACAGAAACTAAGTATGTAATAAGTGTCGTTAAAATAACTAACTTCTATCTTGTAAAGTTGCACTGAGAATTGTTTCATTCTTGAGAAATAGGGTGTCAAAATTTTAATTTTATTTTTCGTTTTTTCGTTCATTCGTTCGTTCGTATAAATCCTAATATCATCATTTGGTTCCCGTTTTTTTTCTCATTCTTTTTAATTCTCAAGGTTTGATCGTATCTGTAATCGTTTTTCATTTATTTGCGAAAATAGCCGTCTATGCAAACCAAGTATTATCAAAGTAACAAAATTGAAAGAAAATCTAGATGGCTATTCCGTGTGTTACCTTTTTTGACGTTTACTATAAAATAATTTTGATAGCGAAGTAAACAGTATAATAATATGTGTCGTGGGTTACATTTTTTGACGTTTAATTTAAAATAATTGTGATAGTTAAAAAAGTTTCTAAAGTTTTTTGAGCTATTTAATATCTAAAGATGGTTGAGTTCACAAACCATTAATATGCGGATATGCATTTCAATTATGGTCTTGCCAATGGTAATTTGTTTGAAGCTAAACTATTCTATTCGCTATCGTTATCCAAATAGACGACAGCCTGATTTACGGACTTTTGCTAAGGTTTACATTCGACTGACCGAAAATGGAAGTTTTCAGAGAAGTCTACTCATTTATCAGGAGCACATCGCACTGTTAGAACTATTGGAGTTGAGGAAGCAGTCCTGAATACTGTAGAAAATGAACCAGGTACAAGTACAAGAAAAATTGTGGCAACATTAGACATTTCATTTTTTTTGTAACATCATCTTGCTTCTTAAGGGAGTGGGTAACCTGGCAACGACGCAGAAAATTGCATATTTCTCGAACACCGTTACCTCTAAAGTTATTAAACAAGTATGCATTTTCTGCTTAAAAAAGATGTAATTACAAGGTTTGATTATAAAAAATCCCAAAAGGTAACTGTCAAAAACGTTATGGCAAATTAGAATAAATAATAATAACGTACCTAGCACCCTATAGGTGCTACAAAAAAACCATTACTAAATTACGATTTCACATCTCAATAAACTCCCCATTGTCCTATTTTGCTTAAAAAATTTATTTTTTGCAAAAGTTATTTAAAAAAAGCCTGAAATAAAATTTCAACAACCTGTATCTCCGAAACGAATCAATTGCGGACCCATGTTTATATGAACTTTTATTCATAGAATTATCACCTTCCGTCTATAAATATATATATATATATATATATATATATATATATATATATATATATATATATATATATATATATATATATATATATATATATATATATATATATATATATATATATATATATATATACAAGTTAAGAAAAATATCTTGAAAGGTGGTGGGGTTGCAAGCTTTTGAAAAATTGGCCCAGGTTAGATGAAAAGCACCTTTTTTGTATGGTCAGGTATATATTTTTACTCAGGACAAACTATAAGGAATAGTTAAGCTTAAGTTAAGACCAAGCATAAAAGTCTTTGGTCCACTCTGTATTGGTGTATTGTAACGCATTAACGTTGGCCGAATCTACGGTCCGGAAAAGTTCACCTGTAAAGAAGGCATATCTTTCCACTCACCATCAATTCATATATTAACGTTAACTCTATCTTACATGCACTTAGCTGTATTACATTGTCTCTGTCTAAATTTAGTTCTGTATCGTGCGTGCTCGAGTAAATGTTCTTTCTTAGCGAACAATTTCGATCCGTTTTTTCGCATAAAATATGTTACCACACACCACTAAAATTCAAATAATACTATAATTTTAAGATTTGTTTTCATTTGAAATCCAACTTTGGGGAGTCTTTTTACCTAATACAAAAAAAGGGCTTTTCATTTCACCCTCAGCCAATCCTTTTAAAGTCTGCAACCCTACATATATATATATATATATATATATATATATATATATATATATATATATATATATATATATATATATGCTTGAAATTAGGTTCAATTAAAATACCAAAGTGTTAATTTGTCATTTATTTGACGTTTTGCCCTTTTATTTTGGGAATCTTGAGAAAAATCTATTAATGTTAAAAATATATAACAGTACAAACGCTAATATTTGAAATTGTGAAAAGGACATTCATTAATATTGAAAGATAATAAAAAGCGACTGATAAACATTTATGGGACACACTGTATATAAATTACTGTTAGAATGTTATTTATGTAGACCATAGCTAAATAATATAACATAATACAGTGCTTATTATCCATGTTTAGTGAGTTATTGAATTCCTTACTAACCTGTTCGCTATTCACTTGCAATATTTTGTTTCTTTAGAATAAGTATTACTTAAAATAACGTAACATTTAATTTGCGAATTTAATGACATAAAGAATTGCTTACTATTCAGTCCGTTATCTACCTATAACATTTTGTGTCTTATAGCTTATTAGTTAGCCATAAATGAAATAGACAACATAAAATTTGTTTTAAGATTGCATCGTACAAATAATTATAGATATTAAAATTTATAATAAATCAGGAAATAATAAATATTTGACAGTACCGTACCAAGATTTTAACAATAAAATACAATCACCTAACTGTGTCGGCAAATGATTTTATGTTTTAGCTGCAGGCCGTTCTTAAATCGAATATACCTTATTTTTTTCTAAAAAGAAAAAATCTTACTTAATCTATACGATCAACCAACAGAACATATCTTCACTTTTTGAATTGTGTGCAGAACAAAATTCCATTGTTTTGAAATTTTTAAATAAATAAAATAATTTGTTTTTTGCTACCTCTCTCGTCGTAATAAACTAATCCCTACCTAATGAAATTATCAAAATTCTGGTTGCCCTAAAAGAATATCTTAAGCATATCACTAAACTTCTAGTACCCAAAAAATAATACAAACTCGGCAAGATCTCCGTTATCAATTTTTTTGCGTCCCACTGTTAAAAGGTACTTTGAAAATTCAATGGAGTTAGCAGTTACTTGATGGAAATTCATTATACACAAGTACAAATAAACAAATGTTTAGAAAATGTCGACTATATTACACATATTGACGGCTGTTTCGAAAACACTGTGTCTCCGTAAGAATTTTCTTGAAACTCTTTATTTTTTGTCAAAATTTGAAGCCAGTCGGGTAAGTAGTTTTTAGCTACGCCCCACACCGACAGACAGACAGATCAATAGAATTGAGAAAACATATTTTTTGGCATCTAGGGTCATTAAAAGTAAACCACCATTGTATACCATAATTAATTCTTGCACAAAATTTGAAATTATTCTATTAAGTAGTTTTTTCAGGCTGAATTTTTAAATATAAAGTTTGAAATAATGTTCATACGAAGACACAGTGTTGTCGAAACAGCTGTCAATATTTGTAATATACTGGAAATTTTTTAAACTTTTCTTTATTTGTTCTTGTAATGCTTTGAAACACTAATTAAGTTTAAAATTTACTGTTTACCTCATTGATGATTTGATTATTTAATTGACACATACTATTTTTTTAATAGGCTACTATAAAAAAAACTTACCATTTCTATAATCAAACATTGTAACAATATATTTTTATTTTCCTTGTAAAAAGGAAGGGAAAAAAACAACCTCCGAGATTTTTTAGATATTTGCGTATCAGAGTCTCTAGATGTCGGAAAACATGTTTTCTTAGTTCCGTCGGTCTGTCTGTCTGTCTATCGGTGTGTCCCTTGGTGACATATTTAAAAAGCTATTTATTCCATTAACTTCAAGTTTTGGTCAAAAATTAAGTCATATGGTAATATTTTGGTAAATATCTAATGGCGAAACAAAATGGCGATGTAGTCAAATGTTAAAAAAATTATTTCTAAAAAACTACTTATCCAATATACCTCAAATTTTGCAAAAAAGTCAAGCATTACGTAGCAATCAACAAATCCAATATGTCGTAACAAAAAGGCGTTTTAATAAAAATATTTAAAAATTCAACCTGAAAAAACTACTTAATAGATTAATTTTAAATTTTGTGCAGGATTTAATTGTTGTACACAACGGTGGTACCAATTTAAGACGGCGGAACAAAATGAAATATTTTTAATCGTGAAAAAAATTTCGGGGTTTTACATATCTTTAGTTTTAATGACCCTAGATTCAAAAAAATATGTTTTCTCAATTCTATTGGTCTCTCCATTTATCGGTTTGCGGAGTAGCTAAAAACTAGTTTCCCGATTGACTTCACATTTTGACAAAAAATAAAGATTTATGTGCAGAGGAACTGCTAATATTTTGGTAAAAGTCCTACATCTTCAAATTATCTAATGCACCCCAAATTTTGCACAAAAATCAAGTGAGAAACCAATCTGTGATATTTTGGTGCCAATCCAAGATAGCAAAACAGAATAGTGATTTAAATAATTATGTAAAAAATCAGTGTGAAACACTACTATTAGATTAATTAATTAATTAAATTTTGGGCATGCATTAAGTGTGTAATATTCCCTAGATACCAAAAAATATGTTTTCCATATAGTCCAGTAATCCAATATAGTATAAAAAAAATGGCAGCCTAGTGAAATATTAAAAACATTATTATCAAAAAGCCAATTACGCAATTTACCTCAAATTTTGCACAAAAATCAAGTGTTACATAGAAATCGTATACCAAAATATTTTGGTACGACTCCAAGGCAGCAAAACAAAATGGCGACCTAATAAATTATTAGATTAATTTCAAATTTTGGCCAAGCATTAAGGGTCATATAGAGATAAACTGGTAAAATTTTAGTATGAATTCAAGAAAGCGAAACAAAATGGCGACCAAAAAAATTTCTAAAAACTCAACGTAAGAAAATCGTCTTGTTCAATTGACTTCAAATCCTGCATCAAAATTGGATGTAATACACGGTTTAACTGGTACGAATTCAACACGATTGCGTAGGTAGAAACTGGTAAAATATTGGGACGAATCCAATATGATGGAACAAAATGGCGCCCAATAAAAATGTTTGAAAAAACAATATAGTAAATGAATATGTGCGTAACTAAATTGGGTTATATTTCTAATAAGAGGAAAGATTCCTAATGAGGGAAATGCCGACTAGAAGAAATTTACAAATTTCTAAGTTACTAACTTTCAACCTTTTCTTACACATTTAAAATTTTAAAATTTAAAAATAAAAACAGTTTATATTTAAAATAACAACAACCTAATTCTTTATGTCTTAGCTTTTTTTGTTATTCATAGTAAGTATACAAAAAGTAAGGAATAAAATCTGGTTTAAAATTGTATATTTATTTATTTCTCCTGCTACAACTCAATTATATTTTCGGGCATATTTTATAATGATTTAAATTATACAGGGTAAATCAGTACATTGAGATCAACTTTAATTTTTCAAATAGTAACCTACGACACCTGGCGAAATTTCTATTTTTAAATATTCTAAATATATATATATATATATATATATAATTTGTTTCTTAAACCTTTTATTTATAATTACTTCGAAAATATTTCTTGGGTCTAGGTTTATGCATTGAAACAATAGTGGTTATATGCATGCATATGCATAAACCTAGACCCAAGAAATATTTTCGAAGTAATTATATATATATATATATATATATATATATATATATATATATATATATATATATATATATATATATATATATATATATATATATATATATATATATATATATATATATATATATATATATATATATATATATATATATATATATATATATATATATATATATATATATATATATATATATATATATATATATGATAGTATAATTTTATTCCATGTGCACGGTATAACAAGGATATGATCCTTCTCTTGAACATGTTCTGCATCACAGCAGACACAATGCTCCATTTTGCTCAAACGACGATGGCAATTTCGCTCTTATTATAGCTCATCAGGCCTTTATAGACTAGAGATCCCCGTGTAGGGCACAGAGGCACAAAATAAATCACAAAAACAACTACTCCGCTGGCTAACACCACGACCGGCATTGAATTACACATTGATCCCTGGCTTTCGTTGGGAGCATTAAATGATAATATAATTTTATTCTATGTACACCAACGTCATAAGAAGGATATGATCCTTATCTGGAACAAGTTCTGCATGGCAGCAGACACAATGATCCATTTTGGTCAAACGACGATCAAGTGTTACATAAAACATGTTTGAGGTGACCTGTTACTCGAAATAACTCGAAATAATATGGAGTTGCCATTTAAAAAACCAAACTTTTTTGAAACTTTCTGTATAATACAAATTACTTTTAACCACCAAAACAAAAAAAAAAACAAGAAAAAGTCATGGGGCTGAAAGAATGAATATTTTATACCAAAACGAAATGTATAATTTGGATGGATTTAGTTCTTAATTTTTAATATAATTAATATATAGCTAAGGGATATAAGAGTCATTATATATAAAATGGAAACTGTGATTTTTGTCTTGTTTCAAAGACGAATCACACTTAGCACCTACTCGTAATGCATCTTAAAAGATATACGATGCAATGGTCGCGATTACCTTTTTAAATTTTCTCCTACTACTTGTGTAATATATTTTTTATAGAAATTTGATGAAATTATAAAAACATTCTCCGAAAAATATATTATGCAAAGATTGGTAATCCATATGGGTATTTTTTCATAGAAACCTTTTACTAGATTAGAAAACCAAAATGTGACAACTGTAATCTGGTACTTTTTCTTTTTGGTTGAAAATACATGCGAAAGTATACTGAGGACATTCAGACATAAGACTAATTTTCTTGAGAAACTAAGTTGACAGCAATTTTAAACACGATTCGTCGGCTGTCATTATGACTTCCTGTTACCACGAAAATGCACTGTTCTATCAGTCGTCTAAAAAAATCTAATGAAGCATGCAACATCCAAAGAATACAAACACGGTCATATCCTTAAAACAAAAGAAAGCCAAAACACTTCCAAAATGCTCCAAAAATCAGGAGACCTTTCTTTTCACGTTTTGAATACAACTTTCGAGGAGCGTCGAGGGGTTCCTCGAATCGAATTTAATATGACGTCATCAGTTCGTCTACAAAGCAATGTTGTCCAAAAAACTATGGAAATAGTTCCTCACGAAAATTTTACTCTAGTTTGTTTCTACTCCCCAACAAGTTTTTAGAATAATTGCAACAATCTATTGCATTACAGTATATCTCAGTGCAGGAAATAAAAAAAAAACTTTCTAGGTATTATTTACGGTTTTAATAATAATAATTTCTATTGAAATTAAAGAAATATTACACCGAGGAATATAACATTCTGATTAATTGTTATATTGCGGGTTCTATTTCCGCTCAGGGATTGTTTGAATTGCATATTTAAGATCTTTTAATCTTCCCCACAAATAAATATCAAAATATATCAGATCAGTGACCTAAAAATACATTAAAAATAAATGGCCCTATGATTCTTCCATTGATATTGAGACTCCAGTGACCTTGGTGTTGGACTTGCCACGTACGGCTTGCTGGCCGACCAGTAATATTGTGGTTGACATCACCATTACTATTAAATCGATTCACAAAATCTTCCTGATGAGCTGGGGATGATCATTTGCGTGTGATAGAATCCAGCTGACGATCGTAATATATGTTTATAGTGAAATTTGAAAACAATATTAAGAATATTAAACACTACCACTAACAATCCCCAAATCTGTAGTCATTTTTTTAATATTTAGATGCGGGTTAATGTCAGCCATCTACCTCACCTTTGACAAATTAGACGGCGGAGTAACGGACACTGCCAGTATCCCTAAAATGGTATGCCAACAATATAACTCTTCTCATTCGTCGTCTATCAGAGTATTTTAACATTTTTTCAAAATATACACCAAGCACAAATGCTTCACATAACACCTACAATATAATGGAAACTGCCGTGCTTCGAGTTGTTGTAAAGTTTGCAGCGCCATACCTCGGGTCGTTGCAAAAGTTACGAGATGCCTAACTTTTTTTTCTACAGTTAACTGTAAGAACCGAAGGCAGCGATGGTGCCATCTATCGCGTTTTTAAAACGAAATGCGCGCGACCAATTGAAATCATTTTTAGATTTGATGAACCTAAAGAAAAAACGGCCTTCATTTATGTATCACCCTTTTACTTTGTAGTGTATTAATTTATTAGCACTTTTTTAAAAATACATGGCAAATAAAAAGGACCAAACCTGGGAAATATATATAGATATTTTTTTTTAAATTGAAAGTTTTCTGTTTACAAATGTGACCAATAAAATGAAATCTCTTTTTTAAAAATGGGATAATTCTTTTAAAATATGGTTCAAACACCGGTTTTTTAATTTTCGAGATAAGGCACAAAATTCCTAGGGAAAAAGAAACAGTCATATACATTATTTTCAACTCAACTTGATGCTGTATACTGACTTATCACTAAATTCAAAAAACTAATTTACGTTTAAATTATATAAACAAAAAAATGGCATAATTTTCAAAATTTGTTTTTATTTTAAAATGCGCGCATCTATAAACAGAAAACATTGGAATTAAAAGAAATATATTTATATCTTTCCTAAGTTTTTTTACTGACCCTGTATTAATTATCATTTGGTAATAAGATAATACACTACAAATGACGGCTGTTTTTCCTTTAGGTCCACCAAATGTCTCATTGCAAATAAAAAAATCACCTACTCCATAAGAACATAAATACTCATTGTCCTTGAAATCTTGACTGTTTTATTTCAAAATTATAATTTGATCTCACAGTAAAAAACTAGAAGTCTTTTAAAATATATATAAGTAGTGATCATGTACTTCATTTATAAAAATGTTATCTGATACTATAAATGCTCTAGGGATTATCAATTTTTAACTTTAAATATAAGTCACTACATTATAAAAAAATACCTTGTTGTGCACCATATGTTTGTGTTTTATTTACCATTGTATATTAACATATTATTTCTACACCTAGATCTTGTAAAATTTTCATTACAGATAGATAAAACTGTTGAACAAAACTAAAATTTATTTATTTGCAAATATGTACTTACAGAATAAACAAGTGAACTACAAATGGTACAAGATACAAACTATAAAATCCAATATAAACATAAAAAAAGAACAAAAGAAAGAAATGTTATAAATAAATGACATTACAATGTCTCAGCTTTGTTTTGTTTTAACTCGAAAATTAATTATAATGCGCAAATACATAATGGTTAATTTTGAGAAATGTAAAGTAATTAAGAACAAAATTGGGTAACTTTTTATTTAATATTAATAAATTAATATAATTAATATTTAATCCTTGCTAAATCTCTTATGGTTATGAGCTCCCTTAGGGTAAATTCCCATATATACTATCATACACAATATAATTACAGATGTAATTTTAAATAAACGAGAAAATATAACAATATTTATAATAATACACCCTACAGGATGGATTTTAGATATTCTACAGTGAAGGGGCTTCCAAGTCCAAATCAATAGATGTCTGTCGGAGAGCAATGATGTATTGAGTAGAGTACCCCAAAGCTCTGTTTTGGGACTACTGTTGTTCATAATATATATCTCGGACAAATCTGAAAACATACAATATATAAACATATAATAAGATATATATGCTAACACATTATTTTTAAAATTTTCAGGAAATGCAAAAAGCAACTTTTTCACATAAATGTATCTGACATACCCTAAAGAGGATTATTTAAAAGAAATTCTGTGGCATTAGATATAGTATTTTGATCTAGAAAAGACCAGGACAGACTTATTGTTAGCCGAACCAACTCAACACACAGTCAAAAAATTCTTAAGTTACATTTTTCAGCATCCGCAAGATGTATGTAATTTTCCTATTAAACAAATTGTTAAGGGAAGAAGAAAGTGAATTTATCATTCTCATGAGTTTTTGGCTCAACCTTTATATTCCATTTTAAAAAACCTTTGTAGTATATAAAAATAAATTTACTTTCTTTTGTGATGTCCAATAATCCCAAAAAAAAAATTTATTATAGCTCTAGCAGACTTAACGATCCCATGTATTATGTGCGATGTACCCTAAATATAATGCATGAATTGAATTGAACTGTCTCAAATAAACACTATATTTAAAAATAATGGCTATTAGAAAAAAAGCTTCTTACATTCTTTGAGGGTAAACAGGTCTCTAGAAGTTCTGTTTTGGGCTAGTTGGTGTATCTAAATGAATATTAAAGGCCAGTGTTAGTAAAATTATTTACTTGTAAACAGTTTTATGCACATCACTCAGATGTACCTGTTTTTTGTTATTAACTATTATAGGTAATACCTACCTCTTACAACAACTCTTCTTTCCTCGGCTAACACTACATTCTAGTTGTGGTTCTTCCCATTTCTACTGGGTTTGTTGCTTGTTGGACTAGGTACATCAGTGTCTAAAAATCATTTACATGTATTGTTATTGTTTGATTTGAGATGTTCCCTACACCAAACCTATAAACATGAGTTCATATTGAAAACTTCAAACCCTCTAAATCAGTATAATTCAATAAAAGTATTAAGTTTTGATATCTTATATAAGTGGCAAAACTAATTCTTGAAAACTTTCTTTCTTCTGCATGAAAAACAAGACTGGAGCCATGAAAATTCTGTTCTTGGCTTCTTTGATTTCAAAATACATTTTTGGGTTCTTGTAAACAATTTTACCCATAGAATTTGACAAATTTAAAATATACATTTAAAAGATTACCTTTTTTTAATACTTTCTTTACAGGTTTTGGAAGGTTGCACTGAACTTGTTTTTGGCGTATCGCTAAAAACATTTTTAATAAACTTAATTTATGAACTACGTAAAAGATTAATTATATTATAATGCTTTATAACACAAAAATGATTATTTCTAACTAAAAGTTAGAAGTAAATATTATATTATACATTATTAAACGTTTTTCAACATAATTACAAACAAACAAACAAACAAAAGTAAGCTTTATTGCCGCAGAAAAATTCTACAATTTTATGGACAAAGCAAAATATACCTAAAAATAAGACATATCAAAACATTAATCGAAAATAATTTCGACAAGTCAGTGCTTTTATTTTTTAAAATGTAAATTATCAATTTACCAAATCGTAAAACACACGTTAGAATATAGCATAACATTGCAAACAGTAAATGAATCATGATAACCTTATAAAAGTAAACAAACACACATGTACGAGGTGAATAATTTCGATGACATTGAAATCAAAATTGCAACTATGCGACCTTAAACTCTATGTTATTATAGTTATACAAATAATTGTGATGTTAAACAGAAGGTATATTGAACTAGTGCAGAATGTAGTATACAAAAAGAATTAAATTGTTTTTAATCCAATACCTAACAAAAATAATTAAGTTTTAAGTGAATGTTCGACAGTTCTTTTCCCTATATAATGATTTACAAAATTCTATGCTATGAGTTAGGACATGACTCACAAAAGATTTAGGTAAACAAGCGAGTTTAGTGACAATTTAAAGAGACTTACTCACTGAAAAAAAAATCATTAACGCTGTAAAGCGGTCTCTCAATGAGGTATGCTTTGGTGTTTTTTCGAAATTGTGCAAGCATAGGGATAGATTTTAAATGTACTGGCAGATTGTTGTAAAGTTTTATGGCGTTGTAAATAATTGATTTTTTTATTAATTCTGTGGAAGGAATGGGAAGATAAATATCATGCCTAGAGTTTCTGGTAGGGTATACATGTTGTGGCCTTTCTGGGAGGGTGTTTATATGTTTTCTCAGCAAACATACCGTTTCCAAAATAAATAATGCAGGAAGTGTTAATATTTCATGTTTTTTGAAATAGTATTGGCAGTGAGCTCTATTATTTAGACCAAACAAATAACGAATGGCTCTCTTTTGAAGCATAAAAATACTACGAAATTGCTCGGTGGTACAGCAGCCCCAAAAGGGAAGGCCATAGCGGAGGTGGGATTCAAATAAAGAGAAATAAGTAAGTCTGGCAGAAGGAACGTCTAGTTCTTTTGAAACTGATCGAATGGCGAAGCAGGCGGTAGAAAGTTTTTTAGTTAAGGTGTCAATATGATTAGACCATTTTAGGTTGCTATTTATATTTAAACCCAGGAATTTAACCGACTCTACGTATTCAATATTGCTGTTATGTACCTGAAGTGGTTGTAAAGTTCCCTTATAAGATAACGCCACCGTTTTATCGACGTTAAAACAAAGAATATTGGAATCGGACCAAGCATTAATTATAACCAAGTCTTTGGAGATACTAGAGTGTAAAGACGTTGTATCAAAATCACTCCATGTTATGCTTGTGTCATCAGCAAAAAGGGAGATTCTTCCATTAATTTTAAGGTTCGTGATATCATTAATGTATAACAAAAAAAGAATAGGTCCCAAGACTGAACCTTGAGGAACTCCACTTGTAATCAACTTACAATCAGAATCGGAACCATTAGCCCTTACAAGTTGTTGCCTTTTTCCAAGATAAGATTTGAACCAATTTAAAGAAGTACCACGAATTCCATAAAAATGTAGTTTGTTTATCAGAATTTCATGACTAACACAATCAAAGGCTTTCGCATAGTCACAAAAAACTGAGGCAGTTGGGTGGTTGTTATTGAGAGATGAGTAGACGCCTCTAAGCAACGTGAACATGGCGTCACTGGTGCACTTGTTGGGTAGAAATCCGAACTGCTCCGGGGATATTATCTGATGTTTCAGGAGAAATGGCATAAGACGGTTCTTCAGTAGCCTTTCGATGATTTTTGATAGCACTGGTAGTAGTGCAATTGGGCGATAATTGCAAGAGTTAGTTTTTTCGCCGCCTTTATGAAGTGGAATAATTATAGCTGTTTTAAGGCAATCAGGGAATACACCTTTTATAAAGGACTCATTTATTAATGTTGTAAGGGCCTCTATGACTGGGAGTGGCAAGTTCAGGAATATTCTAATTGATAGGCCATCAGTGCTACACGAAGATTTACTTTTAATATTATGTATTACCTTCAATAGTTCAGTGTTGCTAACGGGACTTAAGAAAAAGCTATCAGCTAAATTTTTTGAAGGAGGGAGAAACGAAAGAGGGTTCAAACTTGGCGAGATACTAGAGGTGACATTTTTGCTTACATTAATAAAATAATCATTTAGATCATTAGCCCCTGGCAAGTTCTGAGTCACAGGGTTTGATTTGTTTCTGAGGTTATTGATGATGGACCAGGTTTCTTTTGAAACGTTATTAGAGTTTGTTAGACGTTTTCGGTAGTGTAATTTTTTTGCTGACTTAATAAGAGTAGTGTAGATCCTCCTATAATTAGAGATATAGTCGAGAATAAGAAAGGAGTCGGTGAATTTTTTTATATATGAGAGCGAGCGCATATTTTTAGCAGAAATTCGTATTCCTTTCGTGGTCCACGGTTTATGCCGCTTAGGTTTGATATTCTTAAGCGGGAAGGCCTTGTTAAAAGCACTTAAAGTTTTATTTAAAAAAGTTCTGAAGTTTGTGTTGACATTATCAGATTCAAAATTCCAATTGGTGTTAAAGCAAATATTATGAAATACTGAGAAATTTGCGGCCGAGAAAATTCTGCCCCGATGGCGAGATCTTGGTAAGGGCCTAATAGGTAAACTAAACCTGGAAATTACCGCCTCGTGATCGGAAAGACCTGAGTTATAGACCTGTGATTGCACCTCTGATGGAGAAAAATCAGACGCCATGTAATCGATGATAGAAGAAGAGTTTTTTGAAATTCTAGTTGGCGAGGATACATGCATTGAAAGACCGAAAGAGTCGAATATAGAAATTAGATATTTCTGGATGGCACAAACAGTAGCATAGTCAATATTAAAGTCTCCGCATAGAATTTTTTTACCTTTAATCGGTAGGCTGTCTAGCAAACTTACCAGGCTATTTAAAAATGATTGTACATCAGAGTTTGGTGATCTATAAATACAAATTACATAAAGATCAAGGTTTTGATTATATACTATAGAGAATTCAAAAGAGCTATCCGCTAACAAATGATCATATTTAGATACCGACATGAAATCTCCATTTAGGGATAGAATCAGTGTTCCCCCATGAGCTGAGTTTTTTCTGTCATATCTAGCTACTGTGGTATACCTCTCAATATAAAAGGGTTCGTTTAGATTCAGCCAGTGCTCAGTAATTGCAACAAGTTGGGGGAACTCCAATTCTTCCAGAAATAGGTACAACTCGTCAGTTTTATTTCTTAGAGAAGCAATATTAATTAGAACCATATTAAGACTAGTAACAACAGGAAGTTTTGAGGAATCTAGTTCCTCAGGACACGTCGTGTTTTCTAAAAATTTTTTTTGGGAGAATTGCTGGTAAAATAATTTTTATGGCATTCTCTGGTCCTCTGAAGATGAATCGATCTCTCCGAAGATATGTAGGATCCATAGGCTGCAAGATCCGCTTCCACTTCTGCTGCGTTAAATCCGTAAGCAGCATGAAAATCGAAATATATCTTGTGTAGGGTTCTATAATCTATAGGAATGCCTTCAGAAGCCAAAAACAGCCTGGTGCTTGTATTTGTAAACCCTTCAAAGTGAATTGGCGCAGGTTGGTCGTGCAGGAAGGCGAGATATAACTTGAAGGCCTTTAAAATGGCTGGTTCTCTTAGTCTAGACATGAGGAAACGGTTATCAGAACTTTTTTCGGTTCGCGTAAGCTTCACTGTTGGGGGAGACATTGGATCAAAAATAGGTTCTTGGTCAGTAGGAGCTTTCTTAGAAAGACTATAGCAGTTGTCGCTCAACAAGACATCTGCTTTGCAGGCAGCAATGGCCTCTTTGTCAGAAGATATTATAGTGCCCTTTTGAGAAATTGGAGAGGAGACAACCAGTGAACTGACGGAGCTCGAGTTGGTGGGCAGTTTTTTCGGTGTGGAGGGAGGTGGGAGGTTCGGTGTAGATTTTTCTGTAAGTTCGGATACAGCTGACCGTTTTATTACTACGCCATGTGGCCATAGATTGCTGTCTAAAAGCTTTTCAGCTGACTTTTTTGACTGAGTTCCAATTTTAAAATCAATGTTTGAGATATGATTTATTAGGTGGTAGCATCGAATAAACTCTGTAGTCCCAAGCTTTTCCTTAACGTAGTGAACTATGTTGTTAGGCGTAAACCCTGCAGGAAGATTTCTTACGACTACATAGTGCCACCGTTGTGTATTATTACAAGCCAGCTTGCTGGAGCCTTCAGTAGTACTGGGAATATCCGTAGGTGTTACCTCAGTTTGTGTAGAGGCGGTGGAGCAGGTAGTTTCCATAGTTGGTGTAGGCAAGGGTATGGTGGTAGGGTATGTATTTTTGATATGCTTACACTTATGTTGGCTTTCATATTTGGAGTATAACTCCTTTACCAAGTCAGTTACACAAGTTAGGTTGCTCTTTATGTTAGCAATACCTGCTTTTAATTCAATTGAAGAGGAGTCCTGTACTTGGATTTTTATCACTTCTTCGGCATTGTTGAAGAGGATTTGGGAAATATTGAAAATATTCTGTTCCATATCCCTTAGAGACTTTAATAACATATTTGGTTTGTAAGCGGAAAACTCCCTCGAGAGATTATGGATATCGTCAATTTTTTTCTCCATGAGATCCCACCTGGATTCACTCTTCACTAAAATGTCATACATTTCAGAAATTGTCGGTACACTACTTGACAATTGAGATACACGGTTTGCGACTGCTAAACAAAGAGAGAGCGGGAGTGCCGCCCGTTGGATGGAAATCCAGTGTGCTGGGGATGCTACGTTGTCAAGTTTATTTTATATATGACCTATATAAATTATATAAGAAAAACAAAATGCATGTGTGGGTTGTGGATCGGTACCAGCAGGAGCGCGAAGGCGCTAGGTGGATTGGTACCGGGCTAGCACCAGGTTAGGCGCCGTAGGCATCATCGTTAATGCCCTAAAAGATGAACAACAGCGCAGGTCACCACTGGCGAAAGTCTAACTTTCGGCATCGGCCCAGGGGGCCGATGTCGACTGTTAGACTTCCGCCAGTGATGCACCCCCCCTGTTGATTAGTGTTAAATGCACTAGGTAGATTGGTACCGGGTTAGCACCAGGTTTCTATTTTATATTTAAAAATTATTAAATTCCGTGGGTTTAATTGTTTACAAGACCCCATTTTTGTTTTAATACCGCGTTTAATCAAATTGTATTAGTATTTAGGCATTTCTGCTTTATATAACTGGATAGATATTTTATATAAACAAATGAACTTACCAGTACCAAATAAATGAGGTAAACTTTCTGTTGGAAAACAGGTTGTTCTTAAACCTCTTTTCATTCCTGGCATGCGATTATATTCAGAAAAATGTAGATCATATACCCTGTGAGATTTATAGATTTCCTTCACATTAACAAAATTTGTGTCAACAAAATAACAATCACATACACCCAATTTAAATAAAAAAAAACTGTTGGCACTGCTTACGTTTACGATCAAAACTGGCCGTTTGGCGTCAAACGACAACTCGCACAACAGCGCAACTAGCGGCGGCTGTGGATCGTTGCAGAACTAACAAAAATACGATAAACTGGTTGCATACACAAAACCTTTTCAAGGGTTTCATTTGAAGCTTCCTATATATTTTTATTTATATATGAAATGATTCTTCAATTATAATAGACAGTGGGGTGCGTTTTCTTTGAGCTTACTCCCTTCAAGCTCTAATACACATCGCTTGCGCTGTTCACTTTGCCGTTTTGAGCGCTCATAAAGCAGTGATGACGTCAATATTTTTTTGCTAATGTCCGCTTTTTCCATCAAGGTAGGGCAGCATAAGCATGAGTGTTTACAATCGCATTTATACCAAAAGAAACGCAAACAAGAGAAAAATTGTATCAAATTTGATTACTGTGCAATTACAAAACACAGAAACTAATCAAATTTATTGCATATTAATAACTGATGAGATAGCAAAACGTAATGAAAGGGGTACGTTTCCTTATTTATATTTTACTTAAGTGTTGCATGTATTTCTTTTTAATTAATATTATGTTTATACTTGTACTGTTATTACTCTCAAGTTGCATTTTTTGCTCTGATAACTCTCGATCCGTTCATATACTAAAAAAACGAATTTTGCTATTCCAACGTGTGCGATGAAATTCTAAAGAAGCGACTAGAAATAAGCACATTAAGCAGAAGGGGTCGCAACGTGTAAGAATTCAGAGAAAACGCACCCTTTATGAACAGCTCAAAGTCAAGCTCAGTCAAATCAAAAACCAATAATAGAATAACTTTTATGACATAATGTGTTCTGTAATTTGATTTTTTTGTTTGTTCAAGGCCTATTTATCTTTGAAAATTCCAAAGCCTTCTTATATTCTGGCTGAGATAGCTAACATTCGAGTGCAGGTTCTGTTTTCAAGTTTTTGATGATTCAATGCTTCTGATCATGCTATCACAACCGAAATAGTTAATCGCTTTAAGAGTTTATTTCTATAAAGGTATCCCGTAAGGCGGCAATATGATAGGATATGAAGGGATTTTTCAAGGTTGGCACGCTGTTAAGAAAATGGGCTAGAAATTATCTTTGTGAATAAAAATTGTAGCCTACCTGATCATGCTAACAATTGCTTGTTATAAAGTTATAAAATACTGCAGTATCATACCATTTAAAATATGGAGCTACTACATGTTTTGATGAAATTACCGCCTGGTTTAACCTACGTACGTTTTTTAATACCCGTGCTAACGATTTTACCCATATCTCCGTTCAGAGGAAAGATAATTTAACTACGGTTTTCGATTTTTTCTTTATTTTCGTATGTTTTTTCTTTATTCTATCTAAAATTTTCAAGAAAACAACCAAAATACGAGAATTTGTCAAAAAGATCTATCTGGCGTTCAGCGCAAGACCTAAAACAACAGAGTTAATATATCATATATAAATGCATTTTTTAAGAAATTAGTTCGGTAAAATCCTTTAATCCGACACGTAGTTACGGACTTTTCTGCAAACGAAACCTCGAGTTTCCCCCACCTTTTACCTAACGACTTGGGCATACTTTTAATATACATATTAATTCAAAATTAATATGAATTTTCATTGTTTTAAATTTATTCTTAATAAAGTAAAATAAAAGAGTAATTTGCCTACTAAAATCTAAATATTTATTTAGATTTTAGTAGGCAAATTACTCTTTTATTTTACTTTATTAAGAATAAATTTAAGGCTATGAAAATTCATATTAATTTTGAATTAATAAAAAACATAAAAAAAATACGCGACGTAAAGCACTTCGCTTGTCCGATTTGACGTCTATGCTGAGAACAATAAACAAATCTAATCTATGCCGCGTACTGATGGATAAACAGACAGAGGGACCGACAGAATTGATAAAACATATTTTTTGGCATCTAGACTTAAGAGGGTGATTTTTTCATGATCACAAACATTTTGCATCGCCGCTATTTTGTTCGGCCATCTGGAATTAATACTACAATTTTGCTAGTTCATCTCTATAAAACAATAAGTTATGGCACAGAATTTGAAATCAGTTCATTACGCATTTTTTTTAGGCCGAATTTTTAAATATTTTTTTAAGCCGCCATTATGTTCCGCCATCTTGGATTCGTACCAACATTTTACTAGTTGGTTTCTACATAATACTTCAATTTGTGCAAAATTTGAGATAAATTGTATAAGTAGTTTTTTAGCAATAATTGTTTTAACATTTCAGTGTGATGTAGAGATAAGCTGGTAAAGCTGTGTTACGAATTCAAGATAGCGAAACGAAATGGCATATTAAGAAAAATTAATGTAAAAAATCTTATTCAATTGACTGTAAATTTTGGAGAAAAATTAAATATTATATAAGGATAAACTGGTGCCAATTCAAAATGACGTAAAATAATCGCGGTGTGTGTCAATATAAAAACTACTGATTGAATTAATTTTAAATTATGCCCAAAATCAAGTGTGGCATAGGTAGAAAGTGGTAAAATATTGGTAGGGATCCAATATATTGGAACAGTATGGCATCCAATTAAAATGTTTGAAAAGACAGTATATATGTGTTCTCTCCTCCTTTTGTTTTGCCGTGTGAATTTTTATTAAAATGTTACAAAATTATCCCCATATGACCCTGAATTTTTGACCAAAATTTGATGTCAATCGGGTAAGTAGTTTTTAGCTATGCCGTGAACACACAGGCCGACAGACAGATAGACGAAGTTGAGAAAACATCGTTTTCGGCATCTTGGGACCCCGAAATGTAAAGATATGAAAAAAACTCGAAGAGTGATGTTTTCACGGTTACAATACTTCTCTTTTACGAAGGAAGTAAAAAATGATATTTTTAAAACAAGATTTAAGGTCTGTGAATCAGCGTTTGTATTTTTTTATTTTCAACAGCTTATTTCTGTGAAAATTTGCATTTTTTAACCATTAGGGTTACGCTTCTAACGGCCGAGCTAAAAACTTTATAAACTAAATTTTCAGTGCTTTATCTTGAACACTTTTATTAAAAATAGTTTTTTTCTAAAAAAATTTGATTAGTGTTTATTGGGATACCGCCGGCGAACTTTCTTATTTGAATACTCTTCTTATTGGATATATAGATATATTTAAGAAATGTTTCTATTTAGTTTTGTGCATGCATAGATAATATATTAACTAGTGGTAGGAACATAAAAAATGTAAATTGACAAACTGCTTTACTTTTGTTAAAACAATATTACATTTGCACCTTTTATAATTACTCAGAAGAAATTTGATTTTTTCTTTCGGTAGCCACTGACAGTGACTAAGAATGAATGTTCTCTAAGTTAAACCCCATAAGCTTCTCAGTACCGCATAGTATGAAATTGTCAAATCTCTAAATGTAAATATGTCCAAATCAGTTGAATTAGATTTGTATAAGTAATGTTACTAAACAGTGTCTAGAATCTTGAAAAGAATCTGATAAAGAAGTAACGATTAAATAAGAAAAATTAATATCTATCCCTTGCTTTGCTTTTCTGAGATACCTACTACAAAGCGCACACAAAATTAATATTATTTTTATCTACCTTGTTGTCTCATAGTCTTCCTGTATTTGTTTCTTATACTGACGCGATTTACAAAGTCAGTACAAAAAAAAACTATTGTGTATTAGAAAATGATCTAACGATGCTACATGTTTTCAAAATGACCGATTTCTGGACGTTCCTGTGAATGTCTGTATGAAGTCCTAATTGAGCCAAATGCGGTGTAAACGTTATTAGAGTGAGGCCTGTTACTGACATGACGAGAGGAACAATGATGACTCTTTCCTGTTTCCACAGCCTTTTTATTTCCATTGTCAGGTTGGTGTATTTGGCGATCTTCTCACTGTATTTCGCTTGGATGTTCTCGTCGTTGGGGACAGTCATGTCAATTAAATAAGTGATCTTTTCTTTTTTGGATTGATTTTTGGAGGATTTTGTGATATCTGGTCTGTTTGCGGGAATTGTTTTATTTGTGTGGGTGTCAATGTTCCAGTAGAGCTTGAATTCTTCGATTTTAAGTATGGATGTTGGTGAATAATGGTAGTAAAGGTCTGTGTTCTCAGCTAGTTTGTATGTTGTGGCTAACGCTTGATTAACGATCTTCTCTGCTGAGTTGTGCCTCGTAGTGTATTCAGTTCGGGCCATTATTCTACATCCACTCGTTATGTGTTCGATCGTGTCTCTCTGCTGGTGACATCTCCTGCACCTGTCGTCTTCAATGGTTGTGTCCTTGATGATGTACTTTTGGTAATTTCTGGTTGCTATGACTTTGTCCTGGATGGCAAGCAGGAAGCCTTCTGTTTCGGGGAACAGCTGCTCTTTTTGTAACCACGTATATGAAAGCTTTTTATGTATGGTGTCTTGCTTTGTGTGGTATCTGTGTCTTCCGTGGATTGTTTTACAGACCAGATGTTCATCTTTTCTAGTCGTGATTGCATGTGACTCTGTGCGTCTACTGCGTGGCTCGTTTGAGACAGGTTAGTTTGTTTGTTGTGGAAGAATTTTCTTCGTTCGTCAATTTGTTTTTTATTTAGCGATTGCATATCTATAATTCCCCTCCCTCCTTCTTTTCTCTCGATGATATCTATGTGTGATCGGTTAATGATACCAAACGAATACGTAAGAATACATATGGCCATATGGCGAAGGTGTTAATAGCCTTCGTTAGATTTCTGGATTTCAGTTTTGTTTTTAATAGTTTTGTGAGTCTGGTTTTAAATTCTGTCTTGAGCTCTGATTTGTTATGAGTGTGATTAATTTTATTATTATTGTTATTACGATTATTTTAATGATTATTATTACTATTATTATTATGATTATTATTATTATTATAAAATTTATTTCCTTAAACCTCATTTAAATAGTATATCAAACAATAAATTATGTAATTTATTATTTTCATCTATAAAAAGATTTTATTCTAGAAAATGGAATTTTACCGAACATTTAAATATTTTATTGGGCCGCCATTTTGTTTTGCTATATAGGATTCGCAGTAGAACTTTACTAGTTAATCCCTGTTTCACGATTGACTTTTGAGCAAAATTTAATAATTTGTATTTTTTTGCTACTGAATTGTTTAAACATTTTGTTGCTATTTTGTTTAGGACTTTACACGAAATTTTATCCGTATATCGCACTTGATTTCTATACAAAACTTGAGACTCATTAAGTTTCTTAATAGTGATTTTCAATCATATCAAACATTTTGTGAAGCCGCCATATTGGATTTTTACCATGAATTACTACCGTTCTATCCCCCTAAGACACTTGATTTTTGACCAAAATTTAAAGTCCAGACCGACCAAAATTGGAACACATGTTTTTCAGGGTCTAGAGACCCTAAAGATCTGTAAAAATCTTAGAGAGAGACTTTTTCACGATTAGAATACTTCTCTCTTAGGAGGGAGGTAATATAAAATTTTAAAACTTCAGGTCTACATACCTAAACAAAAAATGTTTACCTACAGGGTAAAAATATACTTATTCGATGATCATCTACGATCTTACTATTATTGTGCGTTCTGGTTCTCATTTCGATTCCTGCTTTCAGCAAACTCGCAACATGATTTATCTGAATGCAAACTGGCAGACATGAATTATTAAAATAGTTCGACGGAATAAATTCTCCAGCACTTAAGCGGCTATCTGACACTGTCAATTTATTATTTATCGAAGTGTTGCATTGCTCTCATTGTGGGTGATGGTGGCAAAAATTGCGCGAAACTAGAAGTAGTTTACACGCTTAAATTGTGCCTTGTGTAGTCCAGTAAACTAGTAATTTTATTCTACCTTTGAACTTTTAACTGACAGATTTTTTCAAATTGTAAATTGTTTGAAGTAACATTCTTGACATTACTAGAGTCAGCAGAAACTGTCTCTTTTGAATGCGTCGACAAACAAATTAAAAATTGATCTGATTTCTTCACAGAATACCACGTTTTATATTGAAAATAAACTATACAAAAACATTCAATTCCGTCGGTCTGTCAGTTTGTGGTATAATAAAAAAACTACTTACTCGATTGACTTCAAATTTTGATTAAAAATTAAAAGTATTTTGGGAATTACCTAGTGACATTTTGGTAAATATCCAATAAGGCGGAACAAAATGGCAAAAATGATCACTAAAAAACTAAATAGTAAAATTACCTTAAATTTTGCACGAAAATCAAGTTTTACATAGAATAGAAATAAAGTGGTACTACTACTTACTAGATTAATTTGAAATTTTGTGCAAGCATTATGTATGATATAAAGATAAACTAATAAAATTGTAGTAGATTCGAATCCAAAATGATTAAATAATTTTCATATTCAAATGTAACATTTTTCCAAAAAATAAATGTAATATAGAAATAAATTGGTACGAATTCAACAAGACAGTGTAAAAACTATTTATTTAATTTATTTTGAATTACTTCTAAAAATCAAGTGTGCATTGATAAAAACTGGTAAAATATTGGTACGAATCCAATATGGTGGAACAAAATGGCACCCAATAAAGATATTTGAAAAGACTGTATATCTATTACCAAATAAATATGTGCGTAACTAAATTGGGTCACATTTCTTTTTTCATAATGAAAGAAAAAAATCATAACGAGGGAACTTCTGGGTAAAGAAAATTTACCGCTTTTTTTTTAACAGAGCCTATGAATATAGGACAGTTCTCAGAGACAGAAAATCAATCTAAACATTACACAGTATCAGAGATATTTATGGATTAATTTGGTCGTTTAGTTGTAAATTAAAAGAAATTCTTTTTTTCGTATTTAAGAACAGATAAAATGACTGGTCCCGGAACTGAATGTAATAAATAGTTTTGGTGATATCAAGATTTAAAATTGACCAAAAATATGGAAAATTTGCTTAAAAACAGTTATTTTTTTATGTTGCTTTTGCATTCGTTTCCGGTGACTCGTGCGAGAAACATGTATAGAAAATTATTTAAAGTACAGTTTATAATGAAACAAATTCGACATTACTGAATTCTCTACGATTAATGAGACCGAAAATATGAACAAAGTCATGAAATAAAAACGCAGATCATTATTTTTATATACTACTATTAGAAGGAACTTAAGTAAGTTTACTTTTAGTGCACCATTAGTTTTTTTCATAAAAAAACTAGAGTAGCTTAGTATAGTTAATTTTGGAATTTCATAAAATTGTTATATTATAATAAGGAAATACAAAAAATCGTTATAATTTTTACTCTATCCATTACCTGATCAATATTCTAGAGTCTACGAAAATTATTCATTGACAAAAATTGTCCAAAATTAATCTTCAAAGAGTCATTTTTCTCATTGCTGATAGTGTTAATATTCTCTATATTTTCAAAACTTTTGTCTTTGCATTTAAGTCAAATAATAAAACATACAATGCCGGCTCTCCAAGCTCAACATTGTCTTTTGCACCCTGTTTTGAACTTACACGAAATCGAATTTAGTAAACCCACTGGTGCTATCTGATAAGTTTTGCGATAGGCATCACTATATATTTAAAATCAGTTTGCAACCCCAATTTAATGTATCTAACTTGTTATCCACCAACATTGGAGTTGATAAAATGATTCGACATTCAATTGGCATAAAACTAAACCACGATTTACGCCCAAAAAATAGAAGTGTATGAAACATACAGACGCAGTTTTTTTTGCTGTGAAATCTATTTTAAATTTTTTTTCATATATTTTTCTCGCTCAATGTATCGGACACAACTAAGCAAAAAATATAAAAAATAACTTTGAAACACCATATCTCTGAAAATATTTATAACATCGAGCTCTGTAACTAGCCATTTGATATTCTTTGTTAATAAATGAAAAAAAATATAGTTCAACTTTTACGATCTTTTGTAAAGCTTTGCAGATATAATGAAAAAAATTGGTAAATTTCCTTTACCCGAAACTTCCCTCATTATGAATCTCTCCTTGGATTACGAATAGTGAAGTGTGTCCCAATTTAGTTCAGTACATAATCATCACTCTCTTTTTAAACATTTTTATTGGGTCCCATTTTGTTTCATCATATTGGGCTCCAATATTTTAGCAGTTCCTACCTATACCACACCTGATTCTAGAGCAAAATTTAAAATGCATTTAATAAGTAGTTTTTCACTTCGACACACACCACCATTTCGTTGCGTCAGGTTGAATTCGTACCAGTTTATTCCTATATCACATTTAATTTTTGAAAAAAATTAATTGGCCGTCATTTTGGTTTTGCCATCTTGAATTCGTACCACAACTTTACCAGTGTATCTCTTTATCACTCTTAATGCTTGCAGAAAATTTTAAATTAATCTAATAAGTTTTTTTTTCAGGCCCATTTTTTAAATATTTTGTTAGACCACCATTTTGTTTTGCTATTTTATATTTACGCCAAAATGTTACCAGTTCATTCCAAAGTAACACTCGATTTTTGTGCCAAATTTAAGGTAAACTTGATGATTAGTTTTTTCAGTATTAATTTTTTTAACGTTTCACTAGATTGCCATCTTGTTCCGGGATATTGGATTTTTACCAAAATAATTACATCCCAATATGACCCTTAATTTTTTACTAAAATTTGGAGTCAACCTGATAAGTAATATTTAGGCTATGCCGCGAACAGACAGACAAACCGGTAGATAGACAGGCGGAATTGATAAAATATATTGTTTGACATTTAGCAACGCTAAAACGTGAAGATATGTAAAACCTGACAAGGTAATTTTGGCACGATTACAAACATTTTATTCGGCCACCATTTTGGTCCGCCATATTGGATTAGTACCACCGTTTTAGTAGTTCACATCTATACTACACACACCTAAATACCAGTACACAAACCTAAATAAACTCATCAATCCATAAATCACTTTATTACTGGATGTGTAATGTTTCATGCTTTTGAGAACTGGTTTAATGAACCTACACAAATGTGTATTTTTTAGTATACATATTAAGAAATATATGTCAGTAAGAAAATATAACCCTTTGACTCAGATATGTTTTAGGTTTGTCTTACCCGGACTATACCTATATTTTTACTTAACTAATATTAAACAAAATAATGCCATTTATATACAGTACTATTTAACACGTACCAAATTGACCAGTTACTTACGAAAAGATAAAGACAACATGACGAATAGCTTGTTGCGTAGCAAAATATAGTAACTATTGCGATATACTGGGTGTTAAAGTGGTCTGGTTCAACCTTTTATTTGTTTTTATAATTACTGTCCGCAGCGACTTTAGGCGCCCAGGGTAAAATATTATAAGTTAACAGTTTTTAAGAACAAAACGTATTGTGCAATTTAATGCCTTATACGTTTTAGCCTTTATGTTACCTAAGCTATCGACACTAGATGAGTTTCTGTTGTTTAAATTAGGCATGTATAATATGAAGTAAATGATAAGCTGCCTTTCTCTCAGCTTAAAAAATGACATGTTGAATAACAGCCGAATTATATAGATAGAAGATGGTTTAAGTGCAAACAACAAAACGGAATAAATGTATTGTTTTAATCTGATCATAATAATATCAAGAGACAAACTAGTCTGAAACAATATAAAAACATCAGTGTTACTTTCGCCTATTTATTACCTGTTATTAGTAAACCTATATTTTACATCAAAATGTGAGCAAGTTTTTATAAAACCTTTTTAGAGCTTAAAACATATATAAGTACATAAATACGTTTATTTACCTAAGCGTCTAAAGATGCCGGTATACATGAGTAATTCAAGCCAATGTACAGAGAGGTAGAAATATAAGAATTTACTTCACTTAAATCGAGAGACATGTTTTGAATAATATAAAAGTCTTTTATTTACGACTAAATAAAGCATTGCTCATTAAAGAGAGCATCTTGAAGTAAAACAAATCACCTTTAAAAGACTTTATGAATGCTCGATGCGGGAGCTGGTTTAAAGATCTTTTGTTTTGAAATGGACGTATATGGTCGTTTTAGTTTAAGGTTAATTGGAGTACATTTTAAGTAATACAGGAACTTGGGAATAGAAATGGACTTTTTGTTGTAATTCTGAAGATACGCGATCTATTTATGAGCACTTGTATTGCGGCTTAACATTAAAGGTATTGAATTGCTTATTAGAATGTATATTTCCGATATCGGAAATCTAATTTTATTTTTATCGTAGCAGATATCTCTTCCGGCACTTATCTTATCTCATTTGGAATCTATCAAGCTCAATATGACAAAAGTTTTAAAGAAAATATAAATAAGAACTTATTTTGTGGGGCTTTAAATTACCTGGTTTGAGAAATTGTAGTGTAAATATTTGCTGCTTCTACATTTCCCCGATCTACTATCTGCATTTAAAACAAGTACAAGTTTGGAATTTTGGGGTAAAAAAAATTAAATTGTCTTTGCCCTTAAACATTTTATCTGCAAGAAATTGGAACCAAATCCTTTTTTTTCAAAATCTATCGACTATTCCGGTTTTTCTACTAACCCTGTATACTATGTTACGAAACTTTAGATAATTTTCATTAAAGCGGAGCGTAGCATCTACTCTTAAATCATCAATACTATCACGTAATGGTTTCTCACTCAAATAAAACTAGGAAGCGTTTGTTCGTAGCAAAAACATAAAAGTCGTGATATTTAAAATATCAGTAACAATTATTGTAGTAGTATCCAATAATGACGTAAAAAATTTACCCTACTTACTCATCACAGTTTGCGCGTGAGATATTTGGCAGTTCCGTGAAGAAAGTAAAAATTTAACTTAAATTGACAACCATCAAGTTATCTATAGAATAATAAAATATACACGATTTCCAATTACAAAACTGTCGCGAAAAGTAAATTAAAAGAGCAGTTAAATCACGAGAAGATTAAATCAAATTAATAAAATTTCGTTTCTTACTTATTTATATTAGAACCGGATTACGTAGTTATTCTTTAGTACCACTATCGAGAGACTTTTTTTTAAATATTAGGTATATTAATATTTCGCATGCATTCGCTATTACACCATTATATCAAAAACGTGTTATATATTATATATATATATATATATATATATATATATATATATATATATATATATATATATATATATATATATATATATATATATATATATATATATATATATATATATATATATATATATATATATATATATATATATATATATATATATATATATATATATATATATATATATATAATATATATACATAAAACCTTGGCCCTGGAAACAAACATAGCGTCATGTTTTGGTCGATTCTCGACAAAATGGTGAAGGAGTAATCCTTACCGTTACTGGTTTCGTTTTATATAACTTTTTACGACCAAGAACCGCACAGAAATTGAAATTTCTGTTTCTCTTTTATTTTTGCACAGATGTGTCGTCTTGTGCTCCAAAGTAGGTCGCATCTAAAGCGATTTAGTTGCACCATAGTACCTACAGATGGCGCCACTGGTTGCCTATTTCCCTCGTCGACTTTCAAAGTCGAATGACATGACACCTTGTTTGTTTCAGGGTTTGGGTATTTCGGTTTTAATACCGATACCCCCCAAGGAAACTGCCTGATGAGCCTTGCCGGGGCAGATACCACGGTAGCAGATTGGCACCTTGGCCCTGGAAACAAACATAGCGTCATGTTTTGGTCGATTCTCGACAAAATGGTGAAGGAGTAATCCTTACCGTTACTGGTTTCGTTTTATATAACTTTTTACGACCAAGAACCGCACAGAAATTGAAATTTCTGTTTCTCTATATATATATATATATATATATATATATATATATATATATATATATATATATATATATATATATATATAGTACGCTACAATATCGAAGAATTGTAGGACGCACCAAACTCAGTAATAGGCCAATGTCAAGACAATATATTCATTGAATACCTAGGTACTTTCAACAGACCATAGAGTTCAGCGAACTCTGTATTTAAAAAAATTCGGATTGTTTTAGCGATTCGAATAAACGAAACGGTTTAGATATACCATAGACATCTATGAGATATATTGATTAGGCATGCGCAAAGGAACAATTTTTTTTGGAGAATTTCTGAGTATTTTCAAAAAGAAATACAGCAAACAGCAATGCCCCAATACAATTCAGTTTTGGAACAAATGTACGTTATATATATATATATATATATATATATATATATATATTTATATATTGTAATAAATTAAAAAAATAAAATAAATAGTTATTTAAATTATTGTTATTTATAGGTTGATGTTACTTTACTTTATTTGTTGTTATTTGTTTAGATGTTAGTTTAGAAAATTAATTATTAATTTATTATACTGGGGAAATGGGGGCCACTAACTAGTAGTAAGACAAAAAGAAGAAAAGAGAAGATAATAGACCAATACACCGTTCTGTATGAAGTTCTATGATTTAAAGATTATTTAGGCTTTGATTATAATCTCTGATTAGTATAACCTGAAAAGTCAAAAAAATAATAAACACAAAGAAACAAGCTAATTTTAAAAGCACTCAAATTTTAATTTATTATCTGTAAATGTACATTATCTAAAGACATGAAATTTCAACAGTAGAATAAATCACAAGACAAAAGGTTCTAGCTATAACAATTGTAAATTTATCCAATTAAATAATGCAAGTATTGAAATTTTACTTTCAAAATATATCACAGGTCAAATTTGATAAAAAAAATATCAGTTTAATGTAAATATCCAAAATATCAAAATATGTTACATAAATAGTAAATACTACAATTTGTAAACCAAGAGTGAAATAAACCAGTATCTGGTTATTTATTTTCCAAGATATTAAATACTACCATTTTTAACTCAAAAATGAAAATAAACCAGTATTTGGTTACTTATTTTCCAAATATACACATAATAAATGTATAGCTGGGATTTAAGCACTTAATCAAATTTTACCCAACATTTTGCGTAGATATAAAGAACTAGGCCTTATCTAGCTACTCAATCTTAAAACAAAAAGTTAAGCAGAATAATATTAGTGCAATAAACAAATTTTGTAAGCCTTAAGCTAATAAATATCAGTAGTTAAATTAAGGTTAATTATGTAACTATTTGAAGCAGAAATAGTTATTTCTGGAATGGAATAAACAAAAATTTGTAAACACTCAGCTATAAAAAATTACTAGTTATATAGAGGTAAATTATGTAACTTTATGAAACAGAATGACAATAATGAAATTAACAAAATTTGTAAGCAGTCAGCTATAAAAAAATATAACCAGTTACATAGAGGTACTTGATAAACAAAATGACATTATGTGAAAAATTGCAATATGCCAAATGGCTAATAATAACTGAGGACCCAATAAGTGTTCGGTTTCGGATTCGGATTCTGAACTAAAAATTAGTAAAACTTTAAGCTGTAATATATATATATATATATATATATATATATATATATATATATATATATATATATATATATATATATATATATATATATATATATATATATATATATATATATATATATATATATATATATATATATATATATATATATATATATATATATATATATATATATATATATATATATATATATATATATATATATATATATATATATATATAAAATCTCTTTTTAAACATTTTTATTGTGCGCCGTTTTGTTCCATCATATTGGATTCTACCAGTTTCTACCTATGCCAAACTTGATTTTTGGGCATAATTTAAAATAAATGCAATAAGTAGTTTTTATATTGACACGCACCGCCTTTTTGTTACGTCATGTTGCATTCGTACCATATCACATTTAATATTTCTGCAAAATTTAAAGTGAGATGAATAAAAAATTTTTAAAATTTCATTTGGCCGCTATTTTGTTTTGCCATCCTGAATTTGTACAACGATTTTACCAGTTTTTCACTAGTACACCTAATGCTCGCACAAAATTTGAAATTAATCTGATTTCTTAAATGTTTTATTAGGCGGTCATTTTTTTGTGCTATCTTGAATTAATACTAAGATATTACCAGTTCATTGTGTCTTTTACGATTACAATACTTCCCTTTGACGAGAGAAGCAAAATGCCTTTTACGAGGGAAGTAAAACGCAATGTTACTACAACATTGCCGAAACAATATGTAAAGCAAAAGTGCAAAATTAAATATATCAATGCACACCATTACTTTTTGATGTATAGTTGTGATAGATATGAGGTTGCAACTTAACAATGTAGTCTCTCCATTTAATACTTGTTCATTTATTACCTATTTTCTAAATATCCTAAATATAATTGTGAGAAATATACAAAATCACCAAAGAACAACACTGGAATATTGAGAAATTAAAATATGGCTGTGTGTTTTTCTACATCATATATTACTGGACCTACGTACGACATGTCCTCAATTGTATTTTACATGGCGATTGTAATCAACAAATGATTTCTGGCGCATATTATTCGAAATATATTTTAAACTTTATTAAGGTAGGTGACCAGATATCAAACCTAAAAGGTATATATGTGTCATAAATTAATATTAAATTATTTGTCTTATAGTAGTATCTTGTTCTTATAAATGTTTACTTTACTCCTAAAAAAGATGCAAGAAAGCATCGAAACGTCGTTTATATAATAAAAGAGTTTGAAGACATTTGACTGTTTTTCCTCCTATAACTTCACAAAAATTAAAGATTAATATTTACTTTTATTTTTTAATTTACATTACTACTTCAAGGGTATCTAAACTTCGTCAAACTATATCGAAGACGATGCTTCTAGCGCAAAATAAGCAATAATAGCATAACGGGTTGTAAAGTAAGTAATACCTCCATATTTACATTTTAACCCATTAGTTTTTTTGCTAGTGCATTTTTGATGTAGAGCCGTTCTGATTTTTTCCTTCTAGATTCAAAACATCTCTATTATTAATTTGTGTATGATAAAAAACACACATTTTTGTAATAAGCTGTCTTTCCCTAAAATGTAGTAATCAATACTTTTCTTTTTAAAAGTTGAAGCAAGCAGGGTGCCACTCAACCCAATCCCATATCCAACTTTTTTGATTTTGCTTTTTTATCAGATTTACATACCTAGATTTCCTAAATTGCACCTTGTATATTCCAGTTTCTTTCGGTCGATATCATCTCTAACAAGAATAGGTGTGAAGCAGAAGTATCAATACCAATTAAACCTTAAATAATAATTCATAATTGAAAACTTAAAGGGCTGTGTACACATGCGAAAGTAATAATTCTTTTCTCTGTTTCATCTTGCCTACGTATAATATAGCTGCTTTTTAAGCAATAAAACATTTTTAGATTGTAACTTGGTGTTCGTCAACTTTGTTTTGTCTTCGTTACATGTAAAAAGATTTTAAGTACATTGGTTTACAACAATGTATTTTTCTGCCTGTTCACTGACGAGTAGCATTGATGATGACTAGTCAGTCGAAAGCGCTCTGGTATAATTCTGGATTTGGATAATATACATGTTATATAGACAGACCTTTTTGTTTTAATAATTCAAAAAAATATTAACTTTACATAATGACATAAATATTTTTCCGACATTTTGTATTTTGTAAATTCATTAATTCGATTTGAATGGTCTAGTTTTTCGCAAATACCACTGTCTTCAGAGTGAAATTTAAGTAAAATTCCCAAATTGATTTTTAGATAATTGTTTTAGAAAGCCATTGACCAAAAAATCGACCTAAAATCTGATTCACTTAGTTGAAGAGATATTGCAAAATCATAAATTAACATTTCATACCTTTTTGACTCCATTAAGGAGGGAAAGAAATCGATTTATTTTTAGATTATTGTTATTGAAAGCCACAGACGAAAGAATCATCTTAAAAATATCATTTATCTAAAGAGGATATTTCAAAAAGTAAAAACACACTTTTCCTCATTAAGTGTGAAATTTTTAAAAATTCAGACATTTTTAAATAAATCATTTTGAAAGCCGTTCAGAAAACAATTGTTTTACAATCTCATTTGGCTGAAGAGATATTGAAAAAAATATAAATCGATTTTTTACGCTCTTTAATGCTCTTGATTATTTGTTCAATGGTAAAAAATCGATTTATATATCTTGCAATATCTCTTCAACTATATGAGTTTGTAAAAGAATTATTTTCTCAGCGTCTGAATTCTTTAAAATTTCACACTTAACGAGGAAAAATATGTTCTTACTTTTTAGAAAATCCTCTTTAGATAAATGATATTTTTAAGATGATTCTTTCGTCAATGGCTTTCAATAACAATAATTAAAAAATCGATTTCTAGATGATTCGAAATTCCACCCTTAATGAGATAACAAGGTATAAAATATTAATTTACGTTTTTACAATTTCACTCTGAAGACAGTGATATTTGTGAAAAACAAGACCAAATCGAATTAATGAATTTACAAAATACAAAATCTCTGAAAAATATTTCTTTAATATTTTATGTTGTCATTATGTAAACTTAATATTATTATGAATTATTGAAACAAAAAGGTCTGTCTATATAACGTGTATATTATCCAAATCCAAAATTATAGCAGAGCGTTTTCGACTCAATAGTCAACATCAATGCTACTTGTCAGTGAGCAGGCAGAAAGATAGATGGTTGTAAAATCAATGCACTTAAAAGCTTTTTATATGTAACGAAGACAAAACAAAATTGACGAACACCAAATTACAATCTAAAAATGTTTTATTGCTTAAAAAGCAGCCATATTATACCTAGGCGAGATGAAACAGAGAAAAAAATCATTACTTTCGCGTGTGTATACAGCCCTTTAAGTTTTCAGTTATGAATTATTATGTAAGGTTTACTTGAAAGTGTTGATACGGCGGTTACCGTTGGTAAATCTGCTCCACACCCATTCTTATTAGTGACGATATCGACCTTACAGTAACTGGAATATACAAGGTGCAATTTAGTTAATCTAGGTATGTAAATCCGACAGCTTATTACAAAAATGTGTGTTTATCAGAAAATTTAGGACTTTAAGAAATAAATTATTTATCTATTTTTATCTTTTTTTGAACTTTCGACATCTGCATAATAATGTACATACTCTCTTAGCACTTATACATAGCCCCATTATTTCCTGTAATATTTAGACTCTGAGATATTATTTGCTTTGTAAAATTAATTAACGTTTCTTTTTTTCTTTTACATGTTAATTTTTGAAGGAGTTTTGCAAGTTCCGCTTTTTATTCGCACTTAGAACTGTCAGAGATATTGAGATTTATAGTGAAAAGTGATACATTCCTAAAATTCAATGCTGGTTGTGGTATCAGACAGCTGTGTAGTGCATAAAGATGTATACACGTTGTCCAAGTATGAAATCAAGTTTAAATTGTACTTTTTCTTTGTAGCTGGAAATGTCAATGCAGTGAATAAAATAAAAAATAAAATTTAAATAAGTTGAAAACTGTTTACATTATAATATTTAGATTATGTCACTATCTTTGCTTTTTTATTTACACCGCTTTTTATGACAATTTGATATACAAATGTCCGGCGCTGACTTGTTTATTGGGAACTATTGGATTACTAACACAGAGTAGTAGTTCTTGTAGCGATACAATAAGACCGTAGCAGTACTACCGCGTTCTCTAGAAAGATACCGTGGAGTGCGAATCCATGTTTCTGTATTTAGAGAAGGTCGACGTAAACCATGTCTCGTCGAGCTGTAACACAGAACAGAATACTCGTAAGAGGGGATAGCTGGTAATAATTCCAGAAACATGGCCATTTTTAAATAAGAGCTTATCGGTCGATTCTTCGCATTTACGTAAAAACTGTCAGTTGACAATCGAGTCGCTAGTTCGAGATTAATCTATAAATTTGTTGTTTCGAATTTTGTATTGTGTTGTGTGATTCAAAAGTGCCTTTTGTTTATGTCTATGGACAAACATTGTATAAATGTTTAGCCTGTTTAAAGTATCTGCCACGAGCAGTATATGACAAAATTATTTACCAAGAAATACTTAACATTTTCATTGAGGTATATAATCTAGAATATTTAAATATTTCTTTCTTTGTATTTTCACAGATTGTTCAAATATAATGATGGTTATATATAAACTATTAATAAAATTAAGCTATTTTCATTAAGAAAATTTTAAACATTTCATTTAAATATGTGAACCACATTTATTATTAACTTAACATAGGCAAAATATGTGAACACCCTATATGTTATGGCATCTTCCTCGACATTCTAGAAATTTTTTTGTATCACCTACACTAACCTAAACTTGGAGAAAAACAAAATGTATTTTATTGTCTTACAGTTATGTGATAAGTCCTGAAACACTAAAATATGAAAGAGTAATTTAAATTATTTATTTCTTTTCAGATGTCATTTTCACGAAAGCTTAATTTTGCGACAAGAATTATTGTGAACACAAAAAATATTTAAATGTTAAGGAAAATCCAAAAATGCGAAACACGGGTGTTCAATTTAAAATAACAATATAGTAATTAGTTTTGAGTAGAATTCGCAACATCGCATCTGAGAAAATATGTTAAGTTTCAGAAAATATAATTAGCTACACAGCAGAAGTCCGGTGGTATTAATTATTTTGTAGTCACAAAATCAACTCTTTTGGCATCAATAAACAAAAAAACACGATTTTTACCAAAACAGCCCACATTTTTTTAGTTCATAGTTTTTCAAAGTGTGAATACATTTATTTTAAACCGTTACCACGGTAACTAGAAAAATGTCCGGGAATTGTCTTCGTCTTGGGGTACCCTAGAGGGAATTCCACTGGAAATTTTTTGACATTTCAAGTCAAAATGGCCATTTCGGCTTGTGCGCTCAAACTTCAACTTAATCTACCACGTTTAGTAAAACAAAATTTTATTCGAGCGATAGCTATTACCAACTGACTTTTAATCAGTTACTGTAACTAACGTTATTGATTTGTATTTTGTTAAACATAAAATAGGATAAAAGTATATATTTTAATTTAATTGATTTTCTTTCTAACTACTTTAGTGAAATCAATTGATTGATCTGTTACCAACCGACTTTTTATCAGTTAGTTAAACTAAAGTTAGTAGTTTGTATTTTATTAAAAATAATGTAGAATATCTTTGAATTCTATTAAACTTGATTCAAACTACTTGTAAATGTCACCTTTAGTGAAATAAAATTATTTGAGAATGTTAGATTGAGCCGAGGGGCAAACCGCAGAGGAGAAAGTGTACACCATAATTCCTTTTCCTTTCGGAATTCCTTGGAATTCCTCGTAATTCCATGGAATTCTTTGGAATTCCATGAAATTCCTGGGAATTCCTGGAAATTCCATGGAATTTCTCGGAATTCCTTGGAATTCTACGGAATTCCTTGGAATTTCACGGAATTCCTTGCAAATTAACTAAAATTTATAGGGGTGTTAACACAAAATAACATAAAGTTATATTTAATATTACACTATATTACAAAAAATCAAAAATTATGTCTGGACGGACTTTCAGTCAAGGGTATATCCTATTGTTATTTCACACTAAAATAGTTAAATAGTATAAAAAGTTATAACATTAATCATTTAATTTAAGTAGGCAAATAAAAAACTTATCTCTATATATGGTAACGACACACATTAAAAATAGTTTTTGAAATAAATCATATCGCATTGTTACAATTTCACTCTAAAATACTTAAATAATATGGAAAGGTATAGCCTAAACCATTTAGTAGGAACATTAATTTAAAATTAAAAAAAAAAAACTTATCTCTACATATATGGTAATGACGTATACATTTAAAATAGTTTTTCAAAAAAATCACATCGTATTGCTATTATTTCACTTTTAAATAGTTAAATAGTTTGTTAAGTTATAGCATAAACCATATATTTAATTTAAGTAGGAACATTAATTTAAAATAAAAAAGAACTTATCTCTATATGGTACTACGTATATTTACATAATAATTTTCCAAACAAATCAAGCGCTGAATTCTGAGCTTATAACAAAATGATAATAAAAATAAAAATAATTTTGCGATGCTGAAAAAAATAAACGGACGCTACTGAAAATATTATGAGTTTTCTTTAGCACGAATAATTTTTTAATGCTGCATATGCTTTAATAATTTTTTCTTTGTCATCGCTACTTAACTGAAAAGGTTCAACTTTTGTTTCAAATTCAATTGGCCCATAAAAAATAAATTCGCTTTCTACATCCTCGATATCAGCTTTAGTTTTTGGCCAAATGAAAGCATTTTTTATTTTTGGGGATTTCCTCAAAAATTTTATTTGAAATACATCATTGTCAACATTTTTTAACACGCATCCTATATACCAAGTTTGACCATAATATACAGCATAAAATTTGGTACATTTAATTAGTAATTTTTGTTGATTAGTCTGAACATCAACAATCGAGATTTCGGTATTTTCGGGAATCCTATTAACGCTTGTATTTTGTGAACAATCTAGCTCTCGCTCTGAGCAAAGATCTGGACTAGTGTCATTTTCAAAAGATGTTTCAGTATCCGTACTATCATCATAGTCGATACTGATTTCAGTATCAGATTCGCTATGTGAAAATGACTCCGACTCGGACTCCGATATTTTGTTCTTTACATTGTACTTGCGCTTTTTAGCAACTCCCCCACTAACCCCAATATGTTGCGAGCGAGGTTGCGAGTCACTTTTTGGCGATTTTTTATTTTTTAATTCCTTTTGAGTTTCTTTATTATTTATAAAAAAACGACGCAAACGATCTGTGCTAACTCTGTCCCTGCTCTCTTCCAACAGCCAACACAATGAAGATTTTTTAATTTTAATTATTTTTGATCCTACGGCTATTTCCACTAGCGACTTATTTTGTTTTGAATTAGGTTTTTCGGTACTAGAAAAATCTCTCATAAGTACGCTAGTGCCAATTCCTAAGGATGAGATTTTTAACATGTCATAACCTAACTCAGTCTTGGGATTATTTATATCACCGTTGTGATCTTCCGACTCAGGGGGAGCAAATTATTAATTCTTAATTCTTTTGAAAACTCCCCAACTGGGAGCTCAACATCCAGCATTTCTTCGTCTACCTCAGTGTCATCTTTTTAGTCTTCCTCCGGGGTTTCTAAAACTACTGGTAATGAAAAATCATTCCATGAGTTTTCTATGACTTCCATTCCCAGGCTTCTTGCTTGACTTTTTGCGTCAAGCAAGGCTCTCTCAACAGTACATTTAATCCACTGATCGGAAAAATCACTAAAATTTAATTTTGTGTTCGAATCATTTTTTGCCTGAGGACGGGCTTTTTTTTCCTCTCGTGGAAAAATAAATACATCTTGTAAATCGTTAGTTATACTATTTAAAATTTTTATTCTATGTAATATTTGCATTACATTTTTAATGCTGAAATTGACCACAGTAGAATATGTCGAAGTCATAGATCTAACGGCTCGAAACATTTTTTCGCACGTTTGACTGCCAGGAGCCAAGGAAGAAACATGTCCGAACTTAAGTTTTTATTTTCTCGAAAATTAGCAATAATATAAATTAAGGAGTGGGCATTCAACTCTAAACAGACATAACAGTTTGTCGTAATAAAGTTAAGCCCGATTTTATATTTTGGTTGTTCTTTTAACCACTGACGCCAGATTCGCAAGAAGAATACAACATACCAAATGTTGTATAAACGAGATTCAATGGAGCAACTAGTGTCAAGAAACGACATTAAAGCCAGGTTCATAATCTTTAGATATTCGCATGTTGCTTTACTTTCTGGAATTTCTTCAAGTAACTTAATAACATTTGGGGAACACTGCCGCTTTAAAATTCATTTTATCTTCTGATTTAAGATCTGTCATTACCAAAAGATGTTTATCTTTGGAAAACGTGTTTAATAATTGCTTTAAATGTTCAGGAGTTGCAAAGTATTTACCCATTGGTAGAACAATATTTGGTTTTAAAAGCCTTGTTCGAAGCTTAGTACCGATATGAACGGTATCTTGCACATAAGCAGTAGGATCTCGTTTTACGTACCCAGACTGAAACCAATCCCACTGAAAGGTTTTTTTATGATTTGTCGAGGGAGGAAGTATAGAATTTTGTCGCATCGCTTTTAATAATCGGGTATCTCCATCCGAAGAAAATCCTAAAACTTTTATTCCGTATTTTTTTAAGTTAATCCTAATGCTTTCCCATCTTTGCATAACATCAATGGCAGTGAATCGGTTGTCGGTACCAAAAATGGATAGACAATAAGCCGGTGCTAATGAGTTTAGGGGCTGAGCCATTATTAAATAAGCATAGTTGGATTTAACACCTTCTTCAAAAGCATCTTTAATAGATTTTGCCGATGTAGCCAAAAAATGTTCTGTCTGTGGTAGACCATTAATTAACGGTAATGTAAATCCAACTACCTTATTTGTTTCTGAATCATATTGTGGTTTTCCTGTCACCCGTGTACCGTCCTCGGAGATCCATACTACTTTGGGCAAATTCCTGCTTTCTAAAAATTTGTGTAATCCTTCATAATCAAAAAAACCTTCGGCAACTTTTATAGTGTTTTCGCTAACATACCTATTCAAGGAGGTTATAGACGGCAAAACATTTTTCATATTTGCATGGATTGTTTCATATAAAAGTCGTCCTCCGGTATAATATAAGAATAACGAAATTCTTTTAATATTATCGCTATAATTATTATGATTGCTAGAACTAATAGCATTTTTAGAGGCCGCCTCTTCCAGTAGCTTAAAAAATAAACTCGTTTTTGTTTGTAAAGATGTTTTTTCAATATTTATTCCTTTGTCGGTGTGTTCGTCTGAATTTTGTTGAATATGTATATTTTTTATAGTCTCTGTTAATTCGAAAGCTACTTCATCATTTTCAGTAATTGCTTTTGTAACTTCTCTGTTCAAGTCACGCGAAAAGGAAAAAAAGGATGTAATAAGCTGCTGGTTCTTTAGTTTATTACCCCTCTTTCGCTTTCTTCTCTCTCGTCTGCTATATTTATTAGTTCTCCATTTGGAGTTTTCTCGTAGATTTTCTATTTGAGGCGTATGAGTTGACAACCGTCTCGTCAATAGCTGTGGCTCGGGCGGTTGAATTGTAGAAGCGTCTTTGCCTCTTTCTTTGCTTAGAGAATCTTCTGAAAAGTTAATATTTGCAACAGACCCAATTGATGTCATGCATGTTGCATCATCTTGATCCAGATTTATTTCGTCGCTTTTTTCGAGAATATTCTTTTCAGTAACAACTTGTTTATTTTTTTCAGCCGCAGGGCTGATTAGTCTGTTACTCAAAATATTGATCTTAGGGGAGGGTGGTTTTTTTAACTCCGTTATTGAAGAAGCCTTTGTTGATACAATTATTTGGGAAGTACACCGAGAAGTACATTCTTCATTTACATGTGAATTTATGTCGAGACTCGTGTCGAGATTTATGTTAGTTGGACTATGCTCAAGAATAAGCTTCTCGGTGCCCTTTGAAACATCGTGAGAGAGTCCCACTTTAGTCTTAGTTGTTTGGTTCGTTGTTTGAGAAATGTATTTTAATATACTTTGACTTGATGGCTTTTTGCTCTTAATATTATTATTTGACTCGTTATTTGATTTTGGTACATAATTTACAAGCTCACTGGACGATTCACTTGGTATATCAGAAGTCAGATGTTTGTTGAGATGTTTATAAAAGTTACCATACACCCACTTCATTGAAAAATTGGACCCTTTATAATGTTTAACAATTCTAAAGCTTGCTTTACAAAAACATGTCATAACGCAAAATAGTTCATTATTACTTCCATACCTACTGTCAAATGAGATTTCTGAAAATCTATGCTTAAAGTAGGTCCATTGGTCGGAAGACGAGCATTTTGTCTTAACCCAATTCCTCACCGTCCGGCAGATATGTACATTTTGTTCATTAAGGTTTACTTGAGGGATTGTTGTTGGGGTAGACTCAACAGTGAATAATGACCTTTGGGTAGATTGGTGGGAAGCTCCAGACAAAACGGGTGATGTATTTTTACCTGTAAAACCAAAATTGGAATTATTAATTACTCGAAATGTGCTATTATATTAATATACCTGATGACTCCTCGGCAAAGTTCACTGCAGAGACACTTAGCTCATCATTACTTGGTTTATTTTTATCATTACTGCACCGTTTAAGGACGTCGTTGCGAAAATGATTTACAATAAGCGTCAACAGTTTCTTATGTCCTGGTATAACTTTAAATTTTTTTGGCTGCTTATGAAATATTCCGTAGTATTTTTCATAGTCGTCGGCAGCAATCAAAAATGGCAATGTATCCACCATAAACTGCTCCATTTGCTCAATATCGCTATCATTTATTCCTGATAATAATTGTGGATTAGTAAAGCCGTTAATGATTAACATATTTTTTAAAGGCAACGGTATTTTAAAATTTAAAGTTCTTTCTGCCTCCTCAAAGCATTCCTGATGTTCATCTGTGGGTTCCCCAGAAGGCTCTTCTGGCTTAGCAGACATCTCTATAGAACTAAAATCAAAAAATAAAAACCAATCATTAAATAGAAAAATTTTGAAACAATTTGTACAAAATCGGCAATAAAGAAATAATCGATTTTTATCTTTAAACCTAATTTTATCGCCCGACATGTCGACTTTTTTAATCTCGTCGCGTCTTAATAATAGTACCTATTTTAATGTATTGTCTTGTATTAGAAATAAAATTTCGAAAACAGTGGCAACCTCGCATTGCCATTGTTAATAATTTACCGACGATCGTCTCGGGCGATCGTTGGACCGATCTATTTTGTGGTCCCTGGGGGAAGTAAAATTAAAACGTCAACGGCGAGGTCAACGGCATCGTGTTGGAAGATCCTACAAAAAGTGGATTCTGCCAAATTAATTGTAACGTTTTATCACTTTATTTTGGCCTATTTACATAATTATTTTTTTAAAATACCTAGTATACTTATTAAATATCATAATATACATAAACAAACTACATCCAAATATTTTAATAGGGCGGTCCACAACGGAGGGGCGATCGGTAGTTTTTGTATAATAAAAACATCCTCCACAAATTTTTATATGTAAGACCATATAAATCTCGATATAAATAAGATTTGTAAATACCGCCTACTCAGCCCCGAATATAGCAATAGCACAAAAACAGCAAAAAAATACCCTCGAAAATTACTTATTTGATAAGTTATTTGCACGGTTATTTGTAGAAAAATGGCAAGTTATGGACAATAATTTATTTAACTATTAAGAATTGTACTTACCTACTTTTACACACTAGGTATATACGAACTTCTCAGGTACTATATCTGGATGAAGTACACTATTATATTATCACTATAAACTTATTCAAACGACTTGAACCGAGCCCAAAACTTTGAAGTAGGTAAATAGATACCTACTAAATCAAAGTTTCTCTTCTAATGGACGATCAATCATGCAATGTTGCCATATTGATTTCTATAAAAAATGCGCCAGATGTACCAGAATAAAACGAAATATTAGGTATTTAGGGCTGATATATTTTTTTGTAGTCAAAAATAGTATTGAATGGTAAATATACTAGAAATATTATAGGTAATAATAGCTTTTTTTCAAAAAATCAATGTTCGTGGAGAATTCCTAAACATAACTATTTTACTTATTGATAAAGTATAGGAATTCGTTGCAATAAGCTTAAACCGAGGTTTAAAAAAATTCCGGACATCTAGGAAGGTGCATAGAATTGCTCGAGATCCTATGGAATTGCTTGTAATTCCTCTAGAATTCCTTGGAATTCCTTGTAATTCCTAGGAATTCCTTAGAATTCCTTGGAATTCCTCGGAACTCCCTGGAATTCCTTGGAATTCTTCGTAATTCTATGGAATTCTTCAGAATTCCTATGGAATTCTTTCATAGTGTACACCATAATTCCTCTGCGGTTCACCCCTCGGATTGAGCTGTTACCAGCTGACTTTTTCTTACATTGTCTAACTAAAGTTGGTAACTTGACAGGCATGAACAATTTTAAATCAAAATGTCGGCTTCTATTTTTAGTTTTATTCATATTTTTTATGTAAAATTTTCTTATCGAATACCACACAAGCTTAAATTGTTCCTGGAAATTGTTTTTGATCAAAAATATTTTAAGAAAAATAATTATCAAATTATTCGTGACCTCAAAAAAACTTGGCTTAATTAACGGAAATAATTTAAGCTCTTGTGATATTATAAGTGAAAATTTTACACCAAAAATATGAATAAAACTAGAAATCAGGGCTGATATTTTGATTCAAAATTCTAAAGATCATGCCTGTCAAGTTACCAGTCAAGTTAGATAATGTAGAAAAAGGTAAGCTGGTAATAGTTCAATCCTTCGTTCTCAGATAATCTTATTTCGCTAAAAATGATAGATGTTTGCATTTACAAGTAGTTCCATGTAGGATTAATGGAATTTAGATATATGCCTTTAGCCTTCATTATTTTTAATAAAATATGAACTACTTACTTTAGTTAGACTAAGTGATGAAAATTCGGTTGATAATAGATCACTCTATCGATCGCATGTAACTTTATTAAGGTATTACAATACAATTTTATTTCATTAAATTTGTTAGATTGTATCCTTTTGATAATAGATAAATCTATCAATCGCAAATAATTTCAATAAGGTATTAGATTGTATCTTTTTGCAAGTAGTTTGAAGAAAGATCAATTAAATTAAAAAACAATTTTAGTTACACTAACAGAAAAGTCAGTTGATAATGGCTCTCTCTCTCGATTGCATACAATTTTATTTTGGAGCGACACATGACGACATGAAACGGCAAATTTTAAATATCAGTGATATCTGACTTGAAAAAAATTCCAGTGTAATTTTCTCCAGGGTACACCAGGACAAAGAAATATTCTGGAAATTTTTCTAGTTACCATAGTAAGGGTTTAAAATAAGTGTATCTGATTGGCTACAAAATGGCAGTATAAAATTTTCCGGAATATAACATGACAATGAAATTACCGACCAATAAAAAAACTAAAACTTGACGGATGCCTAGTAAGTTTTAAAGTAAACTACGAGTGGGTAAGTGCAGAGTGCTTTTTATTTTTTTTAATGCAGTTTTGCCGAAAATTATAAGCAACTTTCTTTGCACAATTTATCTTTATCCAAAAAAAGTTCATGATTTCTTAGTACGGGAACTAGTTTTTGATGTTAGTTCACTTAGGAGAAACAAGTAATTTTTGTGTTTGGAGGTGCAACCCTATATGTTATTTTTGTCAACTCTGATCAAAATTGCAATACTATAACATTAGTTGTAACCATTAACGTAAATTAGTCCAGGTTTGATTAAATTCAGAAATTAATCTTAGCTTGCTATAAATTCGTCAAAACACTAAAATGTAGTATTTATTTACCATCGATGGCCGGCAGTAACTGTTTATTTTATATATGGTAAAAATGATAATTTTATTTAAGTTGTTAATCTAAAGTATATGTAACTTTTTTAAATCTAATAAAAATTACACCGTGTATAAATCCAGATTTGACTATATTCAAAACTTAACTCTCTTGCGATGGGTTAGTCTAAACAATAAAATATAATATCTCTTTTACCATCGATGGTCGGCATTTATGATGATACTAGTTAATTTACAGAGAATTTAGAAGTTGATAATTATAGCTTCGTCTAATAGCGCCTAATTTAGATGTCTTCAAGTGAAACGGTCAAGATTTGTATCTATAAATCGAGGTTTTATATGTAGCTCTTTTGTACCTAATGGGCTTTAAGATTAAAAAATATACCTGCCTATTTCAGTTCGAATCCTCTCTGGTTGTTCATTACTTGCTCTTAATATCGCTAATTACAGGTTTATCTCTATAGCATCGTATTTTTCTTAAGAGGTGTTCAAGTGCAAGAATAGTTCACCAATGATTTCTAAAGTGATTATTTTTTCTTACTGGCCATTATAGTGCAGACTGTTTCTTTTCTAGAACGTTTGGGTTGAAGCTTCCTGAGCCTATGTGTAGTTATCGTAACATTGTTTTACATTTTTGCTGTGTATGCTACCGTTGTCATATTATCTAACCAAATAAAAAAATACTGATAAATCTCACAAAAAGACATATTAATAATTTCATTGTTTTTATTGTGAGTTGCCATAATTATGCTTATTTCTGAACATTTTGGGTGCGAAATTTTTTTTGATTTTGATTTAGAATTTATTACAAAGTGTATTTTAGAATTTTTTTTTCAAATATATTTTCATCGTTTTTTGAGCATTAGTTTTGTTTTTTGTTTTATACTTTCTGAGACACTTATGTTCGTTCATGACACGTTGAGATGAAATTGAGAGATATGCGACAAAACCTCTACCTTCTTTAATAATACTTGGCCGAGTAAGTTAGGCTTTAAAGTGACTCTGAAATATTTAACAAATCACTAGCGACATCCCCTAATTTTTTAAAAATATTTTAATTATTATAGTCTAAAATTAGTGAAACTCAGGTAAAGTTAAAATATATTTTCAGAATAAATTGTAATAAATAAATATATGTGAAGCTTTACAGTGAAAAAAACTGAGATGCACTTCAAGTAAGTTATAAAAAAACTGAAATATATGATGAACCTAGCAAGTCTTTCCCTAGTTCAATTGTAGCGCGTTGATATTGCTTTCTAGTAGATTATGAAATTCAAGCGTGATAGGGATTCTTTAACAGCCCCAATAATAGAGGGGGGCAAATTTTTAAAAGTAAGGAATGATCTGCTTTCCAGCTAGCACTAAAGTAGCTTCAACTACAACCAACACTATGGGTTACACGTTTTTTAAGTTTTATATATGTATTTGTTACTGCGAATAATACTTTATAGTAATTTATATAACTACTGCCATGCAACTACTTAAGGAATTGACTCCAAGGTCGTCATTTCTTTTCTGTGACATAATAGGAATTATTGAAAGTTACTGCTTTTAATCCGTTTACTAAATTACAACTTTAAAGTATAAGTACCTTCTTGAACTTTGCAGAGACTACTCCATCACGTTCAAATGTACTCCTATAACGTATTACTATAAAGTAAAACGAGTCGTTGCAGAGTAGAAAAAGTTATCGTCTACTACTACTTTAAACTGGCTATTATAAGTCGTTATTTTTCTGTTACAAGTTAGAAGTAAGAATTACAGTAATTATTTACTACAAGTAAACTATTACCTCTTGTAATTGAGGTTCCGAAGATAGGGGGGGAGGCGTGTACGAGATTCGGTCGGTGATTTTATAAGGACAGAGGCAACAATAGAGTAACCAATTTTTGATTGGTTCGGCCATATTGCTGCTAAAATCGCGCTTCGTTTACTTTTCGCCTACGTGGATTTCTTATGAGGATTGTTGTTTTAGTGTCACATTTTATTAGTTTTTGTGATTATCAAAATTAATATTGATTCAAACAAGAAGTTCTCAGCCTTTGTCCACATAGAGAAATGCATTTAAGCCTAGTCCACCTGTTTTTTTGCTTGTAATTATAAAGTGTTTGTGATGAATGTGTAAATAACTATGACCAAAAATGTCTTAAGTTTAAGTTTACTCCAAGAAAAGTTCTTAAATATTGCACATTATTATATTTTGGTTTTATTTTGCTGTAAAAGACAATATTGTTTCATGCCTTAGTGTATGTTTTACTTTATTCAGCACCCCAATTTGAGGTAGAGGCTCGAAGTTCTCAAAGATTAGCATAAAAGAATGTTTATTTTGTAGGCCTTCTTCAGAACATATTACATTACTGAATTCACTTGGCAGACAACTCTCATTAATCGCTTGCACAAACATTGTCATTTGTTAGAAATCTAAATAAAAAAGTCAGTTTGTACTAGATAGTTCCAATAGATTATTAAAGTAAAACATTATCATAACCCTATATTTACAACTGACGCTAACAGAGGTTGTTAATATAAAAGTAGATTAATTTAGTCATATCTTGCGAAAAACTAACGATAATATGGGTGCCTCCATTTAAACCTTTAGAAATTTTGAATCAATTTGGCGGGTGGGCTTCTATAAACAACCTAAAGGGGTATTTTAAGGAAACAAAAAATAAAAACGAAACAAAGGGTTATGGTTATGACAGATGGGAGAATTATAGTAGTGACTCAAGTACCGCTACTCTCCGCATGCTAGCAAACAACGCATTAAATTTTAAAGAACTGGAGGAATGTTCGCAAATCGTAGCCGTTTGGTAATAATATACTCATTTATTGGTAACATATCTTAGGTGTGATACATTTGTTGCAAGAAAAACTAAGAAGTGCAAAAAATGCGTACTCTTAGGAACAATGGTTTCAAAGAGCACCTTATGCTGAACCTAAAAGTACGAACTAGCAAAAAAACAACGCAACATGCAACTATTTATGTAATAGGAAATAAAATAACCATGGCTAATTTATCTAGGCATAGGTCGCATATGAATTCCACAGTTTCGGAATAATTAGTACAGTCTTCGTGCCACCAACGTCCACACAAGGCGCACTTAATCCATTCTGATTCGCTCTAATTTCCATGGCACGAAGAACAGAGAACATCGCCATCGGACTCGGTTACGTTCTTAGGAGAATTCAACTTCTGTTTAAGTTTCTTTTTTAATTGTTTTTTTCTATATTCTCCATTCCATCTGGCTCAATTCATTTTTCACAACCGTTTTATTGCATACAATTTTTTCAGTCAACCAAGTTTTATAGGGCGTTGAAGCAACAACTCCTAGAACACAAGGACAAAGTGCTTGGACGTGACGTCATCGGTCGTAGGTGAAGGTATGCGCAAACGCAGCATACACTATTACTGTTTTTAAGCAAGATATTTACTTTAGAATTGATTATTGGAAACAAATAAGACAGTAATTAAGTGTTAATTCAATTTTCAATACACCAATATGGGTGTAGAGAGATATTGAGATGAAAAACAGCCATATATAAGAATGTAGTTATATTCAAGTAGAAACAGTATAAACTGAAGTTTTAAAACAAGTTCTAAATTTATAGTTACAAAACGTTTATTGTCTAGGTAGTCTACTTATTAAGATTTAAGTTTACTCTAGAAATCTTTATCGTGTTATTCTTCTCGGTATTGACCTCAGTAATGTTCTTTAAATCTTGTAAATGCCGTTATCTTCTTCGTCTGAGGAATAATCTAAAGTTAGCTTTTAGTTTTGGAGGCCGCTCGTTCCTGCAATTGGCTAAATATCGGGATTTTCCAATTCGGGTTCCCGGTGTTCTATGGGGACTTCGATAACTTCAGCAGGACTAAAATCTTCCTCCGTGAAAATATCTGGATTGTACGGAGACCAGTCGCTTCAATTGATTTCTGGCATATAGATATAGTCGCAACCCTCAAATAGACTTGATTAAATAACATAGCCATTTGTTTCTGGGTAATAGGCCTACCACAATTTGTGATCATCCGTTTATCACATTCTGACGAAAATGCTTTTTTAAGTGGCGCAAAAAAATTCTTGTAGAGAGGCTGCAACTTGTGGGGGGGAAAGGGCAGAATAAGTAAAATAATGTTATTATACTTGAAAAAGTTAATTGCAGGCAAAGAACAATTGGGCAGGTGATTATCTAGGATAAGCAATACCGGATCCTCCTTTGTTGGCTTTGCAAAATAAAAAAAGGTGGTTTATCCATTGAAGGAATAGATCAGTATTCATATAACCCGAATCACGTACAAGTTTTATTGTTCCCAATAGTGCACCAGGAGAGTTCTTCTCTTATACGTTTTCTGAGAAAAATGAATGTAGGAGCAATCCATATTCCAGAGGCTCTACAGCAGTAAACTGCTGTAATAAATTGTCCTGGTTCTGCCTTTACCATCTTTGATACACATTTTTTTCCTTTTTGTGTAAAAATCTTTGGAAGTCTGTTTGGCACTGTCGTTAAACCAGTCTCATCATGTTAAATATATGATGAGGAAGTACCTTATGCTTATTGTAATAGTTGCTCAAATTTTCGAAGAATAGACCAACTTGCGTTCGGTTAAACCCAGCTGATCTAGTCAAGCTACATTTTTCGGGCACTCTTAGGGAGAGATTTTGACGGGCTGCAAAAGTGCTTACCCAGTGCCTTCCTGCCATCTTTGTTAAATTGTTAAATCTGTTAGAAATTTTGTTCAACTCTGCATATTGATAAGTCAAGGCCATTAGTTCCTTTCTTCCAAGTCCATAAAATCTAGTTTCCATTTTTTTCAAGTGTTGAACCAACTCTCTTTCTTGAGCCTCTGTAAACAAAGGCTTAAATATTCTAAGCGAAATAGGAATGGTTCCCTAAAAAAATAGTTCGGGGTAGTTTAGACAAACAAGTGATAGTTATGGTTATTTAACTTCTAGAAGTCTCTTCCTTAAACTAGCTTCATGCACTCCTAATGACTTAGCAACAGACCTTTTACTTTCTCCTCTCCTTATTCGTAAACGGGCTTCATTTAAAAATATACTCACTACGCACTAAAAATCAAATTAAAAAATGTATACTCTTGGAGACATAAAAGCCGTTATATATTTTGCAGTATGTCTAGTTTAGGCCACCATGTATACAAAAACTTTTCATGGCAAAAAAATATCCTAAAATACAACTTTCAGTTTGCAATGCTCTTGATTGCCGAGATTTTCTTTTTAGATGAGTTATTGCTTACGGCATACTCGAAAAAAATTATAAATTACAAGACACATTTTAATTAGTCACGTTTTTGCCACTAATTTTTCAATTAACACCAGACCACTTGGTACGTTACTTGTCCTAACGAAGCTGGTTCAGCACTGACCCTAATATGTGATATTTGATTTTTTTTTATAAAGTATAACTTTAACTGATTTACTTTTTAAAGACGCCTAATACTGAATTCAGAAGTTTTAGCCTTTGAGTCTAAAAAGCAATTAGTCCTACCTTTCAGGATCAATCTTCACCGTTGCATTGGTAACGCTTTATCTCCTTTTTTTTTGTACAATATTTGCTATTTCATTCCTCTTCCATATATCGTTTCAACATCTTCTCACTATCTGTTCAGCAATATAAAGTGTCAATTTATTTGCTTTTGTTGATCTCTGTGTGATATTATTATGTGTGGTATCATCACTAGTAATAATTACTTTTAAGTTGTAAAGTAGAGTGAGGTAAGGGCAACTTCGGGGCAACTGCAATCATTAACAGTTACTGGCAAAAATTACATACATTTCGTTCTGCGAGTCTTTAGTCACGATGTGGAACCGCGCCGGAGTTAACACCACAATCTGGCAATATAGCAAGTTTATTAAATAGCGCGGCTTGTTGTCAATAAAAATGGTGTTCCTTTCGGTATAAGCAACAGGTATATCAGCTCAATAAATCCAAATAAAAAAATATTTTCGCACGTATGTACTGCATATCTTATATTAGATGCTGTATAATATGCTGTTATCTAAAAAGTATTATATGTTTTATTCTTCTATTCGGTAGTAGTCCTGCGACATGCTGGTGATTACAGTGGAAAGTGCTGCCAGGTGATTGCACTTTCCATATGCTTTGGAAGTTATTTTTACAATTAGATAAATTTTTTAGTTAAAAGATGGTTCGCAACTGCAAGAGAAAAACAACTAATGGAAACCACGACAAAATGACCCTTAAATTAGCCTTTTCTGAGATAAAAAGTGGGTTAATTAATATCCGTAGGGCAGCAAAACTTTATAACATACCTTATAGCACGCTTCAATCATACACTTCTCGAAGCCGTAGAGTTAAGAGTTTAAAAGGAGGCCGTCTGCCAGCTCTTTCAATGGAAGATGAAACAAAATTAGCTGACTATATCAATATCTTCGAAAAATGGGATTTTAGCTTAACACGTGCTTGACTGTGCGGAAAAGTATATAAAAGCAAATAAAACTGAAAATCGTTTTAAAAACGGAATACCCGGGGAGGAATGGTTCTTGAATTTTAAGGAACAGCTTGGTTTGTCAGTCAAAAAATCACAAGTAGTTGAGTATTCTCAGAAAAAGATGACTGATCCATTTGTATTCCAAAACTACTTTGATCTTCTGTACAAACAATTAGAAAGTCTGAATTTATTCGACAAGCCGAGCTTAATTTGGAACTTGAACGAGAATACAAATCCAATAAAAAAAAACAAAGATGGACAAAAAGGAAAATCATGTTCCAGGACAATAAAAGGAAGTGGCAAAGAAAACCTCACATGTCTGACTGCTGTAAGCGCAGCAGGAAATAAAGCATCACCACTGGTTATATTTAAGGGACATAATGTGTGGAGCAGCTCAGTTTTAGAAGTAGGAGAAGAAAGTTATCCAAATATGTTCTGCGCCGCAAGGCAAAATTGTTGGATTACTGGTGATATCTTTTATAATTACTTAAAAAAAAACGTCTTCCCGAATTTTGCAAGGAACGTCCAGTACTTCTTATTTACGACGGACACTCAACTCACGTGACAAGGAGAGTCATTACTTTTACAAGGAGCAATGACATAACACTCCTTAAATTACCACCACATACAAGTCATTTATTACAACCTCTGGACCTGGCTGTATTTAAATCTATGAAAGATAAATGGGATCAGAAGCGATGTATTTGGCAAAGAACGCATAGCGACTCTAGAACTCCAAAGAAAGAGTTTTCCATATTACTGAGTGAAACTTGGAAAGAACTATCCAGTGCCATAATTTCCAGCGGATTCCGAAAGGGAGGAAAATTCCCCTATACTCGACATGTTGTAGCCAAAGAAAAATTCGATAATGAAGCGCTAAAACGCTGGGAGGGAGGCACATAATAAAAATATGGAAACTATTACACAAGGCCACCATAGAAGTGTCGATAGCACCAATAAAGCAATAACAAGCAGCGATAGTAATAATATTTGTGAGACGGCCCGAACCTCATAGTTTCATTTGCGAATATATTATTGGAGACGGTTAAACACCACCGACAACTAACTACCCCAAACCCAACTAGAAAACGCGTATCTGGAAGAGCGGAAGTTATAACTGCTTAACATATGCAAGAAAAGCGTTTTAAAAAAGAAACATTCCAAAATGGGCAAAAGAATAGTAAATGTAGTTAAATCAATAAAACTGAAGAAACAGAAACATATAAACGACAGCGATTCCGATAACTGAACCTAAATATATAAACACTGACGATGACTCTGACTCATTTTCTGATTTGTAAATATTATTAAAAAAATAAATATTATGGAAGAACCATTAGGTTGACAATGAAATAAGCTGAGCAGATGAAAAAAAAAGTAGAACTTCAGAAGAACAATGTTGAAAACAAAAACAATGATGAGCATAACAGAATCACGAACTTGACAGAACACCAAAAGTGGACAATTTTATTTTAGTAGAATTTAAAACTAAAAGGAAAAACAACACAATTTTTATTGGCAAAACTTTAGAAGTGTTTGAAAGCCATAATTGCTTTACTTCATTTATGCTGCAGGTCAAAGCTCTGAATTACCCAGATTATTATGTTTTTCCAAACGCAGAAGATTGTTCTTTAATATTTTTATAATGTCCTCCTTTATAAAAATTCTTCTAGACCCTGTAAAAAAGGGGTCGTTTCTATTTTAAACTTGACTAACAACTGTAACTTTCATTACTTACGTTACGATCTTTGCTTTTTGCTAGTTATACTGACTGTTTTTTTTTTTTAAAATAAGTTCTTTTGTTTTTGTGAAACCAAGTGAATAATAATCATTTCAATAAATTTATTAACAATATTTCTTGTAATTTCTTTAACATTGCTTTTTCATAATTAACTGCACTAATCTTAACAAAAGAATACACTGGTATAGGGACAAACTGAGCGTTGGTAGCTCTTTCCATATTTTGAAGGGAAATTACAATTAAAGACCAAGAAAAATTAAAAAATCCAAATAATAATTACAAAATTTCATGTCTTTATTATTTATTTTTTTATATTTTTATGATGGTACAGACCTACTAAACCTACCAAATACATGACCGCACTTACCCCACTTTACCTTAAATTAGGTATTTTATTTTCTTTTGATAGGTCATTATAAGCCCGATCGGGCAAAACACGTGACTTAGTGGTTTTAACTAACCAATTTAACAAATAGGTTTCTTAGAGGAAAACAAGCGACTTACTGAAAAAAACTTTAACAGAAGGAAAGTTAAATACTTTATTTGCTTTTTCAGAAAGGCCTTGTTTCAAATGTTTTAATGCATTTCAATTTTAGGATTATTTAAATAACATACACTCCAAAAACGGTGTACAAATTAAAGATATAATTTGTCAACCTAATGGTTCCCGAGATCTTTTTTCTTGATTTATATAAACTCGTTGCAGTTTTACATCGTTAGTCTCAGAAATGATAATAAAACAAACACAATGTATTCCTACACATTCGCTTTATTTGCTTATAACATGTCACAGCTAATTCAGTAAAAACGTATTCACTGATTATGATCTCCACTGAAGTAGGCGCCACTTGTCTTTTCAAAGCTGCAGACACGCCAACATGTTCTTTTTTTCTTTGAGTGTTACATCATATCTAAAAAATAGTTACATAAATAGATGGAAATGTCCTAGACTGATATGTAATGTGTTTGTTTAATTTTAGTGCGTCAATTTTCGTAGCGAGATTTATTTTGGTACATTTTTTGCAGCTCTTATCTAATGAATTGGTCATGTGCTTGACAAAAGTCTTGTCTGAGGTATGAGTGAATGAGATATTTGGGAAAATCTAGGGAAACTGATATAAAAAATAGTGACAAAGCTTAAACATTTCCAATATCAAATAACAAATCTTAATGTGTTTCAAAACCTTATTTATGCTATATAAGACTAGACGTCTTTTTTGCTTTTGATCTGTAAAAAAAGCGAACTTAAAAGGAACAATTTAGGCACCTGCCTTTAGCAAGGATATTTCACAGATTGACTAATTGCGGTATAGTTATATCATGAAGCATTTCTATAATGTAGGAGAGTCCGCCGCATCCGTTATTCCTTGAACGGAATACCTTGCCGTTTTAATAGTATATTATAATAAAAGTGCGAAAAAGGTCTCATTACGCTATTTATAGATGTTCAAAACGTCCCTCGTACGAAGTTTGCTGATGTTAGTCTAGGTCACTGCTCACCATTACCATTAACATTACCATCAATAATAAGAATACATAATTAGTAGTAACATAGTATCCATGTATTTAGGGCACACATTTATTCCTTTATTTGATTCAATAAAGAAGTTTCTTAAGTGTTTATGAGAGTGCGGAAATAAATTTCAGCTCGTATTGAAAATATTTGTTTTTAATGACTATGAAAAAAATTTCAAGTATCAAATAATAACATATAAAATATGGAAGATATTTTTTGCATTCTGCTAATGTAGCTACTTTAGAAATTTTACCGAAAAAATACGTACGTAAATACTTTCAAGATTATTCGCTTTTTTAACGATTGGTTTAAATGTAAATACATAGGACATAGAAAAGGTTCATCTAGCATACTTTCTGAGGCATATTGTAGAGGCCGTCTACAATATGGTCCAAATATTCCATGCTGAAAAGGATGATAAAGTTGAAGATAAATGTGGACATCAGCAAACTTTATAAGATAGTTGCCATTATCAAACAAAAAAATGTAGGCTTTAAATCTAAAAAATACAACACGTTGACGTAAGAAGATATCGCTAAATTTTTATCTGAAGCTCCGGACGACATATATTTGCTTTATAAAATTGTGGCTATTTTTGGAATTGCTGGAGTTTACCGGCGCCAAGAGCTAACAAAATTCCCTCCGATATATACCGGCCATTGTTGTTGAAGATTCTCGGCAACTTTATTGCCGAATTCTTCTGGCACAGACACTATAGATTTAAAACGGTAAGGGGGATGGAAATCTTCTTCGGTTGCGAAATGTTATATAGAGGAATCAGTGGTATATAAATTGTAAGTTGCTAATATAATTTTTAAAGATAATGTTACCAAAAATAATCCCATGCTTTCACTCGAGTCGGCACCATGTTTGCAGCCTGCATCAGCTACAACTACCACTTCCAACGGCACCATAAGGTCTGCTGTGTTTGATATATCGTCCTGCTGCTTGTTTGAATTAACTTCAACCTTAAATATACAACATATGATAAATTGTACTTTCAAAATAATTCATTATAAATACTGCTTAATAAATTTTTAAATCTGTACACTCACATTTCATCTGAAATATATTTTTCGTATCATTAACCATAGTAGTAGTAAAAAAATATAGTTCCTAACACTTGCGGGAAGAAATTTTTGGCACTCTGATGCTGCGTACCCTCTTGCTTAAAATGTTTCTTCGCGCACTTGTTAGGAAAATGGTTTTTCGGCATTGATGCGACAAAAGTCAACTTTCAAAAAGAGTTTTGTTTTTAGAAAAACTGTCATTCTGCACTAGTGGAGAAAAAGTGTTATAATCTTATTCGAAGTGATCCTTATAGTGTGAAACTGAAGCTGTGCCGAGCCGGATACAAGTGCCTCTTAGCAGAGATATTTCACAAATTGTCTAATTGCATGAAATAACAACTACAGTGTCGCCCTTTTTAGTAGTAAATCATCACATTCGTATCGTAATGAGACGTTCTGCACGTGTGTTGCATACTATTTTTCCTACAATAGTGAGTGTATCGTTCAGAATTTAATGAAGTCAAATAACTTTGACAATTAAAGATGTTTTTGTATCACACAAGTCTAATTCCAGTCACGCAGTATATGGAAAATATTTTTTGGCGTATTTCGTAGAAAAATCCAAGACATTATGCCGTTGATGTTATGATCAATGTACTCAATGTGGAAAACTTTGCTTGCCTTACATGATAATGTAGACATATTCGAGTTTGCTAAATTGCAGTCATTTTTAAAACGTAAGTCTATCGGCTACAAGCCGAAAAAATCACTGGTTTTTACGAAAGACAACATTAGCTTATTTTTGCGAGACGAAGTTTTATTAATTTAAGTCGTCTTAATAATGGAAATAGCGGGGGCATGCTGTCAGGATGAACTGACTAAAACGACTATCGATGAAGTCCAAGAACAAGATAAGATTTTAATGATCTATATCCTGCTTCCAAGACCCAAGATAGTTAGATATAACTAAAACAAAAATTAAAGCCATTCCTCACGTTAATATCAAATCTAGTCTATTTTTCTTTGCTTTTAAGAGTAATAAATGAAGTAAACACCCAGCGGTTGTGAATACGATTGGTGGAATCCCGAACAAAATTGCTAATTACTTAAAACTGTCAATTTCTCTTGATTTTACAGGTCATTGTTTTGGCCATACCTCGGCCACGCTATTTGTAATGCTAGAGAGGAATTTTTGAGACTCAAGCGTTACGTCGGCTGGAAGTCGTCGATGGTTGCCGAATTATATATAAATAATATTGTTTAAGGTAAAACTGAAGTCTCCAAGAAAAAAGTTTTGAACTAAACGGCCTATGCAGTCCGTCATCTTAATATTTTCTGATATTTATGGACCAAGTACATTAGCTACAGGGTCGTCCAGAGTTATTACTTTCAACTGATCTATTTTGAAATCGATGTTTCCTGATTGTTAAGTTGAAATAATGTTGAAATTACTTCTGCACTGATGCGGCGGGAGCGAACTTTTAGTATCAATTTTGTTGTCAGGAAAACTGTCATTCTGTTGTGTCGTGGAAAAAATGTTATTACCTGATTTCCAAGTGGTCCGTATAGTGTGGAATCGAAGCTGTGTCAAGAAGAATTCAGTTGCGGTTATCCATAAATAATTAAAATTCGTGTTTTTTTTGTAATGTCTACTTTTTAACCCAATATTGGTTCAGATATTTGCAGACATCTTCTCAAAACCTTTGAGGGGCACTGCAAATGCATATATATATCCAAATCAGAATAATATGTTGTTGTGGCACATCCAATTCAGGTCACAAAAAAGTTATTTTAAATATTGTATAGTGATAATACTCTCTGGAGTAATCATTGCACACTCTCAAATTAGTTTCTGGCACAGTTAATTTGAATATGTGCAAAAAATCGGTTTATAACATTTTTACACAAACCAAAAAAACTGAACGGCAATTAAAGATTTGCGTAAACCCTTGAGGAAAATCAACTGTGTAGGTTTTTCAGTGGTTGCTAACCCTTGTCGCAGTGAGGTAGGTAAACACGCCTTTAATCATTTAATTTGCAATAGACTATTTTTATGTAATACATTAGACGTTGGCAAAAATATTTTTTAGTAAATTTCGTACCATTTTATTAAACAGAAATAGATATTAAAATTTTTGTTCATCTTTTAGCCGAGAAAAAATACTCTCTCTGTATATAAAAAATTCGAAAATTCTTAATAAATTATTTATTTATCTGAAATTTTGGCTACTAACAGGTAATCCCACTATTAGGAAACTATTACCTAACCAAGAACTATACAGTGTGTAACAAAAGTAAGAAATGACGAAATATCTCAGGTACGGCTTACCTGAAATTAATGAAAATATGTACACTTATGTATTTCGCCTAGCTTAATATTTGATGTAGTCCGATGGCTCTTGTACCACAAGACAACAGCTCCATAGACAATTCTCAGTATGATAGCAATAGTGCATCAACATTCCACATTAGCTCTCATTCGCTAGGACTGTCCTAGGGTAATTTATTTTAAAATAAAGATATAAAGTTTACTAGGCGTCGAGAATTACTACTCGATATATTAATTCAGTGTTTTAAGAAATACGTTCCTCATGGGTTTGACCATCTTCCTAGAGTTTGCAGACAGGGCGTGGTATCTCCACAATCTCTTAATTATTCAAAAATTTTGTTGCGATTTGTAATAGAGAATTCCCTTGAACTTCATACTCTGCCGTAAGAACCTAATCGGCATAAATAACTGTGTAGAAGCCTTCAATTGTACAAGTTGTCAAGATTCTTAAGCCAGGTTGATAAGACACTTCTTCGCGGACAGTATTTTAATATCTACTTAAATTTTTGTGAAATTAAATACTGATACTAAATAAGCATTTTTCTAAATTTAAATAACAACTGTAAAAATTCAAACAAAAAATAAATTTGATTGGTTGGCATTTGACCCCCGTGCTGCCGCCTTGTCGTTCTGCCTAGCCCGACCACGATATATACTATTTCCTTAACTATATAACTAATATATATCTGTCAGTGGCGGCTCTTCCATAGGGTCATTTGGTGAATGATCCCACAAAAATATTTCAAAAAATAAATTATTCGTTTGACCGTCCCTCCTAATAGTTATAATAAAACGCGAACTTTGGGAAAAGTTAAATATGCTACACTATTAGCCGCGCGCGGCGGTTCGAATGGTCTCATTGCGTTCCTTAGGCATAATAAAATACACTATACTAAGTTAGACTGGGCATGGCAGTCCGAATTGCCCTGATTACCTTAAAGCTTGACGAAAGTACCCGAAGATTTCACAGCTACCGAGCGGCAGCCGAACGTGATATCAAATGGAATATGAAATCGTGATTTGGGTCATCAGCCGGTCTCTTCTCATAATTCGATCGTTTGGTCGCGGCATCACGTCGACATGCGGAAGCACAATTGTTCAGAGGTCGCGCGGTCGACATGTGTGAGTTGGAAATATACAGGAAATAAAATGTTGGCAGTGACTAGTGCAAAAAAATAAACCACTAAAAAATGCTTACGAACTAAATTTTGCAAAAATAACCAATTTTAAGGTGGTCTATGTTTGAGTGGTGAATGTAGATGAAATAAAATGTCGGTAGTGCAAAAAATTAAACAACTAAAGAGTGCTAACGAACTTAATTTTGAGAAAATAACCGAATTCAAGGTAAGTGATCGCAATTTGCCAGAACTTAGTATACGACAAACTAGTAAATACAAAAATAAAGAGGTTCATCGAAACTTTCGCAAAAGTATGTACGATTTAGCTAACTGGATATGTGGTTGTAAAGTCTCTAACTCATTTTACTGTTATGTTTGTTTGTTGTTTTCTAAGGACTCGTCGGACTCATTACGGTGCAAAACCGGTGTTAAAGACTTAAAATACTTAAAAGAAAAAAATAAAAAAACATGCGTTTTCTGCAGATCACATGAAATGTTCGGTGAACTATGCTACGGTCGGAAGTGTTGATATTCGCACTCAGCTAGACACAGCTTATAGAAAATCCCTTAGAGATTTTAATTAAAAGGTGTCCAAGAATCGTTATATTTTAAACAAAATTATAGATTGTGTAAAATTTTGAGGGGCATTCGAGCTGGCACTATACATGGCCATGATGAAACGGCTTTGTCCGAAAATCCAGGGGTTTTTCAAGAGCTTATAAATTTTGTTGAGGAGTTGGGCCAAGGTAGACTATCCGCTTTAGCAATGTTAAGTATCGAGAAATCATTTATAAAAGGAATGTGCCTGCAATTTTAACGAACGTGTCATTCAGCATTTTACCAATTCTAAAGAACGAAGAGTAAACTCGAACTTCAAGAGAATTTAAAGCTCAATTTAAAGATAAGATATTTATTTTTATTTTAAGTTTTGCTTTTTTAAAATTGTTATTGACCTCCCAATATAATTCACCACGAGTCGCCACTGGTATGCGTTAACATACTTGAAAGTCGTATTCCCAATTTTGGGGGTTATGCAAATAATTTCATCGCCACTTGCTCGCTATACAATGTCGTGACGAATACAATGAAATATTTTGAGAATACTAGAAATAACAAATATCTACCTGTTAACAAAAAATGCTCTCTTTAACGTCTGATTTATTTATAGACACGACTTCGTGAATATTTCGCATTTCTTCATATAACAGAAGAGCCATAAATTCTTAACATTTCTAGAGCTTCAGGCGTAGAATTTGTCTGTACAATTGTAAAATCATGATAGTGTATTTATCTCAGGAACCATTTAAACACGATGTGTACTATTAGTACAACACGATTTAGATTTTTATTGAAATCGAGATCAAAAAATTTGGGCCAGTATTAACGTTCAACAGAAAATTATGTTGATGAAATTTGCTTTTTTTCTGATGGGTCAATATTTAAAACTGTTTTAATGTTTTCTGCTGCGAAACCCAATATTGCTTGAACTAATTTCAACTTCAACAACTCTTCCTATTAGTATTTTCTTTTCAATAATTGTATGCGTAACATTAAACTAAATACGTTGCTTCTTAGTTTGATATTAACGTTTTAAAGAACAAAATCAACCCCACCGCTTCAGTTGGTTTCGGTATACTGCAGATTAACCTTTAAATGGTCTCATTGGAAATATTTACTCATAAAATAACGAGGATAGGCGAAGAGAGCCACCTACTATCTACCCGTAAAGGGTTCATTTTTGTTGGGGTGAAGGGTATAATCGACAACAGTCTTAAGCGTCTTCCCATTCGAATGGAGTGTTATTGAATGTTTCATTAGATCGTTCTTTAGTTTCAAATAATCGAATTCAGTAGTAGTGTTAAATTGAAATTGTAACAAACCTTTATTTTTGTATTACGGCTTTATTAACGAACCTGATGCTAACCCGATACGGATCCACCTATTGGCGCCGATTATTGATTTGGGTGGGAATCTAAAATTTATATGGTAAAACTGTCTTATTTCTATTACGGCTTTAACGAGCCTTTATTGACAAACCTAGTTCTAACTCGGTATGGAGCCACCTAAGGATAAATAGACTGTTTTAAATTTATATGGCGAAACCACCGTCCCTTGTGTTGCGGTTTTAACGATGGCTTTATTGAGAAAAAAAACCTTTTCCGTTTATTTTTTTCATGCGATCCTTGCAAGCGTGATTGTTTTTGATTATATGTTTTAAAACACCTGGCTAGGTCGTGGCTATTCTCCCCGATAGATTACGCGGGAGGTAATTTTGATGCCTGTTTTTGTCAACCCCGAAAATAACACCATTCTAGAATTGCTACGGGTAAATAAATGAGTTTTAAAGAGTTCTACAGATGTTTAATAAAATTCATACCAGGATTAATTTATGGAAAGTGCAAATTTGGATTTTTGAATCTAAAATGGTCTACCTGCTTTTCACTTAAACAAATGACAAATTATACTCGGAATCTCTCACGAGAAAAGACGAGATATTTTTCTTTAAATCTCACGGGACAAGATGAGAATCATGCATTTTACATAATATTGGATTTCTTTTTGTAAATATATTTCTCTTTTTTACACTAGTTGTTGAAACCAGTGGCGTGCCTAAAGGGTCCGCAGGATCCGCGGCGCGGGGGGTCCGCGGCTACTAGGAGACCCCCAAACTAAACAGTGAATTCAGATAAAATATTTTTCCATCGTTAAAAAAATCACGAATTTCGCAATTTTTGCAACCATCGGTACATTGGAAATGATAATAATAAGAGAGCGTAATATATAAACCCTAACATTTGGAAGTGACAGTATCTACTTAATGCGTATTTCGATGTAATAGTAAGTCAGTTAGATAAAAGATGTATTGCGTTTAAAACAGTTTATTCGATATTTTCAATTCTAAATCCTCAGATATTGGTTAAATTGAATGATTCAGAAATTTTGGAAAAAGCTCAGTTATTAGTGGAGAAGTATTTAAATGATTTAACTTCTCAACTAGCAACTGAGCTAATTCAGATAAAATCATTATTGTATAACAACATTAAAAACCTTAATACATCTCGTTAATTCGCAAACTATATTTCCGAAAAAAATTTTGAAATTAATTAAAAATAGTCTTATTGTACTCTTTGTTTTTTATTATTTTTTAGTTTTGCTTGAACCAGAGTATAGTTATTATTTTTTAATGTTTAGTTTTTTATTTTGTGTTTGTTTACCTATACCTATTAATCTTAAAATGTATATCTTTCGTTCCATTTTTTTTTATTTTTTATTTCTTTTTTTTACTTGAGTTATTTTTTATTTTATGTTATGGTTTTTATTAATACATTTACTTCATTTTTTGTTTACTTATTTTTTTGGAGAAATTATGCAGGGGGGCTTCATGAAAAGTCTTCCGGGGGCGGAGACTAAAAACTCGGTACGCCACTAGTTGAAATTTACCAAAAAGCTTAGTGGAAAAACTACAAATATAGGATTATTGAAAAGGGAATCATTCTATTGCTGCACTGTTAAGCAGTGCAGTGTAGAATAATTGGGTAATCAAACATATGTAGCGAAACAAAATGGCCGACTAGTGAAATATTAAAAAAATTATTACTAAAGAACTAATTATACAATTTTGCTTAAATTTTACAAAAAAATTACTACAAAAGTATTATGTAGAAATCAACCGGTAACATTTTGGCACGAATCCAAGAAGGCGAAACATTAATTAAATATTTAGAAAGAATCAATCTGAAAAACTACTTTTTAGATAGATTTCAAATTTTATGCAAGAATTAAATATGACGATTTCGAGATGGCGGCTATATAAAATGTTTGCAAGTACATTTACATTTTTGCGTTATGTTTTCTCAATTCTGTCAGTCTGTCTGTCGGTTTGTTCGTCTTACAGTTCCCGTCTTGGTTAAAAAACTACTTTGATTGACTTCAAATGTTGGTCAAAAGTTATGGGACATTATGGTAACATTTTGGTAAGAATTTAATACGGCGGAACAATATGTCAGCCTAGTGAATAGCCAAAAAAAATATTACGAAAAAACTAATTATCCATGTTTAGCACAAAAATCGAATACTACATAGAAATGAACTGGGTAGCATTTTGATACGATTCCAGGTTTGTAGTTTACAGTTTTTTAATAACATTTAGAAAAGCTGAATAATTTTTCGCCTAGATTACATTTTTAATAACTTGTGAGTTTACTGGAGCTGTTTAAAAAAAAACTCAAAAACTCTTCTATATATAAAGATAATTTCGTATAATTTTAATTATTTCTGCTAGTGTTATGTATAAATACTGATCATTTCAATTATTACATTCATATTTTATACTATAAACTGATAATCATTTTGTGAAAAAAAAAGCTTCTGTAATTGTACTTTAGGTATGCTTTAGCTAAAGGTTAAAAATTTGGATTCCTAAGTTTTACATAAAGGTAAGGTTGTTAATAATTTCCACAAGGACCTAGAAATTTACTACAAAATTAAATGTAAAATTTTCTAATTTTCCTTAATCATAATTCAAAACATTTGGAATATTTTTAGAAGTTTCACTGGCTTTACAAATTTAATAGGTCAGACGCTATTTTATGTAGCATGAAAGAAAAATCCAACATCATCATGATGATTATTAAGTTAAGGGATCCACTGCAACAAATATACATGCATTTACTTATATACTGTACAGAATACCCAAATGTATTTGTTAGGTAGCCGTACTAGAGTCAGACAGCATTAAGAGTTGGCGAAAATTTATTTTGAAAGGACAAGAGTTGTTTAATTTTTTTTTACATAAAAGATAAAAAATCAACTGATTATATCTCGCTGTGGAAACTGTACTGGTTAGAAAACTGAAAAGAAAATAAAACAGCAAATTACTCTAATCTGAAATGAATGTCTGTTACAAGAAACAGTTCCTTCAAAGTAAAAAATTACTTCTACAACAAGAAAAGGTCCATTTTTTATGTCTACACTAATTCGCTTTCAAGCAAATTTAAAAATTGTTAATTCGCATGATGATGATTGGTACCTTCATTAAAAAAGTACACACATGGAAAAAAGTTAGGAATAATGAAACAAAGGCCGTTTTTGCAAACAAAATATTTTATTTATAGTTAGAATAATTAAAAATTTTCCTTTATAGCCTAAATTTATATTATTTCAAAAATGATTTCATGATACTAATACAAAATAAAATTGACTACTGAATAAGATACAGGGTGAAGTCAAAGGCAAACTGCCTGCAATTTTTAAACTGTATATGCAATTTTGAAGCCTGATTCTTTAGAAACATTTTGTTTTTTTGATGATCAACGTATCTTTGCATTTAACGGAAATGCAGCAATATAACTATGGTGATGTCTTACCCGTATTTCTACTATGCCCATAAAAACAAGACATCTAGAATGCTTTGAAATTTGACGTATCCCGGCTTAAAATGTCATTACAGATGTCATTCGTATTCATACTGAGAAAAGTGTTCTATATTGTGCACTTAACGATAGACAACGCTAATAGAGCCATTGGTATGCTACAAGCTGGCATGAGTCAACCAGATGTTGCAAATGCAGTTCACGCAGGACCGTTTCGTTACTTTAACAGCACGAAGAAATGTGACTAGACCAGCTTCGGGAATAGCCCGTGATTTAAGAAGAGCCAGCAGAGTTCAAGTCAGTTATAGAACTATCATAAACCGCTTACATGCGGCCAATTTAAGGGCAAGAAGACCTTGGCGCTCTGTCTCTCTTACTATGGAACACAGTCGGAATCGCTTAGCCTGGTATCGAGAAAGAATCGGTTGGAATGAAGAATGAAACAATGTCATGTTCACGGATGAAACCAGAGTGTGCCTGGATAATGATACAAGGCGATTGAGGATTTGGAGAGACACTGGAGGACGCGTTTGACTTGGTCTAGTACAAAAGGTTCTGCCTTACGGAGGTGTAGGAATACTGATTTGGGCTGCGATTTTTTACGGTGGTCGTACTCAACTGTACTTATCCGACGGTACCATGAATGGTGAGACTTATTGAAACGACATCATAAATGATATTTTTGATGAACACAGGTACAATTTTGAACCTAATTTTATATTTCTGGTTGACAACGCTCGTCCGCATAGAGCTAGGATTGTACTTGGTCAAATTCAGGGAAACCAGATTGATCATTTAAGATTGCCAGCAATATCACCAGATCTTAATGCTATAAAATTCGTTCACACCATCGCCCACCGAACACTCTACAGGAATTACGAAACATGTTACCTGTTATATGGAATCGGCTACCGTAAGACGCTATTGACAATTGTATAAGGAGTATGCCTAGACGTATTCAAGCAGTGATAGAAAACAACGGTCTTCATATAGAATATTAGTTTCTTTATGTTTTTCTTTTTTCCATTAAGTTGATCCAATTTTTTTAGTTTTGTTGAATAAATTAATACATTTTCTTTATTACTACCTACCATGAATAAATTTGTAAAACTTGCAAAAGAGATGTTTTTCTGACTTAACTTCAACATCAATAGCTTCTTTCCATATGAACAATAATCTGTGCTAAATGATGTTTTTACCATTTTGAAAAAAAAAGTCAGTAACCCTATTTCGAATGGAATTTTTAATATTCACATATTTATGGGTGGGTACGAGAAACACGGGTAAAACATCACCATACTAATATTGCTGTAATTTCTTTAAAAAGAAAGATACGTTGATCGTCCAAAAAACGACCTTTTCTTCATTATCCCTAACTTTTTTCCAAGTATGTATTTTCCATATATTTCGTTCGCTAAGTTTTAAACACCCATAGCAATTTGACAGCATTCTGGTAATTTTACAATAAACATGTCTAATGTTGGATTGTGACAAGTTATTGCTTGTGGGGCAAAATAAAATTAAATAAAGTTTGTACGTCTATAGTTGCTCAAAAAAACTTAGTTTTTAGGTTAAATCTGGATGAAAAATTATATGTCAATCTTCTATAAAAAAAAGGAACTAAAACATGGATAGTCACAATTTACATATTTTATTTATCTCTATAAAGACAATTTTTGCACTGTATTTCTAAACAAGTAGATCTAAATTACGCTTCTGACAACACGGAATCAAATATTGTTCCCTGCGTGCTAATATTAAGATGTTGTGAATGTATAAAAGTGCCTAATAAACTGTCTATTCGCAATATATTCGGTCTTTGATTATAAGACGACCGATACCCAAATAAAATTTAATCACGTACTGGAAGAAGTTTATGTAAATCTAACTGAGAAAGAATTCGTGTTTATTTATATAGCTAATTTTAAGACAGCTAAACTTGGGAACTCATAAAAATTTAGTTTCCTTAGTGCAATGTAGCAAGAGGCTTAAATTTGTTACAGTGGTTAACAGATGCCCAACAAGACAAAATTCAAAGAATAGTTATATGGTCAGATGTCATAAACGATGCAGTTAATCGCTGTAACTCTTATATTGTGGGCTTTATTATGCAGTTTATTATTTTTAAACCGTTTAATTTAATTTCAACTCTTAAGCAAGGTTCAATGCAGGAACCCGGAAGAGTTGCCGTATCTTACATTAAAATTCTAAGGTAATTCTATTGGCCAATCCTTGCCAAAGACAACACAAAAAAATATAACTTAGCCATCGAGAAAATCAGAAAATCTTACTAGGCTCAATCAAAAAGGTCGGTACTGCTGTTTTTATTCCAAATACCTGAAATAATACATAAATATCATAATTTTTTTAGCCTGTAAATGAATTTTCTTCCGGTTCTAATTTTATTACATTTTTGTTTCGCGAATACAACCCGATTTTCAGTACTTATGCATTACAAATGAGGTTTAATTGCTGTCATTTTACAACAAAAGATTATTCAGGATTATAAATGGATTAATGTGAAAGCTTTACTAGTATACAAGAAAAAATAGATGCATATACATTATAAGATCTTGTCTTCAGTTCATCTTGTAAGGAGTGCAAAAAATGCATAATAGGAAGGAACAGCTCGGCCCATCATGGCGCATATGCCCTGATGACCTGCATTCACCCGCCTTCGCTTTGTAAATAACTTCCTATAACTGTCTTTAGGTATTATTTTCCATTCAACAAAAACAGCCATTCTAGTTTATGTTTCTCTGGATGCTAAGGTCAGCAATACAATCGGATGGGCGTATATGCAACGCTTGAAATAAATGTCGTGCACGATTTTTATTTATGCAGATATATCGATGTTAAATTTGCTTAAACAATGCCCTTCTTTCTGGGACAGGTCGATTTTCTGCACCAGTCAGACTGCGATTTAAATATGACATAATTTCATTTGTAATTTTTTTAGTCTAGACAAATCATGATTTACATTATCTTTAAAACAATTTAATGTTTTTTTAATGGAATTGAGTTTCTGAAAATGTTGTCGTTTTACCGATTCTAGAGGGAACATTATTGTGTCAAATATTCGTGCACGAACGGTATAACATAAAGTTATGTTTTTCCTCCAAAGTTTTACAAGTCACATGGGACTTCTCTTTAAAGTAATGGAGATTTCGTAGACCTATGTATTTGTAGACCTATGTATGCTTGCTTTTCATTTATCCGCTGTTGTACGTGGTGTCTATTGGACAGGGAAAAATTGATAACTACGTGGCAAGTATGCTATAAAGTAAAGTAAAGATAAAGTTGGTCAACAAGAAAAATGTATTGGAAATTCTGAATATGAAATGTTCAATAAAAATTCAATTTACGTTTACTTTGTTATTAATCGGACAAATATCGGAATTCCTGAAGAAAATACGAAAAATTGTTTCATTCACTGTAACTTCACACAGGTACAAAGTACAACAATGAAACAAAATCAGGTATATTTAATTTTCCCCTACCTTCTAGGAAATCCTTGTAACTTACCAAACTTTGGAGAAAAAGCTAACTTGATGTTTTACTCTATATGTATCAACAGGGCACCGAAAAACATAAAACATCGGGTAAATTAGCTAGTCCAAGAATTAATTCGTTAGTAAGAAAACTAAATAGCTCCGAAATTCTATAAAATTTTGCGTGGAACGTTTGAAATGGCTTTTTTGGCTTTTACCCATTGCTTTACTGATTCTGATTATTTTTTAAGAGGCTAATAGAATTTTTCAGCTTACGCTGCGTGCTGTAGACATATATTCTTAGAGTTGAGTCATTCCAATCTGACTTTGTCTTTTGATAAAATAAAAACAATTTGGGTTTCGATAGATTCTTGGTATTTTATGGATCGAAAGTTTTGTTGTGGTTTTAATGCGACTTGTGTGAAATTTTGTGTTTTTTTCTTTTTACTTTGTGGATCATTTTGAGATTTGTGCTGGAACTATATTGGACGCTTATCGTCAACGTTATAAAAATGTGTCGCTCCTGGTTGTATTGATATATTCAGCAAGAAACAAACTTTTCCTATAAAAGATGTTTCTTTGTTCAATAAATGGGTACAGCAAGTTCAAAGATTTTGGACAAAAAGAGGGAAGATAAATATATAATTCACATAGAGTTTATAGAGTTTGTGATTTGCATTTTACGATAAAGTACCAGGGACCAAGAGGGGCTTACGGAAAACAGCTTTTCCAACTTTGCTGTTACCCCATTTTAGAAAAACCAGCCCGGAAGTAGGTACGAAATAATTAAATTTATTTATATATTATCGTTACTTTTTACATTTAGCTAAAAAAAGTGGAACATGTTTATAAATAAATTGAAAAAAATATGCAGAAGTTCTAAAAGTAACCCTATGCGGAAGTATGTTGATATATGAAATATTGAATAGAGTAGGCTTAGAACCTCTTCAAAGTGTGCAAACGAGCTAGTCTAATAAAAAATTACTTTCTCTTTTTTAGGTCATCATGAGGGTCCTAGTAGTCAAGGCCCTAGTACTTCAGATATACATAGTAATAGTGAAGAGCTTACGGAGGAGCATCAACTTTCTGTTGACAATATATTAGCAGCCAAAACGTCAAACTAATTCTATCTTCACATTCTTTTGAAGGTATGATATGTTTTAACTCAAAGAATTGTATTATAATTAAGGCCTAATATGTATCATGTGTGATATCGTAACAGACCTACAATAAAATATAATCTCATTGAGAATATCGACATATTTTATATTTCTAATTTAAAATGTATTAATGCTTTTAAGTAACTACCGATACTAATGTATTTTATATTTTTCCTACATGTACTTGTTTAAAAAATAGTATTATACACGTAATAACATAATAATAAAATGAAATAAATGTAAGTTTATATATTCCATGTTTTTTTTTATTTGCTCAGTAGCTGAGTTTTTATAGCGTTTATACTCTTGGCGAAATTTCTAAATTTAATTTAAACATTAACTTAAATAGTTTATCAAAAGTTATTGAAAAATATGCATAAATTGCATATCTCCTTAACAGCCAATTTAAAATAAATTTTGAAAAATATCACTTTATGACTTCTTTCAATGACTTTTGATAAACGATGTAAATTAATGTTTAAATTAAATTTAAAATTTCCTCAAAGGTATAAATCCTGTTGCATCTGATAGATGGAGCCACTGTACGCACAAAAAAAATACTTTACTGGCTTATTAAAATTACTTTTCTGAAAAAGGCTTAAGTTAGGAGCTGATCCGTTGTAGAGGCTGGTAATTTTTATAACAAACTATAGCACTTATTTATAAAAATATAAAGAAGGCTATAGCATGGAAGTTTCTTATATATTTTGTGTTGTTTGTGATCTATTGTTTGTTTTAAGTTTAATCACACCGCAGTTGAAGCTGTTGTTTGCACCACAGGCAATATTGTTTTTTATGTTCAATTTTATTGATATTGAAACTACTTTTCTAGTGAGTTTTAGTTTAGTTTTTAGTTCCAATATTATGGATTTTGTAGCTGAAATTAAGTACTTATTTATATTGGTAGAGTACTTAAAAATTAATGCATTTGTTCTTCATTCAATATGTAAACAGGGTTTATGTAAACGTTATCCTCATTTGCGTAAACACGTAAACTAATAAACATAGGTTAAATTTTTATTTTGCTTTAAAATCTGCTGAAAATGCTTAGAACATTGCATAAACTTTCAATTAATGACCAATCTGTATAGGTTGTCTCCCTATATTTTGCGCCCCCTGCAGCTTTTATTTTTAGAGATAAAATATATATTTAAACATAAGACTTGTAGGATTTTGGACAGAATAAATAAATAAACATTACAAATCTGTTAAATAACACCAACTTTTGTTTTTTTTAATCGGATTCACTGTATATTATTTTTCATTAGAATTCTCATATTCTATATATTCTTTCTATATATATTTTCTATTCTTCATATATTTACTCAAATCGTTTTTTCCATGTTTCACATTAAATAAAAGAAATAGAGTTATCTTGAAAGCTTGTGGGACCTCCAGAGAACGATGACTGATTAGTTGTCACTATCAAAACTAAATTTAATTTTAATTTCTTATGTAATGGGATATTTAACTCAAGAAAACCTTAACATAATGGGGTTTTATTTTACAAATTGAGCAAATATTGCCGAAATTCATATATCGCGAGAAATACCCTAGTCGGCAAACACCTTCAACGCCACCTCTAATGAATACAGCAGTTGTGCATATATGAAACCAGACTACCTGCGAGCATGAAATTTAATACGTCAGCTTTTTCTTTTATGTGAAATATTGAAAAATGGTTCAAATATATATATATTGATATGATATATTGATATATGGATATATTGTTGAGATCGGAAGATTATAAGGATTTTAATGAAAAAATAATGTACAGTGTGTTCCGTTTAAAAAACAAAACTTGATCATTGCCAAATTTGTGATGTGCATTTGTTTACTGGCGGTTTAGTCAAAATCCTACAACTTTTACTCTAAAAATCAATGCTGAAATTTGTGAAACTAAATATGAAACTTGTTGAGATTGTTGTCGTGTTTTTGAGAAAGTGATTAGAAAAACAACTAATCACCGATTTTAAAAAAATGGCGAAATATTAATAAAGAAAACGTTAATTTAAACGCAAAAAACATCCTATTTGTTATTATATTTCTGAATGATTTGCAAAATTCTAAGCCGTAGGCCGAATCGTTTAAATTTTACAGCCTCTCAAAGTTCAAAATTTTCAATTTTCAAACGTATATATCCCGAAAACAACAATAACATCAGATATGTTATATTTAGTTGGCCTAGAATATGGCATAGAATTAACAAAATTAATAAAATAAAGGTTGTTGCATTTAAATAAACAATATTAAGTTTTTAAAAAGTCATAAAATTCTCCACAAGTTCTATTTTTAAATTTTTTGTCTCACGAATAATCAAGAAATAAGTCCTATTCAAAGATCTGGATTAGCCTATACACTTTGTCTGTTCTACTATCGATTGGGCAAAACAAGCAAGCAGCGCAGAAGGTGCTTAATTAAAATTTAAGAAATAAAAAGATTTTTGAGACAAGTAGTTATAGAAAAATTCCGAAATCAAAACACTGAGTGAATGTGGTATTCTTAACCACTGACTATACGTAGAGATGCTACTTGCAATCGCTGAAAGTAATTACAATTTGATTCGTGAATTGGTGGAAAAAAATCAAAGTGGAAACAGGTCAATGGTTAACAGAGCCAAAAATAATTCCAAGTGAATAAAAGGTAATGTCTATAGATGATGGGGGTTTTAATAATTAAAAGTGTATGTTACAAAATTGTTTTAATAATATTATGTAGTTTTCTTGTGCGACTCCTCATATATTGCAGGTTATCAATATTAGATTGTTGATGTTTAAAAAACAATCTAGATATTTGATGTACGTATAAAAGTTCATAATATTAAAACATGAAAATGAATAGAGTGAAATGATCCGATAGATGAACCTTGTCGTAGGTTCTCCTATCGGATACCACCACTGTTTGTAATTTTTCTTCAAAACCATCTATTCAACAAAACAAAAATATAAAAATAGGAGATTATTTTAAGTATGTTTTATTTTCTATTCAAAAGAAACCATCAAATTTAAAATAAATTAGTTGAATAAAAACGAGAATAAAAATAATTACTTTGTAAAAAAATACGTAACTATCGTCATGCATGTAGATACGCATGCACCTGGTAAAAAACCAATTTATGATTTATATCATAAGTTAAACATTACAAGCGGTTATTAAACTATAAATATTTTAAATCGGTTCAATTTTCGTTTTTAAAAGTGATTTAACGAAGACTGAACAGGGCTCTTTTTTCAGCTGCAATCTTACATATTAAATTAACTGAAATAGCCTTTAGATATGCAGAACTGAAAAATGCCAGTAAAAACAATTCAACTGAAGACAAATGAGCTATGTCATAAACATAGTACTTTTTAAATGGAAAGTCTTATTTTTTTACATAATATTTTGGACTCCTTGCATTTTTTAACTATATCTTGATATTGTTTTTTATAAATTATTCAATTTTTTATTACCAGGTAATATGAAGCCCTAATTGCCTGCTACATATGTAAATTTAATCTGACAAAGTCACGATAGGTTAATGTGCATGTCTAAAATAAATACCATAATATATATACTTTTCAAACTGTATTAAATAATTTGGTATTAGCTTTTCCCTGGAAGAGAAACTCAGAATTTTGCTATATTGAGTTATTAATTTTTTAAAATACCTAGCTTGTATTTTCAAATAAGTAATACCTTTGACAATTCAAAACAAACCTATAAATGACTAACAATAAACAGTTCATGTTTTTAACTAGTGTGTAACATCCGCTTTAATTTTGAGTTACCTATTTCTCGCACGTGAAAATGAAGTAATTAATTGTTTTAAATATATTTGTAAGTTTCAAGCGTGAGGCATTTAATAGTTTCATGTCGCAGCAGACGTAAAAAAATACGAGGATTCCAAAAATTAAATAAAAAATAGAACCTTTCATTTTAAAAATACTATGTTTATGTCACAGCTCATTTGTTTTCTATTCAATAGTTTGTTTAATAGTTTTTAATTCTACAGAGGAAGTTATATACAATTGGCTATTTCAGTTTGAAATTATAGTTAAAAAAGTCCTGGTTAGTCATCTTTCAATACAGAATTTAAACACATTGTATCTCAACAAGAACACATTTTAGGGCACATATTTCTTACACTATAAATAACATTTGAGGTTTAAATAGTATTTTATTATTACAGTAGTCCCATGGAAAGACTATTCAGAACTTTGGTGTTAAAGCATATTAAGTAACTTTGAAATGTCTAATACTGTATATTAATACCCACTTGTGTTCTAAAATAAACAGAAGAATATCTAATTCTTCGAAGATATCATATTAAAATAGAACAAACTTCATCATTTCTGATACCACAGGAATGCTATAATCTCACAAGTAAGTATTGGAAATTTTACTGTTATCTGTACAAACATCATCTTAATTACAGTTAAAGTATCAATAAACTTCAGTAATATTAACACAGTTTTTATTTGGATTTTAATCACCCAGTCAACGTGAACATATCACTACCCGAGTTATCGAAGATAATTACTGTTTCTTCGCCACCAGTAAATTTAATCTAATCCTATTTTAAAACCACAGCACGCATCGAAGCAGCTAGTGCAGTCGTGTAGTCTTTACCCCAGAAATCTGATACCCTTTTCCGGATACCTTATCCTCAGCCTGTCATTATGTATTTAGTAGACACTCGACCAAACAAATTTTAACACTCTACTTAACATGGATTTCGAATCAAGGGTTTTTCAAATCGACTGGTCCACTTTTTCAATCGGGGGCGAAACAAGTGTAAAAAACAACTGCAGCCGTTTCCGCTGAGTTGTCACTTAATTAAACAAACACAACGTGGCTTTAATTATGTTTTTTCCAAGGTAAATAGTCACTTGGATGAGATTTATTTGTCCCTAGTACAAACTTAAGGTACTTTTAACCCTCTCTGCATGTGGGTGGTTTGATCTATTTATATTTTAAATATATAAATTTTAAAGGTACTTAAATTTAAATCACGTTTAATTTGCCCTTGCATAAACGTTTCTAGTTTAAGTTATGAGATTGCCCATATCCAGTTCTGTAGCATTTTAATAACTTTAAATCCTTGATAATTTAAACTGGAAGAGATATGGATATTTTCTGTTAAATCCGCCAGATTTATGTGTGTACCAATTTTAAACCAATTAACCACAATGAAAAGGGACACCAGTTTCAACAAAATCAACTTGAGGAAAATCAATTATCTAGTTAAAAAATATATTGCTATAACTTCATCTGTGATATTCTAATGATTCTGAATTTAATTAGCCATAAAAACATGGGATGTTTCTGTAGAAGTAATAGACATTGTATGATTATGAAAAGAACTTACTTGTAGGGCATGCATTATCTATATTGTTGATTTCTTCACAAAATTTCAACTAGTTAGTATCTCTACTCGTTATAGAGCGCAAATTAAATAATAAATGCTACTAGTTGTGTGCAATTATGTATAAGGTGTATTTTTTATCTACAATACGCGCTTTCCTAATAAAATCCGTACCTACGCAAACCAATATGTGTTGTTAGACTAATAACATTACAATATACAAAAATGAAATGTCTGTACTGTCTACTCTTTTTTATTTTTAAATCTTTTTCATTCATTTTTAATTTTCCTTCGTTATATTAGCTTTTTGATTTTTTCTACCGTTAAATATATATATATTTTAACATTTTTTTGTTTTTTTTTTATAGTTCCTGTTTTCCTCTTTTTTAATTTAAAATAAATTTTCTTTTCCTCAATACTTGCGAGGTGTTATTAGAGATTAAAACTGATTCTGATTTTTCGAACCATCTTATTAGACCACCATTTTGTTGCGCCACATTGGATTCGCACAAAAAACAACATATTACACTTTCATTTTTTTAATATTAATATTTTGAACTTAGCAGTTCATTGAGGTGGCAAAACTTGAGTAGTTTGTACCTATGCCGCAAACAAACCAACCGATAGACAGAATACAATACTTCCCTCTTATAGTGCAATTAAAAAAGAAACTTATTGATATCAGCAATTTGTCAAAAAGAAGTAACTGACATCGCCTTATTTATAATCGGTGCTTAAACTTATCGGTCGCTTGAGATATTATTAAAAGCAGTACCTAGATAAATAAAGAAGTAAGTTTTTTTATACATTTTGCATATATATGCATTTTTTGCATATTTTTGCGATTTTGAAGGAAAAAATACATATTTTAAGAATTATTGCATATCTAAGCATGTTTTGGGATTTCTGTGTTACTTTGTTACGTTTTATGGCTGAACTTTGCGGCGTCTGAACTCGATTTAGATTGAGTTTTCCCTAAGAGGGCAATAGAGTAATCAACAATGCTCCTATTGAGAAATTGCATTATTCCATGGGTTTTTTTGGCCAGATGTTTAAAATAGAATTTCTTTACCTACACCCTCAATAAATTATCTATTTGTTTACATTTGGTACGGTTTATCAGTATTATTGAGGTTGTCATTTGTCGTAGCCGAAGTTAGTTTCGTTTTCCCAAACAAAGTGAAAGCAAAATGGTGATTATGTCGAAAATACGATGTACTTCGTGGATTAAGCCTTATCCAGAACTTGTTCAGGACGGCGGTCATGTTTTTTGCAAGCCTTGTCCAAAAGTTGTATCCTGCTGCGGAGAAATTCCAAGTAAATCAACGTTGAAGCAGTTATTTGAGAAGCATAGCCAGTCAGAATTAAACGAGGACCTGTGTAAAATGTTTTTGGCTGCTAATATTTCTTTAAACAAGTTGATCAATCCGCAAGTTAAGGCTTTTTTGCAAAAATACTCAAAATTGAATGACCCAGATGAATAAATATTAAAAAAACCGTGCTAGATTATATAAAGAACGGAATTTGAGGTAACCATATGCATATTGTCGTCGACGAAACAACTCATTCGTATGGTCGTTACATAGCTAATTTAATTATCGAAAAACTCACAGAAGAATAACCTGGAAAAGCTTACCTCATAGCGGTAAAAGTACTAGGAAAAACAAACAAAGTTACCCGTTTTATTCAAGAAAAAATAACACATTTCTTTTTGCCGTTTTCTAGGACAAGAACAAATATTTTATGAAAATTTAATTCATGTAACTTGCCTAGTTCACGGATTATATAGAGTTCCGGAAACTATTAGAGTTTTCTTCTCGTTGGTCAGTGACCTAATAGCAAATGTGAAAAAAATATTCGTAAAGGCCCTATTAAGAGTGCAGTTTTCCAAGGCGAATTTGCCCGGAATATCATTACCAAAATACAAAAATTGAAAGACTTAATTTCAAATGTCTGATGATGATTTACAGTGCATTCAAAAGCGTAACGGAGTCGATGGATATAATAGAAATACGGGTACAAAATTGCAAACAAATACGAGGTGAAGTAGAAAAACAGTAGTGACAACATGAGAAAGTTTAATAGAAAAAAGCACTGGTTTTTAAGGCAGGTCGTAAACACAATGTCAGGGAAAACTGTAAATTATTTGGCAATTGAACCTGCTTTAGTACCGAAATTTTAATTTTGCTCTATAACTTCAGTAGATGTAGAGAGATCGTTTTCTTTGTACAAACATGTCCTTCGAGATAGATGCCACGATTTTTTAGTTAAAAACCTTAATAACTAGTGTGTTTTATAATTTGTCGAATTAATATTATTATAAGTTTAATGTAACTTGATATAGAAACATTGTATTAGGTAATTTAGTAAAGTATATACAACTTTAATTTATTTGTATTCAATAATATATTCCCTAATTTAGTGGAAATTTAATTCAGAAAATCAAAATTTAGTTGTTTTATTACTGCATTTTCACTGCATATGTATGTATTTTCTTGCATATATCCTGCATACATTTTAAAAATATTTGTTAGATTATCACTACCCTCAACCCTGTATGCAATACCTAATTTTCTTTTTTTTTATTTGAATGAATATCCGGTGCTGAAGCCTATGTGCTTTATTAAGACCTGGTGACATATTATATACACCCATCCCAAGGAACTGGTAACGGTACCGAAAGTTCGGGGGTCACTGCGGTTTTCGGTGACATACTGATGGGTATTTTTATCGGCACCACCGATCAAGAAATACAAGTTCCGTTTCGCGTATTGTCAGCGACAATACGAACGCACTTTGGCTTTCTGTGTTGTTCCGTGTTTATGTTTATGTATGGACACATTTCTACATAAACGTTTTAAATTCGACGCGACTATAATGCAGGCTTTTGGATAGCCTGGGTTCTGGTGAATTCTTTTGAAGACGGAACTAAAGAAAAACCTTATTCTTTCCCTATTTGGAATTCAAGAGTTAGTATTGTTATAATTGATTCGGATTTCTTCTAGTTTTTAATAAAGTACCAAAAATATTTACTATCAAAATTTTGCTTTTCCACCTGAAATAGTTTTAATTAAAGTATTATAATAAATAGTAGATAAAATAACATTTATGTTTCCGTAAAATGGGATTTACCCTCACAGTCGTTTATTAATTCATTCATGAGTTTTTTACTTCCCTCGTAAAAGTGACAAAATCACCCCCCGAGACTTTTTTAGATCTTTACGTCGGTCTGTCTTTCTATCGATCTGTCAGTCTTACCCGCTGAACTTCAGTTTTGTTGGTAACATTTTGATAAAAATCCAAAATGGCGAAACAATGACGGGCTAGTCGAATGTTAAATAAATTATTTTCTAAAAAACTATTTATCCAATTTACCTCAAATTTTGCATAAAAATCAAGTATTACGAAATAATGAGCTGATAAAATTTTGGTACGATTCCAAGATAGTGAAACGGTTTATTAAAATAATTGAAAATTTAGCCTGAAAAAACTATTTAATAAATTGATATCAAATGTTGTGTAAGAACAAATTGTAGTATAGAGATGTACTGGTAAAACTGTGGTACGAATTCAAAATGGCAGCCAAATGAAATGTTTGTAATCGTGAAAAAATTCCAGGTTTTATACATTTTTACGTTTTAGATCCCTAGATGCCAATAAATATGTTTTCTCAATTCCATCAGTCTGACTGTCGCCTTATCTGGCTGTTTGTCAGTTCTCGGCGTAGCTAAGAACTACTTATCCGATTGACTTTAAAATTTGCTCAAAATTCAAGGTAATGTGGGGATGACTTGATAATATTTTTCAAAGTGCCTTTTTAGTTAATATGGCTATCCCAATACTCAGAAAGTGGAAGGCACTATTGCGGAAAAAGAAGGATACCATGAACTTTGAGACGAGGTTAAGAAAGTGTAGAGACTTGAGACCGCCGCAATAGTGCCGCATCCTGTCCGCCACTGGCGTCATACCAAGGGGCTTTTATCAAAGCCTGCATCACCTGGAAGAACATATTCATATTCATGTCTCTGTTAAATAAAGCAAAATGAAAATTGAAAAGGTGCTGAAAAAGAACTATTCAGAAGAACTGATATCATACTTAATATACCTGAATACCTGAATGCGAAAAATAAAGTAACAGACATAAACGCGTGGTCTATCCCAATAATTTTTTACAGGTCTGGAATATTCCCTTGATCTAAAACGGATCTCGAAGGCATGAACAGACAGATTCGAACATTGTTTACAACATCGAAATAATGCAGTCGAACGTCTTTATATGCATCGAGACCAGGAGAGGCAGAGATTATTCTGTCTAGAAAGACTAGAGCACTTGTATATATATATATATATATATATATATATATATATATATATATATATATATATATATATATATATATATATATATATATATATATATATATATATATATATATATATATATATATTGTAAATATTATTACAGAAAAAAATAGACTTTCTTGAGCCGATGAACTTAACCGGAATATTTCTGTGGTGTTCCAGCAGCGTTGCGATTTATGCTAGATACTCAAATATCAAGTATTAAGGTAAGCATATGCTGTAGAAAACTGTACGAATCGGAATATTGGGCGATATGCTTTCCGGTGCCAGATGCCAATAATTTAATTGTAGAAATTCAAGAAGGAATTTCACAGTTACGCTTTTTAAATTTCCTACTAAATATAGGGCTATTTGGAAAAGTAGATTTTAAATTGTGGTAAGTTATTAAGCAAAATTTTGTGGAGAAATAAATACGAAACTTTAGTGCTAGGATATAGAAAAAAGTTTATCTATATATTGCATGTACGAAGGTACTAATAAATATTTTTTCATTTAGTAGTAGAGAATAGAAACCGACATGACTTGTAACGATACAGCACGAACATTTTAAACGTTTATTTCTGGGAAAGTTTAATTGAAAATGAAAAAAATTGTGAAAGGTAGGGCAGTATGACGGATAGAGGGCCAAAACATATGGTTTAAGATCAGTTTTTTTAAAGTAAAACAGACAAATATTTCTAATATTTTTTTTGTAATGTTGGACGGTGAAAATGTGTAGGTAGGGAGAGTGTACTGAAAATATAATGTAGGACATCTACTTTAGAGGACTTTTGACGTGGAGACACGTGTTTTTAATAATCTTTAGATACATTAAAACTAGATGGAATTGAGGAGAGGTTTAAAAGAATTAATTGAAAACATTCATATGGGTAGACCTTTGATATTTTTAAGAGATATAGATATGTAAACAAAAAATATTTTAAAACTGCACAAATCGATTTCATTCAAATTTAAAATAGAAATATTTGGGGTAAATAATTTTATATCATAAAACTGTAAGTCGTTGGCGTAAATACTTGGTTTATTTTTATCACAAGTATTTAAAAAAATAATACAATATTTTTTAAAACACGAAATATTAAAAAACGGTGAAACACCTAAAATTTATTTTATCTTTTTGTATACAAAAACATTTTTATTTTATAAGGAGTTTCCCTAGGGGAATGAAACAGCTTCCTAAAAACAAAAATACTTTTTTATTTCAAAAACGGACTAATTTATTTTATTTCTTTTTGAACATTTTCTTTACTATGCGGGGAGCTGTGGATAAATAAAACATCCATTTTAGAACAATAAATACATTTTTCTTTAATTTAAAAGAGTTTTTACAAAACGTTAAAACTTTTATCTCTGTCTATATAACAGCATTTTTGCTTCCCTCGTAAGAACAACATGTTCAACTCGTAAGAGAAACATGTTCTTCAATTTCTGTCAGTTTCTCGATCTGTTCGTCTATACGCGGCATAGCTCAAAAAGTACTTATCGGATAAACTTCAAATTTTGGTCCAAAATCAAGGATTAAAAGGGGATGAAATTTTTAGATTTTAATAAAAATCCAATATTGCGGAACAAAATGACGGCCTGTTCAAATGTTAAAAAAATATATTACTAAAAAACTACGTATCCACCTTCCTTGAAATGTTCCACAAAAATCAAGCATAAGGTAGAAATCAAGTGGTTAAATTTTGATACGAATCCAAGATGGCGAAACAAATTGTTGGCCTCAATCTTCCTGAAATTTTGCACAAAATCAATCAAAGAGATCAATTAGTAAAAGGTTGGTACGAATCCGAGATGGCGAAAGAACATGACCTAGTGAAATGTTAAAAAAATATTACTAAAAAACTAGTTTTCCAATCTAACTGAAATTTAGAACAAAAATCAAGTTTTATGTAGAAATCAATTCGTAAAATTTTGGTACGAATCCAAAACGGTGAAACAAAATGACGTGAAAAAAAATGAAAGCTTAATAAAGTTATTAAAAAAATCAGCCTAAAGGAAACCACTTATTAGATTGATTTCAAAGTTTGTGCAATAATTAAGTGTGATATAGAGTTAAATGGTTAATTTTTTTTACTAGCAAGGGTATCTAGATAAACAGTTCTCCAAAAGGAAAATTATTTTTTACTTCAATAAATGATAGCTTTTTTAAAAAAATAGGAAACGCATCAAATTTCTTTTAGCTTTTTGCATATAAGAGTTGTTCTTTTATATAAATTACGTACCTTAAACAAAAAAAATTGTAAGTTTTTATACAGAGTCAAACACAAATAATTTGTTTTACTTTTTGTAATTAAAAAAAAAGTACAAGTTTCGGTCTTGGTATATCTACAGAACGCCCATTTGCCGTTCTCCAACTTACAGACAAAAATATGTTTCTCATCTTTAAAACAATTTTTCAAAATTAAGTAGTAGAGGAACAAAAAACTAAAATATAGAACTATGAAAAATTGGAAAATTAATAATTATAATTGTATAATATTTATTAAAATTAATTGAAGCAAATATCCGATATGTATGTTTTAACTTCTAACATCATATGAAAAAAAAAATAAGATTTTTGCCAGAACTTAAGAAACAAACATAAACAATATTTAAGGGCGAAGTACTGTAATGGTAAAAAGTTACCCATTAGTTTCTCAGATTTTGACGTTGCTGGCGTCCCTGGAACAAAATAGCGCCATAATGCTTAAAAAAATGAACTAATACAATCTCCAAATTTTGTACAAAATCAAGTTTGACATGAAAGGTAGCAAATACATTTTTTGCACTATCCACATATACAAAATGTTGCCCTAATATAATGTTTAAAAAAATGGTGTATGAAACTACTTATTTTTAACAACTTAATTATTTAAAATCAAATAAGATTTATTGATGTATCAATAAACTTTTGGTACGAATCCTATAAAAGAGAATAATAGGTTGGCTTAATAAAGAAATTAAACATTAATATAAAAAATCTGTTTTTTTTATGACTCTAAAATTTGTGCAATCATTTGTGAGCATAGAATCGAACTGATGAAATTTTGGTACAAATCAATATGGAAGAAAATGGGGGCTTATTAAAATGTTTAAAAATCAGTGTAAAAAACTTCCAGTTCGACAACCTTAAAATTAGAAAAAAATCAAGAATGCCATAGAAATTAACTAAGATTTTGATAGGAACAAAACTAATTTTCTTCAATTACCGACAGCGTAATTAAATTTTCTATCCTCCTCAGAGCTGAATGAGACATTAGCAGAGTAACCCATTAAAAACGTAAAATAATATTTGATGGCATCTATATATCATAAACACCAAAATATCACCAAATAAAGAGTTATTATAAGTTTTATAGTAATAGTTTTAATACACCTTTTAAAAAATGATTGTCAAAAAACTCTTTCTTTCATCAAAAGACACAAAAAGTAACATGCATTGTTTTAAAAAATAAAAATTCTAGAGAAGTTAAAAAAGATAAAAGATTCCTAGTTCACTACCCCTGAGAAAAGACAGCATTTATAAGCAGGGAATTTCCGGGTAAAGCCATTTTAGCGAATTTTGCATCAAAATGGTTTTAAGTCATTTTTACTTCCCTCGTAAAAGGGAAGTATTTTAATCGCAAAAAAATCACCCTCCGAGATGTTTTCAGATCTTCAGGTTTCGGGGTACCTAGATGCCGGAAAACATGTTTTCTCAATTCCGTCTGTCTGTCGGATTGCCTGTTCGCGGCAAACCTAAAAAATTATTTACTTGATTGACTTAAAAATAAAATAAGTCATATGGGGATGACCTGGTAACATTTTGGTGAAAATCGAAAATGGTGAAACAAAATAGCGGCCTAGTTAAATGTTAAAAAATATTATTACTAAAAACTACTTGTTCAATTTATCTAAAATTTTGCACAAAAATCGAGTTTTAGTTAATAATTAACTAGTATAACTTTGGTACGAATCCAAGACAATAAAAAAAATATTTAAAAATCAGCCTGAAAATCTACTTAATGGATTTATTTCAAATTTTGTACAAGAATTAATTGTGGCATAAATGAAATGTTTATAATCGTGAAACAAATCCCAGGTTTTAAATATTACTTTCCCTAGATGCCAAAAAATATGTTTTCTCAATTACATTGGTCTGTCTGTCGGTCTGCCTGTCGTGGAATAGCTAAAAACTAATTACCGGGGTTATGTGGGGATGACCTGGTAAGATTTTGGTAAAAATCCAGTATAAAGGAACAAAATGACAGCCTAGTGAAACGTTAAAACAGTTATTATTAAAAAATAAATTATCCAATTCACCTCAAATTTTGCACAAAAATCAAGTGTTACATAGGAATCAACCTGTAATATTGTGGTACAAATCCAAGACAGCAAAACGGCGGTCTAATAAATTATTTAAAAAAATCAGTCTAAAAAACTACTTATTAGATTAATTTCTAATTTTGGGCATCCATTAAGTGTGATATAGAGATAAAGTGGTAAAATTGTGATACGAATTCAAGACTGCGAAACAAAATGACTGCCAAATCAAATGTCTAGGAAATCAATGTAAAAAATATTCTTATTCAATTGACTTAATATTTTGCAGCAAAATTGAATGTGATACAGGAATTAATTGGTACGAATTCAAAATGACGATATAAAATGGCGGTCTTAAGAAATCAGTGTAAAAACTACTTAATCAATTTATTTTAAATCATGCCCAAAAAGTAAGTGTGGCATAAGTGGAAACTGGTACAAAATGGTAAGATTCCGATGTAGTGGAACAAAATGGAGCCCAATAAAAATGTTTGAAAAGACAGTATACTAAATAACTATGTGCAAAACTAAATTCGGTTACACTTTACTATTCCTAATGAAAGAAAAGATTTATAGCGAAGGAAGTGCCGGGTAAAGGAAATTTACCGATTTTTAAGTATGGAAGATAGTTAACATTTCACTGGAAGCTACGAATTATTTTGGTTTTCAACTGGTCTAAATAAAACAGTAAATATAATGTTATAGGCATAAAATTTAGCATATTATTTGGGTGGACAGTCTGAGGTTTTTTTAACGAGAAAACATTTTAAGAAAATAGTTTAATTCAGCCTTTTTCTCTTTCAGAAAAAGGAACGATGCTTTTCTACTTATATAATCAATAGTATTTGTACCAAAATCACTTTCACTGTACTCACGAGGTTGAACCACTCTATTTTACATTCTTATCGTTTGGCAAGAATATAAACTCAAAAACCGAGCTTTTATAGTTATACTATCAAAAACTACCAAAAAAAAACCGTTAAGAAGATAATATAACAACTGAGTTTTGCATAAATAAATTTTGGCTCAGAGCTCGATAGAGCTCTTTCCCCTGCTTATAAAAACATAAAATACCATATACCGCGTTTTGAAGTATTAAAAACACGTCTACAAAGTACTTTAAGTAGATTCAGGTTTTGCAGTACATTTTTAAGTTATAAGTAAGACCTAACCAAGATTTGAAATTTTAAATACCAATACATCCACTTAAAAAAATTACTGAATAGGTTGTCCCAAGTAATGTTAAACAAAAAGTACTTAAGTAAAATACCAGAAAAATAAAAAGTACTGGTTATTTTGCGTTAAGTACATTTTTGTATTCAATACCTTAGCTCTGCCCTAGTAAAAAAACTGAAGTTTTATCTTTATTAAACAGGATTTTTAATCACTTTCTTAGCTGATTTTCTTTTATAGAGAATGAGAGAATGCTTTTTTATAATAGTAAATCATATATCATTTTGTTTGACACACTCTTTGTAATTAAATTTTTTTGTAACTCTTTTAAAAACTAAATTATTGTATATCTAGAGATACTGCAGTGTTAACTATTTGTACATTATATTCATTTTTTCACATTATTAATTAATATTTTAAATTGATTGATTAATATTGTTAGTAGTATATGTACCTTGGTGTAATAAATTAGGTCTTCAAATGGCGGACAACGGTAAAATATAGAAACAGAAAAACGCATTAGTTATTTTGACACTGAAAGTTTTAAATTTTTTTTTAATTTAACAGACACTATTCCTCAGCAAACTTTAAGAGCAATAAACATTAATTTAACAGGCACTATTCCTCAGCAAACTTTAAGAGCAATAAGGGCACCCTTTTAGAGGTGAATTCAGTTTTGCTAATATTAAAAGTAGAGAACAATGTTGAGGACAGCAAGAAGGGTCGATAGCGTCTCTTTTTAGAACAATACAGTCCACTTCTTTTCCACAATTTTTAGTAACTTTGCTTTTGAAATTTGTTTCAAAGAAATTAGCCACTAAGATTTACTTCGTAAAATATTTAATAATCTAGTTACCAATTACTAGCTCGCAATTTTAGTCCACTATGGTAAATTCGTATCAAAATTGTACCAGTTTTTTATTAAATCGTCGATTGAATAAAATGTTGCTTACGCTGATTTAAAAAAAATATTTCTAAATATACCGCCATATTTAGTTCATCCTTATATCGGATTTGATTTTTGTACCAAATTTGAAGTCAATCAAGTAGTTTTTCAGACTGAAAAAGATCTACCTAGTAAAATATTTAATAATCAAGCAGCTTTACGCATTTCTTATATTATATTAATTAAATAACACAATTAGAATAAAAATAAATGTATTGATCATAATCATTAATTAATATATTTAAACTGATAATATCGCCCGAATCTGGGCATTCTTGGCAACAGGAATTCACAGTTAATTGAAAATATTCTCTCAAACAGACACGTGAGTCCCTCTGCAACGTGAATAGAATAGAAGCCAGTTATAAAATTTTTCGTTCAATTGGTTTTGTGGTGCATTTAACTATAATTTGGTCATTTCCTTGATAAAAGGAAGAATTCCTAATGAGGAAAGTTTCGCGTTAAGTCAATTTAACGATATTGTTTTTCCAAACGCCGCCATATTGGATTCCTATCAGTTTTAGGTAAAATCTAAAACCAATTTAATAGGTAATAGTTGTTTACACTTTTTACTTCCCTCGTAAGAGGGAAGTATTGTTATCGTGAAAAAATCACCCTCCGGGATTTTTTCAGGTCTTTACGTTTCAGGGCTTTAGATGCCGAGAAACATGTTTTGTCAATTCGGTCGGTGTGTCTGTCGGTCTGTCTGTTTCCGACAGAGCTAAAAAGCTACTTATCCGATTGATCTCAAATTTTGGTCAAAAATTAAAGGTCATATGAGGATGAGCCGCTATCATTTGGCAAAAATCCAATATGCTAAACGCCTAGTGAAATGTTAAAAAATTATTACTAAAAAAATTACCCTCTCAGATTTTACATATTTACAGGTTTTAACGTCCCCAGATGCCAAAAAAAGGTCATTTCCTATTCTTATTTTCCTATTCCTATTCCTATTCTTGAAAAAAAAGGTTTTATCAGTTCCGTTGGTCCGATGTCTGTCTTCAAATTGAATTCATGATAGCAAAACAAGATAACGGCCTAATAAAATATTTAAAAAATCGGCCTGAAAAAAAAACTATTTATTAGATTAATTTTAAATTTTGTGCACACATTAAGTATGATATAGAGATAAACTGGTAAAGTTTTGGTACGAATTAAATTTAGGGGAACAAAATGGCGGCTAAATAACTTTTACTTCCCTTTTACTCTAGTTTAGGGAAGTATTTTAATCACAAAAGAATCACACAACAAAATGGGAGCCGAATAAAATATTTATAAAATCGGCCTGAAAAGAACTACTCATTTAAAAATTTACCAGTTTTTTACCAAATTTGTCCATTGAACAAAAGGTTTTTTTCCGTTGATTTAAAAAACAATATTTGAGAGTAATTTTGTTCCGCCATATTGAGTTATTTCTTATATAAGATTATTTTTGTGCAAAATTTGAAGTCAATCAAGTAGTTTTTCAGACTGAATTTTTAAATATTTTATTAGGTCGCTATTTTGGATTTGTACCAAAATTTTACTTTATCCTACAAGTTTTCGTGCAAAATTTGATTTTGTTAATTGATTAACTAGTTTTTTTACACTGATTGTTTGAACATTTTTATCCGTCATGTTGGATTTTTACCAAAATGTTACGTCCCATCCCCATATGGCTCTTGCCAAAATTTGAAGGTAATCGAGTAAGTAGCTGTGTCGCGAACAAACAGACAGAGAGATAGATGAACAGACAGACAGACTAATGAAAATTAAAAAACATATTTTTCTGCAATTGAAGACTACTAAAAACCGCATCTCAATATTTCTTCTACCTTGGTTAAAACATATTCGACTTTAAATTTTTACTGATGGATAACTGCCTTTTCAGCCACATCTGATTATCTTTTAAGGTAATGTGCAAAGTCCTCGAAAACACATTTCAGTTGTCATCCTAAAAACATGAAGATTATTTTCTTTACCTAATTAAGTGAGTTTTACGCTAATCTTTGTATAGATGTTTTATCTCTGAATTTAAATTGGTCACCGTCTCCTAAAAAAGGGACAATCTGGACGCTGCGGTAAGTAAAATTAATCTAAACCACAGGTAGGTAATAGAATTATAAAACAAGAACAAACACCTCTAAAACACCTATAGTTCTTGTATTACAAATAAATTACCTGGTAGAAAACAGGTGCAGTCTTACACCGATTCTATCGAAAAAAGGCGTTGATTGGAAAGTAGAAAGCGTATTTGACTTGTAGGTGTTGGATTATGTGGTTAACCGTATCTGTTTTTTTTTTCGATTCAGCTGGTATGAGGTATTAAATCACTGTTGTTGACCACAACCAGTAGTGCTATATTCAAATGATTAAGAAGAGGTTTAATTCCTATGCAGTTAAATTTTCAATAGATAAGGATTATGTGGACATATATATATACAATATTCACATTATAATTGCGACCTGCAACAGTTCAGCAAAATGTATACAAATTCGGGTAATGTTTTGAAAAACGTTTAGGGTTCTTTTAAAAAATCAAAATATGGTCAAAGTAAAAAATATTATGTGTGTGATAATTTTTTAACAGGTTAATCTCTATATTTTCACATTTTTGTTTCTTGTTCAGCTAAAATTTGTATATGGTTATTATGGTACAGAACATATGGTTATAAAATATAAAAAATATGTTTAAAATTGTCCTATTTGAAAAGTAAATGAATAAAATATATTTAAAAAATGTCGGCTGCTCAGAGCGTCGTGCAATAAATACTATCAAAATTTAAGCGGGATTTTATTCACTCAGAGTAAGTAGATTCTGTGAAATAGTTCTAATATGTTAACAATTTACCTGATATTTAAATATAGACACATGTAAACATAAAATACTCTCTGCAATTTTGTCTGTCTTTACGAGTGTGAGCTAAGACATGCAAAAAATCCAGTTTCGGATCCATCCAAATATTGATTAAAATCTTACATGTGGATCCCTAATAAGCTTTTACACTTTCTTCAGTGAATGCCTTTTTTTAACCAACCATTAAAATCATCTATTTCAAAATGGATTTCATTGGTAAATACATTCCCAAAATTTGAGGACTTTGAGAGAAGGGTTTTCCTTTTTTATAAAACACCATGTATGTAGAAAATTATTATACTTAGCTCTTACTACCCTAGAAAAATTTCAATTAGGAATCACGTGGGTAATTAAAAATTCGAGTTTTGTAAATTTTTAAGAACATTTACTCTCCATTTTTACTTCCGTCGTAAAAGAGAAGTAATGCAATCGTGAAAAAATCCCCCTCGAATCACGTTAAATTTTGGTCAAAAGTTAAGGGTCATATGGGAATAACATGATGGAGGAGTAACATGGCAGCCAAATAAACTGAAATGGATTATTATGCCTGCAGCATTGCAGGACATGTTCCAGACAAATATTATGGTATCCTTGTTGTGACGTTGGTGTAACGTGAATTAAAATGTACATTGACATCTTTTCTCCCAACGGAAGATGACACTGCGGAGCTCCATAGTCTATGGCGACCTCATGAGCTCTAAAAAGAGAGATATCGTGATCGTGGTTTGACTGAAATGGATCATTGGCGACATTGCAGGACATGTTCTAGATAGGGATCATGGTATTCTTGTTGTGACGTTGGTGTACCGTGAATCAGAAATAAACTGACAGCCAAATAAAATGTTTAAAAGATAGACGATAAAAACTTCTTATTCAATTGACTTGATTAATTTTTGCACAAAATCTAGAAATGATATAGGGATAAACTGGTAAAATTTGAGTACGAATTCAACATGACGGAACCAAATTACGTCCTAATGACATTTTTAAAAAAATCTGCATTAAAAGCTGCTTATTAAATTTTTTTTAATTGTGTTCAAAAATCAAGTGAGGCATAGTTAAAAACTGGTAAAATATGGGTAAGTAAAATATGGTGGAGCAAAATGGCGCTCATTAAAAATATTTCAAAGACAGTATATATGGTATTACTTAAAATTGTATGCAAAAGAATTGCATAGGCAACCAAACGCCTTTCGCTTAATTTTTGCAAGTTGTAATGCCTCAGACCTGCACTATAATCTACACAGTAAGTCGCGATTAAATCTGAATTTTAAATGAAAAATAAATTTTTGTTGAATTCTTTCTATACGGGAGATATATTTGCCATATCCTCCTGAGACCCAAAGAAAAACGGCTCGACAGAATTTGTTAAAAATTGAACCATTGATTTTAGGGCTGTCGAAAACCCTATATGAATTTTTTCAGAATTTTTGATTAACTAGTTTTTGAAAAAAAAATTGTCCATTAAAATGGACACTGGGTCTTTATCAGGTCATATTTTCAACTCATACCAAAAAATAAAAATGCACATATAATTTTAATTTTTTATTCCAGAAACGTGAAAGTCATAAAAACAGTTGTGCTCTGACGTGATGCATACGTAAATTTTGCAAACATTACAAAAAAATTTGGTTTTTTTATTACAATTTTTCTGCTTACAGCGCATAGAATTTTTAATTTTTACCAACTCAGGCAAATGCATTTTCTGAGTTTTTTGGGTCGGGCTGGATCTTGGTGAATCATAACCGGCTAGGTTGTTCCTTGTTTTTAATCTTGTGAAGCTGGTAGTTTCAGCATTGGCATTTGGGTCATCTTTTAACAAGCAGTCAGCAACTTCAAGTTTAAATTCAAGAAATTTTAAAATATCCTTTTGCCTGTCACCTAGTTTTTGTCGGTCTTGACGATACAAAATCCAAGAGTTAGCTATTGCTAAATCAAAAAGATGAAAGATGGTTTTCACAGTCCATTTTTTAGTTCTTGCGGACATCCTGTAGTAGCTTATCATCCTGTCTATAAGATCGATGCCCCCCATGGAATCATTGTAACATTTAATTATGTGGGGTCGCGGAACTTGAATGTATTTAGATTCTTTTTTACACCATCTTTTGCAGTTATCTACAGGTTGCTCTCCTAGTTTAGTGGAACTTATAAAAATTGGCTTTTGATCAAACCATTGCACGACGTTGATTTAACCATCATTCCTAACCGTTTGTTCAGTGAAACCCCTAGGAAACTTTTTTACAATTTTTTCCGCAGTTAAATGCACCGCAGCAGGTATCCTTGATTTCATAATTGTTCCCGCGCACAAAATCTTTTTTTCTGTCAAAAGATACTCTAAGAGAGGAATTGTTGTAAAATAGCGGTCCATAAACACATGAGAACCTGGCCTTAAAGAATTTGTCAAACGAATTACAGCACTAGGTCCCACTCCTAAGTCAACATCACAAGCTTGAAGTAAAGTTCCTTTGCCGTGGTAAATTTCAAAGTCTAACACCAATCCTTCTGGTGTAGCACAAACAAAATTTTTGAGGCCTTCAGGATTAGGTTTGCCTCTGACAAATTGCTTAATCTTACATACACCGGTGAAAGGAATCATTTGCTCATCTATAGCTACTATGGGATGGCGTTCCAAGGATAAACAAGTTTTTTTTATTTTATCTATTAGTGGCCTTACTTTCCACAACTTATCTTCTTTTTTCTTTTCCTCTGGAACATCATTGTCTACGACAACTTTTAAATGACTTCTGATCTTAAAAAACCTTGTCCTAGTCATATTTTTAGTTATTTTTTCTACTCTGGTGAGGGCAGCCCAGTACATTTTAATTTGCGGAAACTTTAGGCATGACATCAGAACTGAAATTCCAAGAAACTTTTTAACTTCTTCAACTGTTAAATTCATAGGTTGATTGTGCTCGGCGAAATATTTGAGATTGGTACAAGCGCAAATTTCCTCTGCATCAGAATCTTCGAAATACATTTTAAAATAGTCGAAAACATTCCAGTCCTTTCGTTCAAAACTGGTGTCCCTCATCTCAGGCGTATCGATATTTAATGGTTGAAATCTATCCACTTTTTTCCATGAAGTTCGTCCCCAACGACGTCTTAGAACACTGAGAGGCACATTCATTTCTGCATCAGATTCAGATGAATTATCTGAAAGATGCTCTTCGTCGTCTTCCATTTCAACATCGTCTTCAAAAACATTATTTTCTTCGAATGGTAATTCCTGTGCATTGTCACCGCCGGCACCGCTGTCAAAGTTCTCAGTGGCCTCACATTCGGAATCATCCAAGTCGTCATCAAATCCTTCAATATCAGATTCTTCCAAACAAGCCAAAATTTTTTCATCATCTTCTCCAAAACGAAGATACTTTTTAGAGCCGAAAATTGCTAAAAATTAAAAAAAAATGAGAATAAAAAAATTTTAAGGTTATAAAAAAAATGCAGGCAGGAAGACTTGGTGTCCATTTAAATGTACACGTTTTTTTTTTTAACGTAGAGAATGCAAACAGTTTTTAAATACAATAAACAGTACTTAGACAGCAAGATCAACCCCCTCTACTACTAATCCTATGTTTTTATTTATTTGTTTTTACGTAAAATCATAAATACTTACTATATAGCGTTTGTTTGCCAAAGGCACTCATGTTTACTTAGTCACAGCTGATCACCGAGTATGAAATGTAACGTATTTTACTACAACTGTTGCATAGATGGCGGTACTAATATGTCCATTTGAATGAACAATTGGATTCTAAAGTATACAATAAACGATTAGCTTAATAATAGGCGAAAAATCTATGGTCCATTTAAATGGACGCTGGATCTCAGGAGGATATTGAGGGTTCCAAACCGTACATGCAAATTCCGAGTGACTACGGACAAATGAGTTATAGAGAGTTATTAAAGACGTTGGCTGCCTAAAGGCCCTAGTGATGCGCAATATGAAACCTAAATTCTTCCAAGCCCTTCTCACCATAGACTCGATATGTGCCTCAAACGTCAATTTGCTGTCAAGTGTGACCCCGAGATCTCTGATTGTAGTGACATGTTTAAGGTTAACTTCTTAAATAGTATATACATGCGCGATGTCAGAAGTTAGACGAGAAAATCTAATAAAATTACATTTAGAAATACCGATTTTTGTTACAATACTCATTTAGTCGATCTATGTCAGACTGAAGCTTCTCACAGTCATTAGGGGACGTGATAATTCTAGAGATCTTGAGATTATCGGCATATAGTGAAAATTTCGAGAATTGGAAGCATTCAGTTATGTCGTTTATAAAGATGGAAAACAATAATGGCCCTAAGTGGGAGCCCTGGGGCACACCGGAAGTTGTGTTAACATATAATGACGTGCAATTATTAATTCTGACACATTGGCTACGATCGGACACATATGACGTTATCCATTGTAGGAGACGGCCGCCTATACCGATATTACGGATTTTAATTAAGAGTGTTGGAATATGGAGTTTATCAAAGGCTTTAGAGAAATCGGTATAAACGGCGTCCACCCGCTGTCTATTGTCCATAGCCTCCAATAATTTTTGAATAAAAACAGTGAGATTTTTTACGACCGAGCGGCCCCGGAAAAAACCATGCTGATTCGGTATGATTGTTTGTTTAAGTTCAAAAAATAAAAAATCGGTGATTATAGCTTCAAGTATCTTGCCGGGCACTGACAGCATAGAGATTGGCCTGTAATTGCAGACATCGTTTTTATTTCCATTCTTAAATATGGGTGTAATCTGGCCCTTTTTCCATTCACTCGGAAAAACTCCTTCATTGATTGACTTTTGAAATAACAATAATAGAGGTGTAATAATTGAACTTTTACATTTAACAAAAAATATATGGGGTAGGCCATCCGGACCCCCTCCTTTATTTACGTCAAGATCGTCAATCTTTGTTATTATTTCTTTTTCAGTGATATTTTTAATATCTATACAACGCGAAATGTTTGAAGAAAGAGATATCTTCGGGGGAGTATCAAAAGGTTCATAAACACTAGAGAAATAAGATGAAAAGGCATTACAAATATCGACATCTTCAGTGAAAACAGAGTCATTAAGTACTACATAGCTTGGCATAGTTTTGCGGTTAGATCTGTATGAGACAAAGGACCAGAAACTTTTTGTGTTTGATTTTAAGTTCAATTCGGTGTTAGTTATATATTTTTTATAGTCGTTGCGTATGGAGGTTTTTACGTTTTTTCTTATGGAAGAAAAAGTTTGATAATCTAATTGATTCTTGTATTTCTTCCATTTTTGGTGAGCTCTATATTTTTCTATAATTAGTGAGATAGTTTCGTAAGTAAACCAAAGAGGATAATCGGATTTTCTTTTTTTATTGGGCACATTATCTAAAATAATATTTGATATTTTATCATAGAATATTTTGACAGATTCGTTTACGTCTTTTTGTAAGAAGCAGTTATTCCAATCAATAGCTGTGATCGCGTCGTTAATAATGGGATAGTTTGCCGACCGAAATTTAAGCATATAGTATGGTGTCTTTTTCTTAAGCCCTATGTCGGTTTGTAGGGTTACTGTGATATCGAGTGATCTGTGATGACGATCCTCCGCCACGAAGGGATTGTCACAAGGCAGCACTGATATGTTTTGTAGAGAACTAAATATTAAGTCTAATAACTTACCGTTGGCGTTGAAAATACCATTATGCTGACTAAGATTTAACAAATTAACAGAATCAACAAGACTTTCGCCCAGAGGATCAGAAATTTCTGTTGCAATATAACACTTTTTGTAATTGTCAAATGACCACTTAATCCTAGGAATATTAAAGTCACCAATAACCAATACATAATCACTATCATGACTTTGAACAACTTTACTTAAACCAGACAAATATGCGTTCAAATTGTTCACGGTGGCGTATGGCGGAACGTATACGCAGCACAAATGAAGCTCCCGGTGAACCATGGCTACACCACTCAGTTATCATAGTGGACATAAGTCTTTTGTTGATTGCTATTAAAACTCCACCTCCATCTTTCTTCCCCGTACGCTCGGGGCATCGGTCGATGCGGTAAACATCGTAAAGATTTGTATCGAAAATTTCAGAACTGTGGATTCCTGGTTTTAGCCAGGACTCAACAATGCAAATTATATCATATGCTGAATGCAGTGTTGATAGATAAAAATCGTCAGTCTTAGTGCGCAGACCCCGCACGTTTTGAAAGTATATTGAGAGTGTGTCCATAAAAACAGAGAACAAAATCAAATTCTAACATAGAATGCGGAAACAATATTGTAAATAGAAAATGAAAAGTAAAAAGCAGGTTAACAATTACTTAATAAGCGCTAAGTCTTTCTCTGAGATCACTTGAAATGATTTCCCACCATTCGCAAGACGAACAAAGATTTTACAATCCTTGGTCCAGGAGGAAGCAGCCACAATTTTGCACTTCTCCCTAACATGTTTAGAGAGTAGCTTGTTCTGTGGTGTAAGATGGTCATTGATGAATATGTTTGAATTTGGGCCAGCGATGCCAATGTCATTCAACTTTAACCCTTTCTCTTTCTTTACGGCTGCAATAAGATTATCCTTGTCCTGTTTGGTTTTAAGTTTCATAATTATAGAGCGTGGATTTTTATTGGAAGAGTTAATATGTGCTACACGGTGATAAGAGTCATATATGGTAAACGGCAAAGAAAGTTGAGAGAGAATGCCGTGAATAACTGTTTGCAAGTTTTCGCTGGATTTTTCGGGAATTCCGTTGATTTCTATATTATTCATACGAGCTTGTTGCTGAAGATGGTTTAGCTGACTCTGGGTATCGCAAACATCTGCAGATCATTTTATGACTGTAGTTTCCAGTCTAGGAACAGCCTTAATTTTCTGTTCAAAATCTTCAATTTTTTTATGAAAATCATCTATTTTGTCGCCATAGAACTTTAGTGACTCTTGAACAGAAGTCTGCTGACGTTTGACATCCTTTAAATCTGCCTGCATGTTGTCAATTTTAGAATTTAACTGCATAAGTAAGCCGGCGATGTTACTTTCAGCCGGTCCTGTATTCGGTTTACATGTTCCACATACGTATTTCGCGTGATCCCTAGGTGCCGAAGTGCCCAGGCACGCTGCATGTGATCCTCCGCGACATATCGAGCACTGAATAAGATCGTTTCGATGGCTAGCGGACCCATGACAGATAACACAGAACTCGGGCATTTTCGGAAATTTTGTTTACTATTGGTTCCGAACAAAGGGTTCCCAAACGTGGAAAACAATAAATTGGAAATAATTTTGCTACACAGATCACTTTCACTTAGATTTTTATCACATTTCAATAAGCACTTTTCGTCGATTATTCTGACACTAAATTTGGCTGGGTAACACAATTACTAATTAGTTAAAATTTAGTAAATGTAGGAGACCGTAAGAGTACTGCCGTCGCACAGACGGGCAAAATTGAAAAAACCTGGCCAAAACTTAAACGATGATATGTAGTAATAAAATTTCCTTAATGTGTTTATGAGAAATAATATTGTAAAAACTAATTAACATATTTGTCAATTGGCTACTAATCTGGTGGAAAATTTAATAATATAATAAATAAATACTTGACAAAAACATAATTATGTGTATAAAACCGAATTTAAATTGTTTTAAAAAATACTGCCTACATTTTACTGTTTTTATATTATTTAAAGTCATCAACGGCGTAAAATTAATAATTAATAAACTAATAACAGCATCATTTATTCTCAGAAATAATGTCGCATAACTAATTATTGTTTTTAATCCCCGGACCCGGAGTCTGAGTCACTTGAGCTATTAATTTCTGAGTCTTCATTAGTAGTATTAGTGGCAGATCCTTCTGGACGGGGGCTAATAATAAATCTAAGACTTCTTTTTCGAATGACTTGGACTTTCGCCTTGGAAGTTTTCGCATGCTTAATATGACTGGATCAGACGATATAAGCAGTCTCCAAGTTTTGTTGCCTTGAACACTTTCGGGAAAATCCTTCTCTATACTTCTTAATGTCTTTATTTAATGCCTCCTGTGCCTCGTCAGATAATTGTCCTATAGGCAATAAAAAAGATTCAATAATATCTGACGAGTTAATTAAAATTTTGTGGACCGTATTAGGCATTTTTGTACAAGTATCCTAGCTGTTGTTAAAGCATAATCTTTAAATTTTTGTATATTTATACGGTATCCACTAGATATAGTTTGCAAAAATATTATTATTATCAGTGGTATGATAGCTCAATTGGTTAGGGCGATGCGCTAGACACGCAGAGGTGCGGGTTCGATTCCCGCTCGTACCATAACTTTTGCTACTGATCATATTTTTCTAAAAAAAATCACTATTTTCACAGTTTAACAAACTGATTAAAATACTTCTACTTAACATCTATGTTGTTGAAAGACTTGGAAGAAGCCCCACATATATAACACTTTTTCGTGGATGTCGTAGCAGCATTGCACATTTTGACATCTACCATTGTAAAAAGTAAGTTGTGTTCAATGTCCTTGTGCCTACACTAATGGAAGTAGGTGTAAGGTTTTCTATTTCATTCTGCATGGTATTTATTTCTTGAAGTGTTAAATCAGTGGTCTCATGTATAAATTGAATTCTGATTGGACGAAAAGCGGGGTGAGCCTGGACGTGGATTTTGCAAACTATTTTGTTTGTAGATTTATTTGGATCGTCGCATGTTAATAGAAGTGGCACAAAGGATGTTAAAAATATACTGGCATCCGAACGTTCATCGCTGTCAAAATTTTGCTTGTATTGGCTATACCTAAGTGTCAAACAAGCAAGTTGAGGTTCTGTTAATGTTTCCAATACATCTTTTTGCACCTCCACTATACGATGGGCAGTATGGTTTAGTAAGGCTTGTAATTTTACTTCAGCTTTTTGCCCCGTGATTGTAACTGCATCCCGATTTGGGTAACAGCGCCCCTTGGCCTCCTGAATCTTCTTATACGATGGAAAACGTTTTTTATCTTCACTCCTTATGATCTGATATTGGTGTCTATTTGCTTTAACAAATACTGACAATGCTTTATCACCAGATAGCTGATCAACTTTTTCAGCTCTCTATATGCCTTTCTATAGTTCTGGGCCCTTTTTGGGGTTGAAAATTGTACATCTTTTATAACAGCTGCAGCATCTATACTTCCTTCAGCGCGCAGACTCATTTGAGCAGCATACACAGGCTCTGAGGAACTCATTGTTGATCCAACATATTCGGTTTGTCTTCGTTTTGTTCGTTCGCTACCAGTCTGGAAATTAACAGCAGGGCGACCACCTAAACTCGCTGTAGGTGATTGCACAAAAAAATGAAATTTTAAATTTGTTTCCAACCAAGTTTTGTTTTGGGCAAAATATCTTTCTTGTATTGGGCAGTCTTATATTTTAATTTAAAATCAGAAAGAAAATGTGAAAGCTTTTGTTTAATTACATTAGATAATACTTCAGGGCAATTAGTTAGATCTTTTACATACGAATGCAAATATTCGCAATTAGCTTCGATTTTTGTTGAATTGCATGTCAGTATTACTTCAGAAAGCGTTCTCATACTTAAAACAACATTTTCATCCGGATCTACGTCGCCTGATCCTGAAATAAATAAAAATAATTAGCCCTAAACGATTTGAAAGCGATAAATTGGGGAAAATTCCAAGTGACACAAAACAAAGTTGATTAAGTTATCTCAAAAAGGCAGACAAAAGCGGAAAATATTTTTTCTCCATTTACTATTTAAAGTATTCAGCTACACAACTTTCCATAAAGTTAAGCCCGGAAGATCCCGGAAGTTTACTAAAATATTAACAATAAAATTAAAACTATAATTTTGCACTACTCCAGAAAATTATTTCTGTATCAAATACACATAATTAAAAAATATGCCATATACCAGGAGTACAATCCATTTTACTTTGAGCACTATAATGTCTACAATATGTACACAAAAACAGCCAATATTTTTTCGCAAAAACACTTACGCGAACAACATTTAACATTCAACTATTGTCACCGTATTCAACGAAGAGCGCCATCTACGGAATTTCTAATTTTAAAAAGCCCAATGATCTGTTAAAGCCCCTAGACGCGTAAAAGTGTGAAATGGCAATCTTCCCGAATTGGGGTTCTGGCCAGCTTTTTGAAATTTTGCCCGTCTGTGCGTCGTTGGCAGTTCATATTCACCACATAACATATAAAACAAAAGACAGTGTGAAACTTCTGAGGTGACCAGATTAAAATGGAACTTTTTAGGTTAGAAAAGGCATGAAAACATGTTTTTATGCTTTTTTCAAAATATTACGTTTTTTTCGAAAAAAAAATTAAAATGACTTTTAATGTAAATTTTCTGCCAAAATTTTAATTGGACCTTGTATATTTTATCTATCCGTTTAATTTCCCGTTAAATTACGTTTCCGAGAATGTGCCACAAGTTATCCTTTTGTCGTTAAATTACAACAATATTTTGATTTTTCCTCCGAGCTACATTTTTTTATCGGGCAAACCGCTAGACCAAAATTTACCATTTTTATTAGTTAAACTATGTTCGATTCATTTACCCATCATTTTTAGTAGACAATAACTAAGTATTCTATTTATTCTCAACATGTGTCAGATTTTATATCATTTAAACTTAAATGACCAGCCCTAGGTTGTCCATTTTATACCCATACCTGTATTAGCAGGGTTAGCGATTCTAATACTCTAATGTCTATATTCCAGTTTATAGAAATTGGTAAACTGGCCATTTTATTTTTATAAAAACGTGACACTTGATTAATGTAAGCGTTTTAAAGTAATTTTCGCCTAAGTATATTAATTTTAAGTTTAATTGTTTCTACGATCGTTCAACGTAAATGCAGCTTAAATCGCATACATTGTAGTAAATTATTTTAAAATGCTTATATTAAAATGCTTATATTAATCAACTGTCACGTTTTTATAAAAATAAAGGACAGTTTACCTATTTCTATAAACTGGATCATTGAGTTTAGAGTATTAGACCCGCTAACACTGATTATACAGCCTAGGCCTGGTCATATATTGAGAATAAATAGAATATTTAGTTATTGTCTACTAAAAATTATGGGTAAATAAATCTAACATTGTAACTAATAAAAACGGTAAATTTTGATCTAGTAGTTTCCCCTATAAAAAAATATGTAGCTCGGAGGAAAAAGCGAAATATTGTTGCAATTTAACGACAAAAGGATAATTTATGGCACATTATTGGATTTTTATTTGTTTTTCGAAAAGGTGTAATATTTTGAAAAAAAACATAACATGCTCTTATGATTTTTCTAACCTAAAAAGTTTAATTTTAATTATGCCATCTCAGAAGTTTGACACTGTCTTCTAATTTATATGTTATATGGTGAATATAACGTTTTTCAGAAAACCGGTTTTATTGCCACCATTTTGAAAGAAAAATAAAACTTGTGAACAATCATTGGAAAGGGAATTTTGCACCGAATACGGCTATGAAAAAAATATACAGGGTTCCTTTTAATATATTGAAGTTTAGGTCACTTCCGGTTAAACCGAATGTTATAAGTTACTAAACGTACCTAAGTTTCAAAGCGATATCTAACAAGGTAAAAAAAATAGAGCGTGTACCCTATGTCCTGCGTCACCCGGAATATATACATATTTATATATATATATATTTATATATATATATATATATATATATATATATATATATATATATATATATATTATATGTCAATTTTTAGTCCTTCACGGATGGAAAAATACAATGTGTTTTCATTCCGGGTGTACATCCGTTCACTACTGTCGTTCTGAAAAGAACAGTTTTGCTGACGTTTCGCCAAAATCACATTTGGCATTTTGGAAGCTTTTTTTCTCGCGTCCGAATAGAGACAGTCATATATATATATGACTATATATATATATATATATATATATATATATATATATATATATATATATATATATATATATATATATATATATATATATATATATATATATATATATATTATATATATATATATATATATATATATATATGTATATAAATAAACATATATATATATATATAAATTGGGTCGCGCTTTATTTATAGTAATAAAAGCAAAGATTCAAAACGAGGTAAGTTTCGGGTAAAGGGAATTTTCCGATTGTTTCAGGTCTATCCACTGTATAGGTAGGTAATTTTAATGTCTTTATATCTTGGATTTCAATTCAATTTTTATATTCAAAATGATGCCCAGCCGCCACTTTGAAATCTTCAGTCACAAAATATAAACAAAGAAAAAATATTTAGAATGCTACCTATTAATTTCTTTCTTGTAATATATAATGCTTACTAATCTGATCTATGAAAGTTGTCTCAGTTAACTAACGTTTTTTTGTCCTGCTAAACGTACCTAAGTTTCAAAGCGATATCTAACAAGGTAAAAAAATTAGAGCGTGTACCCTATGTCCTGAGTCACCCAGCATATATGCATACTTTTATATATATATATATATATATATATATATATATATATATATATATATATATATATATATATATATATATATATATATATATATATATATATATATATATATATATATATATATATATATATATATATATATATATATATATATATATATATATATATATATATATATATATATCAGTCTCTATTCGTCTATAACACTATCGTAGTTACTGTGAACCAGGGCAGGTGTTTGCTGATAAATGGCTGGTTGATGATCTTGTCAAGGTCCTCGGAATATTGATCGAGTTTGTGTTGGGCTATGTTCTCTCCGATATCCAACTTGTTAGGCTTTAGTGGTTTGATAGCAACTTGAGGTTTTTCTGGATAATGTTCGCAGCACTTGTATGGAATTTTTATAGGATGGCTGCGGTAAGTCACATTCTGATAGTTGTCGATGGTGCGTTAGGCATGCACTCTGGTACTTTTTACAAATGCGTTGCATTCAGGTCGTAATTGTAGAAGACTGTTAGTATTTATGACCTTGGTGTTAGCTTCTTTTCTCTCACACTGGACGGTGATTGGCAGTGGGTTGGACATGCAAATTAACCAAAAGTTTTGGTCAATTTCCTGAACATTGTATTCTAGTGCAAGCAACAGATTTGATTGGCAGGTTCTCGGTAGCTGGTGGCTTAATTGGTTTAAGAGTTGAGCCTCGCAGATGGAATCAGTGTCTATTGGGTGCGGAAGTACGTTGGAACAGATTTTCTGATTTAACCCAAGAGATTTACAATTGTACAAACTTGGGAGTGAAACGTATAGCATCGAATCATCATCTCTAGCGACATATTTTTGCGTAGTAGAAATGGTGTGATGAAACCCTGTTCGATCGTCTGATATGGGAAGTGTAAGTTTCAGGTTCTACTAACGAAATTTTAAGAGCAAATATTATTTTAGATTCGGATTGATAAGCTTCTAATTCGATAATATCAATGTATTTAGCAATGCTATCGGAATAGACCGGTTGGGGTAAATTATTTTTATGAAAAGCTTGAGAGATTTGTCTTAGAGAGCTAATCAAATCTAGTGGTGTTACTATTGAACTATGTAATATTTTAAGGCGTGCAAATGTTATAGCATTAAGGATGCCATTAAGATAGTTTTCTATGAAAGCGTAACTTTCCATTAGTGATTCGCATAAATCTAAAACATTTACCTTAGCTTGGTAGAAGGCAACAGTGCCACTGATGTCTAGAATTGCTTTTTGGATATTTTCTATATTGTTGTTAAATATCTCCTCGTCTATTTGTAGTTTTTGTAAAGTGGTGTTAAAGCTCTTAATAACCGATGTAGTTACGGATATTTGATTTTTCATTAGGGTCTCAATGTGTAGTTCGTCGTGAGTAATTTTCTCAATACATTGGTGATAGTATTCGCCATCTGAGGCCTCCAGATTGCCTGTTAACGTTTTCCAAATTGTTCCTAAGCCATTAAGAAGTCCGCGTTTTGATCGGTGTTCGGCATAAGTTTGGGTATCGGCTATTGTTTCTCGGTATTTGAGGTTTACCGAGTCGGAGATTAGGCCTAGAAGACTAACATGAGTTTGGATTTCTCCTTTGAATGCAATCATTCGGGGTGTTTCTGCAGATATAAAGGTATTCAAAAGATTCTCTAAGATTTTATTATTTTTGACTATTGCGTCTTTTATGGGTTGAAGTTCTTTGTAGACAAGAAGCTTCCATTTATTGTTAGAAATTTTAATGGTTCCTTCTTCATGGAGGAATATTCCTACAGTATTATTAATGGGTGTGATGGAGTATTGTGAAAGGGTGGCTACGATCAGCCAGGAGAATCTGAAAAGAAGAAGATCTATTCAGAATACGGCTTTAGCCTATCGAAATTTTGAAAAGTTTGATTTATTTGGGGATTTAGGAGAGTTTCGTTCTTATTTGCGATTGTTTTACGTATACTTTATCTCCAATGTTATATTTATATGGATTTTTCGAAACAGACTGATCGAATCTTATTTCAGCTTTTTCTTTTTGGTTTTCTGTCTTTCGTCTTGCAAGTTTGTAAAGACAGTTCATTTTATTGTTTAGGTCTCGTACGTATTTTGATATTAGTTCTTTTTGGTTGTACAGGGTTTCGGGTGGTCTACTAGACGTATGCCCGAATAGCAGTTCGTAGGGTGTAAATCCGTGTGTCTTGTTTTGCGTGTTATTGTAGCAGATGACGGCATATGGGAGGACGGTAAACGGATGTTCGTCTGGGTTCTCGGCGAGATTGGCTCTAATTATTTCGGAGAGTGTCACGTGAAATCTTTCAACTGAGCCATTAGATTGTGGGTGGCTAACACTTGAAAAGGACATTTTTATATCGAAGAGGTAACAAAGGTCTTTTAGAAGGGAGTTATTGAACTCACGCCCATAGTCGCAATGGATCCTAACGGGTGTACCGTAGTGTTGAAAGAACACTAAAAGGGTGTTGACGACTGATTTCGCTGATTTGTCTGAAAGCGGATAGGCTTGAGTAAATTTCGTTAACTGGCCTCTTATTGTAAGAGCGTGGTTTCTTGTAGGATATTCGAAAATGTCTATTATTCTGTTATAACTAATGGTCTATTAAGATTTTTTCGGCAAAATTTTACCTTTTGGCAAGTTTTGCAACACTTTATTAGTTTCTCGACGTCTTTCATTAAACTAGGCCAGTTGTATTTTACTTTTATACGCCTAACGGTTTCGTTTATACCTCTGTGAAGGTTTAACTTTCCTCGATGGTAATGGTCTAGTATTTGTGGTCGTTCTTCTTCACCTGGCGTTCGGATGAGATCTTGACATATTTTGAATTTTACATCTTTATCTGCTAAGATGTAAGATAGCATTTCTAAAATAGGCAGTTCCACATTATTTTCCACGCAATATATGCTTGATTCTTTAAAATTGTTTTTGGCTTTGAATAGGACGTAAAAGAGATGTTGGGCCACGATTTCGGGGTCGAAAGGTAGAGGTATTATGTAGTATTTCCTATGTCTTATAGATTTACTGTTCACTCTGTTGATTCTTGCGCCTTTAAAGTCGTAATTTTCTTCGAATATATCATCAATGATTTTGTGATGCATTTCTTGCAATTTGTCTTTCCAAAAGAAGGTGACTATTTCTTTGTTCGATTTATCTAGTAGTTGTGTATTCGCAATCTCTACTTTTGAATAGTCTATGAGGGATCTGGTTTTGTACAACTCTGCGAATCTGTTGTAATCTTCGTGTATTTCCTGATCCTCGTCTTCAGTATTATTTTCTGCTGTTTCGTCAGTTTCTTCGTCTGGTGGCATAGTTTTTAGTTTTGCGCATTCTTCAAAATAGTTTATCTTAAGTCTTGAGAGTGTATCTGCATTCTTGTTTATTTCACAAGGTTTGTATTCGATCTTATAATTGTAACCTTCAAGTGTTAAGCGCCATCTTGCTAGCCTACTCCCTGGATCTTTTATAGAAAAGAGCCATGTTAGCGGTCTGTGGTCTGTTATCAAGGTAAATTTCCTACCAAAGAGATATGGCCGGGAGTGCTTGACAGCCCAAACGATTGCTAGCGCTTCTCGTTCGATAGTAGAATATTTAGATTCGGCATTGCAAAGTGTTCGGGATGCATAAGCTATAGGAAGGTTTCTTCCTACTGGTCCTTGCGAGAGAAATGGAACCCTTCATTTCGAAGTCAGGGTATATCAATATAGAGTCAGACATAAGGGCTTGCTTTATGGTTTCAAAGGAATTCTTGCATTCAGTGTCGAAAAGATTTAATGTCCTTGAGATTTTTGCTTGGAGGAAAATTTCGAATACATTCGACTTTTGCTGGATTCGGCTTTACGCCATCTTTGGTGACGAGGTGCCCGAGGTATGCAACTTCCTTGCGCAGGAATTCGCACTTGTCTGGCTGAATTTTTAGATTAGCCTTGAGAAGTCGTTTGAATATTTCCTTTAGTCGTTCCATATGGGTATGAATGGTAGTACTTAGATGATTATATCATCCATATAAACCAGGCAACGTTCATTTTGAATGCCCAACAGGATATTGTCGATGACGCGCTGGAAGGTGGACGGTGCATTTTTAAGCCCAAATGGCATACGAACGAATTCGTAATGGCCATTCTCGACTGAGAAAGCGATTTTGGGAATGTCGTCGGGGTGAATCTCAATCTGGTGAAATCCAGACGCCAGGTCGAGGGTGGTAAAGTACTGGCATTTGCCAAGTTGGTCAAGATCTGAAATGTTAGGGAGTGGGTATTTATCATCTACAGAGAGCTCATTAAGCTTTCTATAGTCGATAACGACACGCCATTTCTGTTTCCCAGAAGCGTCAAGTTTTTTGCGAACGACCCAAACGGGAGATGACCAAGGGGAGACCGATGGGCGTATTATACCTTGATCTAACATGTTTCCAATTTGTTTTTTGACTTCTTCTTTGTGTACCTGTGGGTATCTATAGGATTTTGTGTAAATGGGCCTAGCATTATTCGTTTCGATGGTATGCTTGATTTCATTAGTGAAGGTTAATGTATCACCTTCGACGTAAAAAATGTCGGCGTATTCAAGGCAAAGCTGAGTGTTTTCTTCTCGTTCCTCTTCGTTTAGGTGTTCGGTTCTTAGTTGGGTTTTTATAAATTGAATTCTATCAATAGGTTCCGTATTACAATGTTCGCTAGTATGAAAATTAAAGATTGGTTCAAGGACTTGTAAAGGTTCTATTTGGAGGTCAGAGAAGTCGATGACTTTTGGGATAACATTGGAATTTATGACTGATGTTAAAAATTCACCATTTTTCTCTATTTTAGCGAGGGCATAAGGCAGTCTATTTTTTTCTTTTTCTTGTGCGTATAGTACGGCATCTGTATCAGCAAGGTCGCATTTTAACCTGAAATTTTTTTTTGTACGTCCTTCTATCGAAATTTTGTTTCGGGAGTTTTTATTTTTTTCAGAGAAGTTCTCAAGTTTGTTGCTCGCTTTGTGTAAAGGTATTGTTTTGAAATTAGTTACAAGTTGTTTAAATTTTAAATCAATTATACATTTATAGTGTTCTAAAAATTCTAATCCAAGTATTCCGTCAAATTCTATATCCAAATTATAAACAAAAATCTTACCTGCATTAAATGGTACGAGAGTGGATTGGATTATTTGAAGTTTTTGATTTGTGATTCCCTGAATGGTTATATTTTCGGGTGATCTTTGAGGAAAATTTTCGGCAGTTTTTTCTTTGAATATGGTTATACCCGCTCCAGTGTCAATTAGGAGTTTTTTTTTTTTTTTTTTGATGCGTCGTTAATGAAGTACAGATTTTTTGAATTTACTGCGAGTAGGGGATTTAGAGAAAGCTCTGTTCTGTAAAATTCAAATTGGGGTTCATGTCGTCTAGATTGAGAGTCTGGATCTGATCCTGGACCTCTTGTAATGGGTCTACAGATTAATTGGTGTTCTTCGGGGGATGTTTTTGGTTCGGGAGTCCCAGAAAATTTTGATAATTTTCGTTATCAGGGATTTGTTCGAAATTTTCATAAAATCCTTGATTGTCTGCACTATATGAGCGGTAATCGGACTGTTCTGGGATATAATCACAGTAATGGTTATCATATGAATCATTTACATATTGGTCGGGGTCATATTCATGGGATTGAGGGTTATAGTTCATATGAAGGGTTCTATGTTGATTGGACTGAAAATTAGGGTTCCTTTGCATTCCTGAGGAGCGAAATTGGGATAACTAATTTTGTTGGGAGGTAGCAAATGGTCTGGATTGGTTAAAGGGTTGATTTTGGGAAGGACCTGGTCTTTGGAAATTAGTATTATTTTGGAAATTAGGTCTATTTTGAAAATTTGTACCAAAATTAGAATAGCTTTGATTTTGTTGGGCGCGGCATTCATTAGCCATATGTCCCAAACGTTCGCAACTGAAACACTTTTAGGGTTGAGAAGGGGTTTTCCTGACCGAAAGGTTAGGTCTAATTGCGATGGGTGCTGGTTTAGGGTTTTTCTGAGTTTCGAAATACGATAATTGTATTTCTCGTCGAATTCTTATTTGGACTTCGATAAGATTTGAAGGATTTCCAGCACTGATAATCTCGTCAAGGCGTGGCTCTAATCCTGTGAGGAGGGCATTAAGGGCCATTGTGTCAATGAGGGAACACTGTGCATTTTTTGTTCAGGACTTAGACCGGGAGTTTTTTGAATATTTGCAAGCATTTTTAGAAAAATATTAGGGGAGATTCGTTAGATAATTGTTTAAGACGTTGCAGGTCTTGAATGAGTGAGGAGAGGCCCCTTGTATCGCCAAAATGCAAGGTGAGTAATTGTTTAATGTCGGCATAAGTAGAAGAGTTTCTCGAGTTTATAAGTTGAGCCGCTCTACCTCGTAGTTTATTTTTTACGAAAATCACTAATAATTTTTTTTGGTCTGCGACTGCCATATCATTTACACAGTCACAAGCATTTAAAAATGTTCCTAACGAGATTTGATCTCCCTCAAACTCCGGGATAACGGAAAATATCTCGGATAATTTATAGGGCTCGATAGCTTCAGTAACAGTATTTTTTGAATCTTGTGCCACAGTGGCAGTAGCTGCGCTACTAGTTTGAGAGCGTATATCAGGCATTTTTCTTAAAATATAAAAGAAATAAGCAATAACTAACAGAGAAATATCAGATTTTCGAACAGAAATTCAACAAAAATCACTTCAAAACACAAAATTCAATTTTAAAAATAAAAGAGATGATTCTTTACTTACGAAAACACTCCAAGATGCATGAATTGTCTTGTTCTCGACTTTGGGCAACCAGGGGCTTCACTTGGTGTTCCTTCCGTTCCTTTCTCCGTTCTCCTGCTCCGTTGACGTTGACGAATCCTACCGACTGCGCCAATTGTTATCACGACAACTTTAAAATTCACTTTTTAAAAAATGATTTTATTTATAAAACACAAACGTTACTTAATTACAAAAATATTAAAACAATTAAATTAAAATTCAAATATCAAACTGACAGCATTACTAGTTATTTCTATTACTAACTTAAAATTATATTCACAAGAGTATTTATATTAAGATATTTGCAAGCATCAGCAATGTTCCCAAGGTAAAGTCACGTAGAGTGTTTCCTGCTGATGTTGCATCCTGCGAAATATCAGGTCGCGTCTCTATTGCGTAATGTCACCTCGTGTGACCAGCAATCAGGTCAATGTATTATATATATATATATATATATATATATATATATATATATATATATATATATATATATATATATATATATATATATATATATATATATATATATATTGTATGTATATATATATATGTATATATATATATATATATATATATATATATATATATATATATATATATATATATATATATAAATTGGTTCGCGCTTTATTTACACTAATAAAAGCAAAGATTCAAAACGAGGTAAGTTTCGGGTAAAGGGAATTTTCCGATTTTTTCAGGTCTATCCACTGTATAGGTAGGTAATTTTAATGTCTTTATATCTTGGATTTCAACTTAATTTTTATATTTAAAATGATGCCCAGCCGCCACTTTGAAATCTTCAGTCACAAAATATAAACAAAGAAAAAATATTTAGAATGCTACCTATTAATTTCTTTCTTGTAATATATAATGCTTACTAATCTGATGTATGGAAGTTGTTTCAGTTAACTAATGTTTTTTGTCCTACTAACGCAACTGTCTCCTTCACAGCTACTGAACGGTGTTGCCTTTAAATTAAATGAATATTCTTTTTTACCCTTCACTTCCAAGAGCGATTTTTAAATTTCCGCGCCTAGGGATAATTTTACTAAGCATTACGCACTTCTAATTATTCTGGAAATTTGCAAACGTAGTTTTAACATTATAATATTAAATTCAAATAATTTAAGAAGAATCTATTAAATACTTTGCAAAACACAAACACATCTAACAGAAAGTAAAAGATATTTACACAGTATGTTCTATATCTATTTTGCAAACCTTTAAAATGATGTTAAAAATTAATTTCCCTATAACCACTAACTATACTCCCGACTTACACATTTATATAAATTAGAAGATCGTTATATATATAAATATATAAAAAGCAATATTTTGGAACAATCTAAACTATTAAGTTATTCCTCTTATAAAAAACGCCTTGTTAATATAGTGTACAGGATACGGCGTATGTAAACGAAAAATAAATAATAATATTTCAAAATATCCACATATTGCTGTATTTAATAAGGTCAATACCACAATCCGTCTGAACTTTGTCCCGTGGGAGAATTTCATCTGCGCCTGGGTAGCAAAATTTACTACCGGAAATTGTTATCCTATTCGACTTTGGTCAAGTGTGAGAAATCATATTAGAAATGAGTTGAATGAAGTTGACTCTGAATATTGGTTAAATTATTTCTGGCTGACTCGAATTATAGAAAAAATATTACCCTTAAAAGAAACCAATATTTATTTTTTTTCACTGTAAAAATTTGCTGTATATTGAAAAAAATCAGCAAATTTCTTTTACTGGGAACTCTCCTCTTTCCTTTTTATTAGGAATAGTGAAGTGTGACGCTATATAATTCGGCACATAGTTATTTAGTAAGATATATATACAGTCTTTTCAAATTGTATTGGCTGCCATTTTGTTTCACTATATTGGAATCGTACCAAAAATACTGGAAATTGATAAAACAATTTCTACCTACTAAGACTACAATTTTGTTCCGTCATGTTGAATTCGTACCAGTTTATCACATTTAATTTTTCTGCAAAATTTAAAGTCAATTAAGTAGGATATGTTTTTCAAGTTGGTTCTTTAAGAATTTTATTTAGCCAGAATTTTGTTCCTCCTTAAATTCGTAATACATTTTTACAATTTTAATTTGAAGTCAATCAGGTAAGTAATTTTTTAGCTACTCAATATGCCAATTGATAGCCAAAACGACAAACAGACCAACGGAATTAAGAAAACATATGAAGGTAAAACCTATAAAGATAACTTTTTCACGATTACAAACATTTTATTTGGCCGCCATTTTGAATTCGTACCAAAATTTTATCAGTTCATTTCTATATCACAATTAATTCATGCACAAATCTATTAATTAGTTTTTTCAAGCTTAATTTAAAATATTTTATTAAGCTGACATTTTGTTTCCCCATTTTGAATTCGTACCCCAATTTTACCAGTTGATTCCTATATAATACTTGATTTTTGAGCAAAATTTGAGGTAAATTGGATGAATAGTTATTTAATAATAATTTTTTTAACATTTCACTAGCCTGCCATTTTGTTTCGCCAGATTGGATTTTTACCAAAATGTTACCAGGTCATCTCCACGTGACCCTTAATTTTGACCAGAATTTCAGAAGTCAATCGAGTAAGTACTTTTTAACTTGTGCCGCGAACATACAAACAGAGAGGAAATCAAGAAAACATGTTTTTCGGCATCTGGGGGACCTAAAGATTTGAAAAAATTTCTACCACCTTGGCAAATGGGAAGTATCGTAATCGTGAAAAAATCAATCTCCGAGATTCTTTCAGATCTTTACGTTTCAATGTCTGTCTGTCGATCTGTCGATGTCTCTGTCGGTCTATCTTTCGGTCTGCCTGTCTGTTCGCAGCATAGCTAAAAAACTACATACCCTATTGTCTTTAAATACTGGTCAAAAATTAAAGGTCAGGTGGACAATGATTTGGTAACATTTTAATAAAAAATCCAATATGGCGAAACAAATGGCGGGTCACTGTAATGTTGAAATTTTGCACAAAAATCAAGTATTACCAAACAATAAACTAGGAGGATTTTGATACAAATCCAAGATGGCGAAATAAAATGGCAGCTTAATAAAATATCTAAAAATTCAGCCTGAAAAACCTATTTCATAAATTGACTTCAAATTTCGCGCAAGAATTAATTGTGGTAAAGAGATGAACTGGTAAAATTATGGCATGAAACTTGCTTAGAACTAGTAACACGATACAGAAAAAGAAACCTTGTATTTATAGGGATAAAGCAAAAAAAAACTACATCTGTACCTCTAATATACCTAAAAATTATCTACTCCGATGTCATATTTAACAATACTCACATATGTATTTTTTATTTTTATTCTGATTGCGTATTTTTGTTAAACAAAATTCAGCATGAAATATTTAAAAAATGTTGCCGCCTCTGAAATCATTTGAGAAGATAGTCGCACATATCTGGATCCACGTCTGGTCAAAATATTTATTCTAACATCGCGTCGACAAGGCCCTTAAAAAAGTGACATTTTTCTTTAAAAACAAAAAATGTGTGCTTTTTTCAAACTAGATTTTACCAAATTTCTTGACCAGAATAAAAAAATTCGGATCCATGTCTTGTATCAAAAATATGGAGCTTTTGACCTACCCAGTCGTTTATTTCCTAAGTTGTTTCGATACGCCGCGCCGGGGCCGGCGCCGTTATTCTTTATGTTGGATAAAATGGCGCACTACTTTCCCCATTTTATTCTTTCCAAGCAAACCTAGTTAAGAACATCCACGGGATGTAGACGAATCTTTTAAAGCCTCACTTATAAATATCGGTCGAGGCTTTAGCCCGTAAATGATAACAAACCATGGATACATACATACATAGTACAGGATATCCCATTTTCGGCACTTTTTGCATCCCTTATTTTTAAAGATAGAGGTTTTTCCATAGAATTCAATGCCTTTTTTTCCATAGAATTCAACGACTTTTTCCATGGAATTCAATACCCCTTTTAGAATAAGTATACGGGGTCAGGTCAAAAAGTTATCGGACCTTACTTTATTTTTTCAATGGAACACTCTGTATATTATCTTTTATATATATTAGGAATAATGTGGGTTTTCCAGAAATATATACAAGTATAAAGTTGTTTTGAAAAACAAGCCCAAAATTAGAGATTTTCTAAAATTTTCTTTTGTGTCCAATAAGTAGATTGTAGGCTTTGGCTAATTTATTTCGAAAAAAAGTAAAAAATTTATTTGGAAAGAAGCAATAATGGCGGTCCACGAAAATTATGAAAAGTATGATATGTTGGTTTGTTTCATACAATCTAATGAAAATCCGTGTCGGTCAAGTTTCCCCCTCTCGAATCAAACGAATTTCAAAAATAGATACACTATTGTTTTGCACATATTTTGCATAATTTTGCACACTCACCCAAAATAAACTAAAGTATTTTTTTAAACGGGGGCAAACTTGACCGTTCCCCCCCGTCTTTGAAATTATACCAATCATCCCATCTAATTTTGCACAATTTTGCACGCTAGTTATCACATTTTGCACACCCTCCTAGAGAAAGTTAAGGGGTGTCAAAAATTTGCATTTTCCCCCCCGTTTGTCACGAAATTGAAAAACTTCTATGCTACTTTATTCAACGAATTTTGCACACCTATTTTTAAAATTTGCACACTCTCCTATAGAAAGTTATGGGGCGTCGAAAAATTGTATTTCCCCCCCGTCAGACACAAAATTGAAAAACTGTCGTGCTTCTCATGTCACCTAATTTTGCACAATTTTGCACACCTATTTTTAAATTTTGCACACTCTCCTAGAGAAAGTTAAGGGGCGTCGAAAATTTGTATCCCCCCCCCGTCAGTCACAAGATTGGAAAACTGTTATGCTACTCGTTTCACCTAATTTGGCACAATTTTGCACACCTATTTTTAAATTTTGCACACTCTCCTAGAGAAAGTTATGGGGCGTCGAAAATTTGTGTTTTCCTCCCGTCAGACAGAAAATTAAAAACTATTCTGCTACTCGTTTCACCTACTTTTGTACAATTTTGCACACCTATTTTCTCATTTTGCACACTCTCTTGGAAAAAGTTATGGGGTTTCCAAAATTTGCACTTCCACCCGTCTGTCACGAAAATGAAATATTTTTATGCTACTCGGATTACCTAATTTTGCAGACAATTTTTAAATTTTGCACACTTGTCTAGAAGAAGTTATGTGACACTTATACACAGGGTTAGTAAAAAGAACCGGAACACTTAAATATATTCAAAACAGCTGAAATTGTGGTTATAAAATTCGGCATTTGGGGGTTTCTGGGCATGCAGAATAAAAAAATGGAATCAGCACTGTTACAAGATTTCCCAGGTTTACGCAACAGCATTTTTCTTATCTTAAATGTAATACCCATTTATTTTTACTGCAATGAATTGGATATCTCAAATTTAGTAAGATCCCAAATTCTCACAATTCTATCTGTACTAGTTGCTAAGACAACACAGCATTTGCAGAAAAAAGTACGCGTAAATATCTTATCTTAAATGGAATGTCCCATTTATTTTTATTACATTGAATTCATCGTCTCAAATTTAGTAAGATCCCAAATTTGCGTCTTTAAAATCAGTATTGGTGTTTGGTCGTTGTTGTCTCGCCCGTTTTTAAACCCGCTTTAAGTTTCAACCACTGGTAGAAGTTAGACCAGTGTCAAGCCGGAACAAAGTGTGAAGTACAGGCGTCAATATCAGTTTAACTTTCATAAATTAAAAGTCATTAATTTCAATAAAAATCAATGGGCCTTTCATTTAAGATAAGAAAACGACCACGTATAGCACAAAACTAGGAAAATCTTACAACAGTGCAGATACCATTTTTCAATTCCGCTTCCCGTACTTTTTAGTGTAAATGCGGTGCCATCTCTCAGAAACTATTACAGATAGAGTGTTGAAGATTTGAGATCTTACTAAATTTGAGAGAGCTAATTGCAATAAAAATAAAAGAGTCGTTCCATTTAAGAAAGATAAGTTGCGCAAAACTGGTGCCGATACTTTTTTCAATTTCGCGTGCCCAAAAACCCCCAAATGCTAAATTTTTAAGCATAACTTCAGCGGTTTTGAAGATATTTAAGCGTTCCGGTTCTTTTCACTAACACTGTATACGTATTGGTATTACCATCATCGTCGCGTCGGTTTGGGGTTGAAGACGCCGCTGGCGTCCGGTGACGGACCAATTTAACAGTAAATAGAAAAAAAATTGAAAAAAAAAACAATAGGTCCTTCGATTTTGTTACCTTATAATTAAATGTACTTATATTTAATTAGGAATACTGTAATATTATTTACTAAATAGTACAAAATAAACCAAATACGTCTACGTCTGATTTATGCTGTCTATAACCGATACTTTGTAAATCGATATGAACTCCCAGCTCTGTTTGCTTTTAGAAAAAACAAAAATTCTTACCTTGTTCTGTTACTCAATTTCCTTCAAAAATCAAATAAAACACAACCACTAAACGATCGCCTCTTGCTAGCTAAAAATTAAAGGGTAGATGGAACCACTAATCATAAAATAAAAATGAGCCTTCAGATTTTGGCACGTCGTTTCAAGTCGCCCTGGTTGACGGCAAATCGAATATGTATTTCTATGAGATTTTGGCTGTATATATTTCAGTTTAAGGTTATATTATGTTGTAAAATATACAGGTAGAGATAACAACTTTGAATTTTATAGTATAAAATCTTCAACATGCCACAATGTTCTCCAAAAAGAGTGCGAAACTTGAAAATAAGTGTTCAAAACTATGATGATGCGATGCAGATTTTTGACACCCCATAACTGTCTCTAGGACAGTGTGTGCCAACGTTTAAAATAGGTGTGCAAAATTGGATAAAATTAGCCGAGAAAAATATTCAATTTCGTGACAGACGGGGAAGTGCAGGGGATACAAATTTTGGAACGCCTATAACTTTCTCCAGGAGAGTGTGCAAAATGCGAAAATAGGGGTTCAAAATTAGGTTAAAAGATTAGCACAAGAGTGTTTCAATTTCGTGACTGACGAGGGGAAAATACAAATTTTCGACACCCATAGCTTTCTCTAAGAAAGTTTGCAAAATTTAAAAATATGTGTGCAAAATTGGGTGAAACGATTAGCGTAAAAATATTTCAATTTCGCGACAGATGGGTGGAAATGCAAATCTTAGAAACCCCATAATTTCTCCAGGAGAGTGTGCAAAATAAGAAATAGGTGTGCAAAATTGTACAAAAGTTAATGAAAAGAGTAGCACAATAGTTTTTCAATTTTGTGACTGACGGGAGGGAAATACAAATTTCCGCCGACCCATAAGTTTCTCCAGGAGAGTGTGCAAAATTTAAAAATAGGTGTGCAAAATTAGGTAAAACGAATAGCACAACAGTTTTTCAATTTTGTGACTGACGGGGGGAAAATACAAAGTTTCGACACCCCATAATTTTCTCTAGAAGAGTGTGCAAAATTTAAAAATAGGTGTGCAAAACTAGATGAATCGAGTAACACAAGAGTTGAATGAATTTTGTGACTGACGGGGGAGAAAATACAAATTATCGACGCCCCATAACTTTCTCTAGGAGAATATGCAAAATTTAAAAATAGGTGTGCAAAATTGTACAAAATTAGGTGAGAGGAGTAGCACAACAAAATACAAATTTTCGACGCCTCATAACTTTATCTAGGAGAGTGTGCAAATTATAAAAATAAGTGTGCAAAATTAGGTGAAACGAGTAGCACAACAGTTTTTGAATTTTGTGACTGACGGGGGGAAAATACAAATTTTCGACGCCGCATAACTTTCTCTAGGAGAGTGTGCAAATTTTAAAAATAGTGGTGCAAAATTAGGTGAATAAACTAGCATAGAAGTTTTTCAATTTCGTAATAAACGAGGGGGGGGGGAAATGCAAATTCTTGACACCCCTTTACTTTCTCTAAGATGGTGTCCAAAATTTGAAAATTAGTGTGCAAAATTGTGCAAAATTAGATGGGACAATTGATATAAAAATATTGGGATATTTTGAAAGACGGGGGGGAACGGTCAAGTTTGCCCCCCGTTTAAAAAAATGCTTTAGTTTCTCTTGGCTGAGCGTGCAAAATTGTATTTATTGTGTGCAAAATTGTGCAAAATGATAGTGTATCTATTTTTGAAATTTGTTTGATTCGGAGGGAAACTTGACCGACTATGAAAATCCCCAGGAAGCTTCGAAATTATATTTACAGAGGTAACGTCTTTTAAGCGCTATGATTAAGATAATATCTTAGGAGTCCTTTTTGTTCATATTAGTTATCCAAAGAGAAGGCAATCTTTCCGAGACATTTTCCCGCTTTAAATAAAATTTTGTAAAGTACGAATCATTTATCCAGTCCCGTCCTAAAGCACATACCAAACAAGATAGAGAGAGAAAAGAAATAAACGTATTGGGTTATGTAGAATCGACGCCTTCATGTTCTTGCCAGCAAATAGAGGAAGCAACTGGTGTATCCAAATCTGATGCTCAAAGAATTTTCCAAAAATATAAGTACAACGCGGCGATGCCCAGCGCCGAATGTTGTTTTGCCAATGCTATTTACAACAAATTTATACAGATGAATCTGAATCTGGTCCGGTGAATCCAATTTTTCAACTGCGAAAATCGTCATAATACAAGAAACTAATCCGCAGAAAATCAAAGTTCAAAAGTACGCTTTGGGGTTGTGTTCTCGTATATAATTTTTGGAAGATGCATAGTCTACAGAATTTTTGAAGGAAGTACCTAGTACCCATGGACCTGTCAAATGGCCCCCTCGATTTCCAGATCTTGAGACAGATATTTTGAAGACCCCCTTCGAAAACTCTTTGCTTCTTCAAAATTTGGTTTCTCTTTGGTTTTTTCTAATTTAAATTTTAAGTAAGATAGCTAATTATTGTTTTGTTTTGAGTAAAATTCAATAATTTTATCATAATTAAGTTAAAATGCTGTAATAAATAATTAAGTGTTAACAATTAAAATAGATCTTGTTTGAAAGTATTACATCTTCAGTATAATAATTACTTACACGTATTTTCTTTTTAATACATTTTAGCCATAGCCTTCTACCTACTAATTCGACCCAAAAGAAAATTTTAGAAAATCTCGAATTTTAGCTTGTTTTTTTAAAATAACTGCATACGTTTATATACATTTGGAAAGCCCGCATTAGTTCTAATAAATATAAAGAATCATATACAGTGTTTCCATTTAAAAAAATAAAGGGTTCGATAACTTTTTGACCTGACCCCGTATACTGAAAGGGGCACTGAATTCTACGGAAACATTCATATATTGAACAGTGTTCGCTTTTCTGATAAGTTATTAGATGGCTGGGCTACGAGGGACGCATGAAAATACAACATTTTCATGAACACCCTGTATCTCAAAAACTCAAAGAGCTATGAAAATTCTCCTGGCTCCATCTTTAATTTCAGAAAAAAGTAGCATCTATCGCGAAAATCATAACCCTCTATCTTTAAAAATAAGGGAGATACCCCGCAAAATTGCCGAAAATGGGGTACCCTGTACAAACTTACGTGCCTATATACATAACTGTTAAACATAATACACTCCTTTGTATGTCGTGTAAGCATTACCGAGTCGGCTAAAATCCAGATAATCGAGAACCAACATGATTACACATAGAAACGGAATATGTATTAGTGATTAGAGTGGTGAAAACGAAAGAAGGTCAAAATTATAATGAATTTGAAACCATTACAAGAAAAAATATTTCAAAATTCAAAAAACTATTTCATATTATCTAGTACTAAAAATTGAACGCAAAGCGAAATTATCTGAACGTGTACTATGCAGTTTAGTTCAAATCCACTAATACAAAAATCGTGAAATAATACTCTATAGCCTTTTATTACACTATTAGTATGGTTCATTATAAAATGCATTTAATAGCTCGACAAAGAACGTATACTAATTGATAATCAGCACAGGGCAACTCATGTTAATTTAGTTAGCGCTGCTGGAAAATAATTATCTTAATACTGCACGAATATATTTAAATAATCTCCTTATGTGGACTACCTATTACACGCATTACAAAACTCTTCCATATTTATGACAGGGCTTTAGAGTCATTAGCGCCACTTAACCAGAAAATAGCACATTCTATAAAATAGGTAATCAGTTTTATATAGCGTGATACTAATTTTGGCTTATTAAATAGAGAAGTATCGTAACATACGTGTGATATACTAGTATGCCACAAACTGTTGCTGAATGGAAGAAATATCACATGAAATAAAATAAACGTATTTTGGGTTCTATGAATGGTTCATTAATATTTTAGTATTTTTTTTCCTACCCTTTAAGGAAACTTTTTGCCATTGATCTAGACGTTGGAAACTGCAGGAAAAGCCATAAATCGGGGGTCAAAACATGTAAAAAATAAATAAAAATGAAAAGTTTTTATTTCTTCACTTTAAAAGTAAATACAAATAAAACATAACTAAAAAAAAAATATAATACTTGAAAAGAACACAAACACTAAACAAAAAACAAAAGAGCCGTAAAAACCGTCATATTCGGTTTAGTGAGACATATGATTCGAAATACGCTTGAAAAGTGTAACAATTCTTCTGCAGGAGAAGCGTTTTAACTCCAGTTTTGAAATTATTTAAATTTGAACTATCTTTGATATCGCTACCTAAAATATTTAAGATTTTACATGCAGACATATAATATCCCTTTTGATAGAACATCAAAGTTTGGCAACAATAAGTCTTTCGCTCGAGTGATATCCGAATGGAATGATATGTTGGACTGGAATAACAACCTATTTAAAAAAAATACAAACATTTCAAGAATTTATATACTTATTAAAGTTAAAATGTTAATATTCTTGAATTATTGTCTATAGGTATGATACTAGCAATAATTTTTATCTACATAACAAACAACATTCACGCTACATGAAAATTGTTGTATATAATTTATAAGATCATTGAAATAAGCTAAGAACAAGAAATGGCCAAGGGTGTATATTTTCATTTTTATAATTTGTACATAGACTTATTTCGGGCTTCAAAAGCTTTGAAAAGAAATATCTTATCGTAGGAGCTTAGGCAGACTAACACATATAATTAATGCATATTAGTATTTTTAATTTAATAAAACTATTGTGCAATAAATTAAAGCTCAATCTGCTATAATAGAATAGAATACAGAAATACTAGTGTTAAAATAAGTTGTTAGCTGTAATAGCTAATACAGAGAAATCAAAATTAACGAGCAAAAATGCTATTGTAGGCTCCTTAACGCATTAATAATACGAGTAAAAGACATTAGAAAACAAACTTTTTCTAATCAACTTCAATATCATTATGTATAGCCATAAATAATACTTAATAGGCAAGCAAAATAGAACAAAAATTGTTTATGACATGCTACAGGAAGATCTACTGTTCGAGTTGTCTAAATGCATGAAAATAATATTATTTTCAAAAATTTATCCAAGAAATAATCGGGAAAAATATATAAATAAGTGCCTAAAGTACCAAAAATTGATATTTTGTTCTATACTTAAATAGGTAGGTCCTATGAAAAATTCCTTTTGAAAAAAGTCATATATATTTTTCAATAACTCAATATTTAGAGATATGTCCGGTGTAAAAGATGTGAAACTTGGTACTAATATTAACTACGTGATGCTAAATATGTGGGCAAAATATTAATATTGTTAAAGAGTTATATCAATGTGGTTATCCCGGGAGGCATTCTTTAAACAATAATTTTCTGTAAACGAGAGCAGAGAGAGCCCTACGAGAGAGAGGCATATTCGTCATGACTGACACCACAATATACAGTTACTTTCAATGTGGAAATTTGCAAAATAAAACGGCAAATATGGATTCTAAAAGCAAATATATTATGTATAACCATCTATAACGTTTTCTATTCTAGTATAATGTAAAAAAGAGAAAGTTTTTTCCTTGACCAAATTGCTTTCACCCCCGTGTATTAATATAGCCCAAAAAAAAATGTTTATATTCTAAAATCAGCGATATTATTTTTTATACCACCGTATAACGCGAAATATAAAATGGCAATGTCATATTTCACTTATTTATCATTTAATAACAAAATTACCTTCATTTGATAGACAAACTTTGGCATGAAATACCTCTTTTACAAAATTTAGAAAGAAAAATGTATTCTACTTTTCGACAAATATCCATTTTTATCGCCTCTCAAAGCATTCGAGGAGATATTTGCACCTTTCTGGACCCATGTCGGATCTAAAAGTATGTCTTGTCATATACTTATCCTGACGTTAGCCAAATCATTATCTGGCACGGGTCCCACTCAGAAAATTTCCGTTGCCGGACTTCCCTCGTTATTATTATTTTTTTTATTGGTGATAGTGAAGTGTGGTCCAATTTATTTCCTCACATAGTCATTAGGAATACATATACATATACTGTCTTTTTAAAAATTTTTATTGTACGCCAGTTTCTACCTATACTACCCCTGATTTTTGGGCATAATTTAAAATAAATTGATTAAGCAGTTTTACATTGATTTTTTTAAAACTACCATTTTGTTCCGTCATGGCGGTACGAATTCAAAACGGCGGATACAAAATGGCGGCCAAATAAAATATTTATCTTCATTTTTCAGCGATTCTAAATGCAAAATATCATGTTTATATATTCCGTCGGCCTGTCTATCAGTTCGCGGCATAGCTTAAAACCTACTTACCCGATCGACTGGTTATATTTTGGTAAAAATCCAATATAGTGCAACAAGATGGCCTAGTGAAACGTTAAAAAATAATTACTGAAAAACTAGTTATCCAAATTACCTCAATTTTGGCACGAAAATCAGTTCTTATATAGGAATAAACTGGTAACATATTAGTATGAAGCCAAGATAACAAAACAAAATAGCAGCCTAATAAAATATTTAAGAATCAGTCTGAAAAACTACTTACCAGATAAATTTAAAATTTTGTGCAATTATTCAGTGTGGTATAGAGAAAAACTAGTAAATTTGTTGTACGAATTCAGGAAGGTGAAAAAAAATGGAGGCCAAATAAAATGTTTAAAAAATCAGCGTTAAATATTTTTCTTATTCGTCCGATGTGGTACAGAAAAAGACTGGTACGAATTCAACATGACGGAATAAAATTGCGATGTCTCACTGTAAAAACTACTTATTTATTTTATTTTAAATTATGCCCAAAAATAAAGCGTGATATAAGTAAAAACTTTGTAGGAATCCAAAATGGTGGAACAAAATGGCGCTCAATAAAAAATATGTGTCACTAAATGACAATTTACCGAACTAAATTGGGTCACAATTCTCTATTACCAATAAAGGGAAAGATTCATAACCAGGGAAGTTACGGGTAAAGGAAATTTACCTTTTTTTTTCTTAATGTTTACCTTGAATTAAAGCTAATAAACAAAGCCAAATTTTGTCCAAAAAATTATGTGTTCTTAAATTACCTCAATTTTGGCACGAAAATTAGTTCTTATATAGGAATAAACTGGTAACATATTAGTATGAAGCCAAGATAACAAAACAAAATAGCAGCCTAATAAAATATTTAAGAATCAGTCTGAAAAACTACTTACCAGATAAATTTAAAATTTTGTGCAATCATTCAGTGTGGTATAGAGAAAAACTAGTAAATTTGTTGTACGAATTCAGGAAGGTAAAAAAAAATGGAGGCCAAATAAAATGTTTAAAAAATCAGCGTTAAATATTTTTCTTATTCGACCGATGTGGTACAGAAAAAGACTGGTACGAATTCAACATGACGGAATAAAATTGCGATGTGTCACTGTAAAAACTACTTATTTATTTTATTTTAAATTATGCCCAAAAATAAAGCGTGATATAAATAAAAACTTTGTAGGAATCCAAAATGGTGGAACAAAATGGCGCCCAATAAAAAATATGTGTCACTAAATGACAATTTACCGAACTAAATTGGGTCACAATTCTCTATTACCAATAAAGGGAAAGATTCATAACCAGGGAAGTTACGGGTAAAGGAAATTTACTTTTTTTTTCTTAATGTTTACCTTGAATTAAAGCTAATAGACAAAGCCAAATTTTGTCCAAAAAATTATGTGTTCTTAAATTTTTTAAGTACAGAGCCTTATAGTTGTAACATAATAAAAATAAATTATAAACAAGTTTGTGCGATAGTGTGAACCAATAACAATTTTTTTTAAGTTGTAATAAGTATGTGATAAAGTGTATTTTAGGTTCTATGAGTGTCAGAACCCAAATACATTATCTGAATACGGCATATATGTACGTAATTAATTATATCGCATCTTCTCAACTCTTTAAATCAGAAAGAGATCCCACGTAACAGGAGACTCACCCTCTTTCCCAGACTCGGGCAATACGAAACTTGAGAATCAGGTTGATGAGAAACTGGAGCAGGTACCTGAGACCGCCCTTGCAGAGGGTTGTGAAAATGTGACAGTGTATTAAGGGTCAGACGAGGTGATTGCGATAATCTCATGGGAAGAAATCGGAAATAACGGAAACAGCGCTAACTTATTCTTAAATCGATTATGGAGGGAGGTGAGAAATTCAGATGTGTGAGAAAATATTTATGTCAAAGTTTGAACGTTTTCCGTATTTTAGAATATTTTATTTTTGTGCAAAATCAGATCATAAACAAGATTTATAGAATGGACATTGCATATCATTTTTAATTTAAAAATGTTTTTCTTTAACAAGATAAAAGTAGTTATTTGTAAACCAATTTAATTAGGTTGACCACATATAATCAAACTTGCGTCTAGCTAATAATTAGTTTGTCAAGGACAGTAAATGACAGTTAATGGAAAAATCCCGATTTGATTGATTGAATCCTAAAAATTACTTATTCTAGAGAAATGTTTTTAATGTGTGAAAGTCGCCAAAGAAGTGCATGACTGCAAAAATGTTATTTAAATTTTAAACTATATTGTATTTTAATCTGTTCTTAATCGACTTCAATAGAAAGGTTTTGTTTGCGACCTGTATGTGTGTATGTTAGGGATGGGCGAGTTTATATTTTACGTATCGATTTTCGATATATCGACAATAATCAGTATAGCGATAAGCCATTATTAATCGATATATCGGAATATTTAAATTTATCTATTGTTATTCGATATATAGATTTGCAAAACTCAATTAAAAATCTGCAAAAATTTGACGGCAACAAGTGAAATGTGCAAGTTTATTACATTTTTTTAAATTACCCCAAACAATATATTTTTTTTCGTATTATTAAAATGAAGTATGAACCCAAGCCATCATTTGCTACTAAACTTTAAAACTATTAACGTAACTAGGCGAGTCTACTCCAAAACCTAAATGTAATATTTGAAATATTTACAAACAATATTATATTTAAAGGAATTCTGAATTTCGAACCTTGTTTACGCACTTACAGTTTTATGAATAAATATATAGAAGCCGTGTATTTCTTACAAAAAAAAATACAGATTGGATAAATTTTACAGCAGAATATAGAAATGTGTGGCCATTTTTAATTGAAAGTGCAATATTTTGACCTTAAATAATACATCAATATAATAGTTTCATAAAGCATTGAACCGAAAAACTGTTTATAGGATTGAAAATCGCGCTTTCAGTTGACGTTGAGGCGACCTGTTATGATGAAATGTCACATAATGTCCTAACGTTAGAAATAGAAAATGCGTTTTGTCCCAGGATTTTTAGGACGTTCATAATAGCATTATTTTTAATGAGATATGCATAAATAAAATTTAACAATTTGTGACCAAATTTCTGTTTCCAATTTATTAAAAAATTAAAAAAGTTGGACAAGAATAGGACAAATATAAATCTAAAAAATAAAGAATTGGTAGTTTTAGGTAGGTTTTTATACATTATAAGTATATATTTTGTACAATACAACCTAAAAAGTGATGATCGAATGACTTGGTAAAAATTCAGAACGGCTATAAAAGATAGATTATACAAATTGTGAGCCCCCAATACTCTATTCCGTCTACGTATTTGTTTAAAACAGCGTAAGTTGAAGGAAGACGTATGAATGGCAGGCTTCACAAAAAAACTATAAAAATCAATAGCCATTTTTCAAAATAGCTAAAAATTCCATAATTGTGGATATATAAAAAAATCCCATCAATAGTACGAAGTCAAATAAATTTTTATAATATTATATTATTGTTGTTATTATTATTATGTGGTTAAAATTTTCTGAGAGACCAATCATTATCTTTGACACTCATCAGCAGCATGCAATTATTCACACTACACCATGTGTTCGCAAGGTTAGTAGATTTAAGTGACCGGATCGTGTGCCTTGAGTATTTACCTGAACCCAGTGATGTCAGCCACCATTTTTATTTAGTATCCTGAGTAAAGTGTATCCTGAGTTCGGTGCATTTTTCGTTTTTCTTTTTCTATTGCAGTGATGCATCCTTACGTTTGTGTTGAAAACTGGGTCGAGGAGAACAACATGGGCTTCTGTAACTACAAACTGCCTGGCAGTGGGGAAGTGCCAATATACACGGCACCCCTCATTCTTGAAAACGAATTCAATATCCTTTGGTGCATGCATACTCCTAAATGGTACTAAATGCATCTTGACAAGCCATTATGAATGCTTTAGATTTTCATTTAAAGACATATGATTTAAAAAATCAGAACAGAGTTTTTCGAAAAGTTCTTTCATTCAAAATACGTAGCTTGGTGTTTCGGCTTACGCTCTGGATCCCCATATCCTATTGAGCATCCCGAAGGCGGATTGATCTAGCTTTGATAATTTGGTTTCCAGTATCATCTTCGGTGCTACCTGCTTGGTCTATCAGCTGAAGAAATTAAATTCTTTCATCCTCTTCAGTGCTATGTGGTTTGGATACAGTGCGGATAATTAGAAATTTCCGGACGCATCTCATTAGTTTTACTTCCCTTGATTTTAAGCCTCTGATGTTGTGTGACATAAGGCGTATGTCATCCGCATAATGTAGGCCTTTTAGTCTGGCATAGTCCCCATACAATTTTTAACGGTGTACACATAATTTTACAAAGTATTTTGTCTAACACTAGATTAAAAATAAGGGAGTATGCAATCTTGGCGAACTCCGTTTGCTACATTTTCACCTGATCTCCATTATAGAGGACCTTACTAATTACGTTGCTGTTCATAGCCTGGTGCGCCTAGTTTACAAAAACTAGACAGAGGCGTGATTTAAACTCGTTGGATTGTTCCTTTATGATAATCTATGTAAGATCATTCGGGTCTAAAGCCTGCCTGATGTTGTCTGGTATTCGGTTTAAGGGCACTACTTATTCTGGAGTTCATAATAACGGCAATGATCTTATTTATGGCGTTTAAAACGTGATCCCAATTCAGTCTCTTTTTCGACTTTGACTGTATCTCCCTCGTGGGTCCATGCTGCAGCGATGGCGGGTTTTAGTAGGTACATGGTCTAGTTTGGGCATACTTTTAAAATATTGGCTATAATGTTGGCGGGACCTGTAGATTTATTGTTTTTTAAATACTTTCAATGTCCTCTTTATTTCGTCTAAGGTTGGTATTCTCATTAATTGTACAATGTCTTCGCGTTATTTCGCATTAAAAACGTGCAAAAGACTCATTTACAGACTTTTTACGTATTTCTTTAATATATCATAATTTACGTTTTCAGTCTAACCTCATTTCTTAGTGTTAAAAGTTACTTTATTATTATATTTGTAAAAAAGAAGAAAACAATTGTGGAAATATATTATTAAATTAGATTCAGGTCCCCGAATTTCTCAGAAATCAGAAGTAATTTATAAAACTCCTCCCTCTCTTCTCCGCACATAGATTATACTGGAGCATTTGTATCTTAGTGCCAACTTGTATAAACTTTACGCTTACCGCCAACTTGTATACCCTTCACACTTTGCAAATCAGACGCTGCCTTGAATATTGCTCGTACATATGGAGAGCAGCCCCTCTTTCAATCCTTAATATCCTTAACTATGTCCAAAGAAGAACTATTCGTCTGATTGATTATCCAAATAAGAGAAGGAAGCTTGCAACACTACATCATTGTCGAATTGTGGGAGATCTGTTTCTGTTCTACAGATGCTACCACGAATTCTGTTCTGATGAATTATCATTCAGTATGCCCTCCTGAATCATTTTAGCCAAGGAGACACGAGCATCGACCCACACACGTCCCTCCACCGTCCAACTCCAAAAACCAAGGACCTCTCACTTTGTTTGTTTTTTTATTCCCAAAGCGTCCCGATTATGTAATAAGTTACCAGCAAATGCCTTTCCCTCTTCTTCTAATTTGCAAGTCTCTAAATCCTGCAAAAATAAATTTTCTCATGTCTTTACTTAAAGCAACCACTGTACCTAGTACTTAGGCCTTCGGCCTTCGTGGTCTGTTGATAGAAAAAAATTCACAGATCTTGCACCTTACGCAAGTATCCTACGTATTGAAAATACCTGACACAACTTTTAAATTATAACTTTTTATTCTGTCTTTATTTTTTTAAGCGTTATAAGCTGTTATGACTATTAAATAGGAAAATTTTATATCAGATGGGTCAAGAAATGGATCAAATTAAACTAATACGTATAATATATAATAAAAAATACATAATTAAACTTTACAAATGTAGTTTTTATTGTAAAAATCGGCATAAATCTAATATATCTAACTTACCTTTGTCAACAAAAAAGTTTTTCAAATCTGTATACAACAATGGTAATTACCCTCGCTCAAATATTTGTTTTTATTAAAATTTTTCATCTATAGGTTTACATTGCATCTCCCATTTTTTTGCATTTAAATTTTTGATACAAACGGCATCTTTTTCTATATTTCACATTGGAATGGAAGATGGAAGAAATTTCAGGAGAGGGGGCCTGAAATTAAATGGTATAGGCGTATAAAACAACACCCGATATATTAAAAGATAAAAATCGTTCCATTCCCAATTTTTTAAAATTTTGTTCATCAGAGTTTGTGACATTTAAAGCGTTTTAATATTATTATTAAAGAAGGGTTAAATGTGACTATTGCAATTATGTCAAAAATAATAGACCACCCTATATTTCTTCTTAATTTGTCGGCCTTCTCCCTGTCCCAATATTTTCAAAAAACATTAGACGAGATTAAATTTTGATTCCCTTTATATTTAGATGTTAGATTAATATACATATTTGTGAGCAATTCCTATAGCCTTAAAACTTATTATTTAGATTTATTTATTATTACTTGAGACTTTTTTAATGTCGTGCTGTCACATAAAACCTACCTATTAATAATTTCTTTAGCATTGATAAGTTACGTAATAAGATATGAGTCAAAAAGCTAGGACGTTTTGTTAAGTTAAAATTAAATAAATAATTTGTGGTAAAAATCGGTTCAAATAAAATATACATAGAATATTTGGCAGGATCAGCAATGGTTATGATACTGTTGGTTTGAATATGTACAACTAACATGTCTAACGAATTGTTTATCAGTGGTACGATAGCCCAATTGGCTAGAGCAATGGACTAGTGATCCAAAGGTGCGGGTGCGATCCCCGCTCGTACCATAACTTTTGCTGTGGTTACAAATAGTTCTAAAAAAAGTATTTCACAGTTTAAGAAACAATCTGATAAAATACTTCTATTCAATACATACCTTTTTTAACAAAAAAAAATTAGTTTTGGGCTGCAATCATAATTTCGTGCATTTTCGTACGTATTTAATGATGGCTGGCATGTTATCGAAGATTCGATGTCGGGATTTTGTCTCGTCGAGGTTACGACATGCAGTGTTAAGTTTGCATAAAAGTGATCCCATTAATATTTTCAATACTAAAAAATCTACTAGACTTAAGAAGTTTGTATAAGTCAAAAACCAACTGATCATTTCGCTGTTACTAAACACCAGCACTTACCAGAATAAATGACTAAACAAAGAATGCCAAAGTTCTTGCATCAGCTACGGAACATTATAAAAAGAATAATAGAGAATCTACTGATGTCATCAAAGATCCTTAAATTTCCAATAGAGACGCAGGCTATGTGTTATCTCTTGCGTAGATGATGCAGATCTCTAAAGATGATGCCTTGCGTAATCACAAGCGAAACGTTGGGAAAAAAATCAAGTTTAACTTATTGTAACCCTGCGTATTAATAAAACTTGAGTGGTTTAAGTAGTGAATCGGAAGCAACTGCAAAAAAAATCAGCTCGTTATTTCCTCGATACTTTGATATAGATTATTTTAAACTGTATTGCTTCTGCCTAGTCTTAAATAGATTTCCTACATTATGCTTTATTTAACTATTATGCAATTTAAAAAATAATAAAATAAGATCAAGGTGATTTTTAATAATGCAATATTAAATAAAACTTAACCGTGGGCACATCGTGTACACAGAGGTGTACACCCAGTACATTAGCAGTAAACCATTGTCCGGAACCTAATACTTCTTTTTAAATCAGGTACTCATCATCTGCCTACACCTAGTTAAAGGCGGTACGAATCCGATACGACACAGCTGATCTAAGCCGAAACCATCGTTCACCGGAAGTTAATTTAAAACGAAGACACCAACACATAACCTGTTCCACTATTTCGACCTGTTCCGATCATCCCGGCTATTAAGCGAGACACGAGATTTCCGGCCTACTATGTTTTGCATAAAAGGTCGCATTGAAAAGTTTGTATTTCGTCTTTTATGTTGCTAAAATATTCTTTTAACAGGTTAAATCGAGGATGTGCAACGGAAAAGTACCCTTTTATGTTTTGCTCTCAATACTCGGCATATAATAAATTTTGTAAAACAAGAAAAGAACAGTAAACATGTGCATGTGTGTGGAGCAATCTGAGCGATTTTTTAACATTCTATTTTGAAAAAATGAAAAACAATTTTTTTCGTATTGTGTTTATTTCATAAGCGAGTCTTGTTTAAACAGTACTAGTGATGTTCTTATTTACTAAGAGACTAATTTTTATTTTTTAAAATTATTAATCTAAATAGTTAAAAGATCTGGCGTATATATTTTACATTTTAATTTCAATTTTTTTGCCTTACTTTTAATGTTGTTTTGCAGTGGATCTTTTTTATTTTCTTTTTTTATCCCCTTTTTAAAATTCATTTTATTAAATTATTTTTTACTTTACTTTTACTTTTCTTGGTCTTTCCCAACTAGCAAAATAGATCCATTAAAAAACTTAATTATTGTCTAATGCAAATTAAACAAAGTTTTATTTTTTAAAAACTTAACTACGACAATTTTGTCTTGCCAGAAAAATATGGTTTTATAATATTGTTGCATACACATTTTATTGACTCATATTTCCAACAACATTTTTTTATGCATTTACTGGTTTTATACCTATTGTATAGCTGTTTACAAAAATAAAAATAGTAATAATTTATAAAAATATATACAAATCATATTGCAGTTGTATATACTTAAATAACACTGTTAAAAAACATTTGTATGGAAATATTATAAAGTTCTATTAATCTAAAAACTTCTAATACAGATGTTTTAAGGTGAGTAATAAAGCTTTTGTCTTAAGTTGCAATACAGACCTTACACAATAAGTATAAAATAATTTTATAATTTGTCCATAACTAGAAAGAATAAATTTACATCAAGTTCTATGTTATAAAATCTGTTTACCATGACTTATTTTTTTGCTTAGAAGTCTAGGTTAATTTTGTAAGTGTACAAAATGGATTCGGCAATATCTCAATGGCATAATATGAAAAGGAGTGGTTATTTTAAACGAATAGCTGAAAAAGATTTAAAGACTTTAGGGCCAACATTTCAAAACGTCATTTAATATAATTCATCTAACTGCAGTGATGAAATATGCAAATAGGCGTGATTTTTAGAAGACGGCATAAATGTGGTTAATAAAGAAAATAAACAGCACTGCAGGACTTAAATATCGACTTAAACAAAACGTAAATTTTGCTTAAGGGGGAACTGCACGCAGTAATATTATGTTAAAACTATAAGAGAAATGTATTAGCTTCAATGTGATTTTAATAGGGAAATATGTATAGTTGGGCGCTAAATGCGAATTTTTGTGAAAAAATCAAATCTAGAGATATAAAATAAAAGTAGATTTGTCCATTTTCAACCATTTTTTGACCACTTTTTCACGCACATGCCTTCGCATATAATTTTTTTTCCACAAAATGGCTCTTTACCGCCTTACATTGATCCTTTGTCTACGTAACTGCAAAATTTGAAATGGTAAATCGTACTCATGTCTTTGTATTTCTGCAACGCGTGAACCCTTTTGAACCCATTTTTAACCGAAATGTAATTTAAATTACCTATACATTACACATTTTTTTGAAGCCGGACGTGCAGGAAGTTTTTTTTAATGCGTAGGTACCTTTCCATCTTACTTTCAACTCGACTAGACCTTGTCGCTGGTTTTTCACTTTTTGCGTGCAGTTCTCCCTTAAACTGAAATTCAAACATCTTTTTAATAGAAATATATAGTTTTTAATTTTTTTGCAAACCAAACTTAAGACAAAGTAACCAGTTTTTTGCGAAAAACATATGCATCTATCATCAAAAAACTTTGCTGCGTAAAGATATTTCCCGAGGGGTGCGCAAATCAAAAAATCTTGTACACCATCATTAATTATTTAGGTATTAAAGTTACTAAATGGATTTAAAATATTGACAAATATATTTAAAGAGAACTAAAAGTATTTAGCAGTATTTAAAGGTATTTAAAGACAATTGAAAGTATTTAAAAATTATCAAAAGTATTAAATTCGAATAGAAAAAGGTATTTAAAAAGGGAACAGCTACTTTTCATTTATATTTGGTTATAGTTTTAACAACAGTTTTCACATTGTGTTATTAATCGGAAAATAACCTGTCAAATAATAGATAGAGAACTAATTTGGTATTTTGAGTTAAAATATATGAAAGTGGGCCTCAGCCGTTTTTTATTTTTTAGAAAAATCAACATACAAAATTATAATTTTAAAATGTGCCTTAAATTTAACTATATAACTTTTATCTATTTTCACAAAAATATTTCTATTTTTATTCTTAACTTGCCCAAACCGTCTCGACCCGCGATAACTATTATATAGATAAAATGTTAAATCATTCTGAAATAGGTTTTTCGGTAACTATTGAAAAAGTGTTTTAAGCCAGTGAAGAAAAAAATGCTCTTAAAATTCCACTTAGTTCAAGAGTTATATATGTTCCGAAAAATCCAGAAACAATTTTTAGATGATTTTTTTTAGAAAGCCATTGAAGAAGGAATTCTCTTAAACACATTTAGTTGAAAAGATATTGTATAATATTTAAAGGCCATTGAAAAAGAATTAGCTTAAAATCTCATTAAGTTAAATAGATATTGTACACACAAAACACAGTTTACCCTCTTATAGGAGAAATTTCGAAAAACCCGTAAATAGCTTTTTAAATATTTTATTTCTTAAATGATATCGACAAAAGAATCGTTATAAAATCTTATTTAGTTAAAGAGGGGTGGTATTTCGAAAAATCTAGAAATTGATTTTAGATAATTATGTGTGAAAGCCACTGTAAAATCAATTTTTTCCCTTTTCCCTCTTAAAGGTGGAATTTTAAAAACCTAGAAATCTATAATATTTATTCGAAAAAAGTAAAAACAAATTTCAACCCTATTTAGCTTCTTAGGGGGCAGGATCCAAAAAATATTTTTCTTATCGAGCACCTACATCACACAAAAAAGGTCTATGCCAAATTTGAACATTTTATCTTTAATGGTACACATTTCAACCTTTTGCACTGCATTATAGGTGGAATTTGGAACAATTCAGATATCGATTCATAAATAATTATTTAAGAAAATGGTTAACAAATGAATCGTCTTAAAGTCATTCAACTGAAGACATGTTGTAAAAACCTAAAATAAATTTAACCTCTTTTAAAATTCTTAGACACGCGTTTAAAAAAATCTTGCAATGCAAAACGCAAAAATTTACTTTCAGTTTATTATTTTTGAAAGGCATGAACGAAATAAACGTTTTAAAAACTCAAGTTGAAAAATATAATAATTCCCATAAAAAATCAAGTATCTACGCTAATGATTTTTTTCAATATGATGATTGATGATTTTTTCTCAATGAAATGAAATTTTGGCTTAAGTGTTCCTAAAATGATTTTCAAAATATTTGAATCCCCTAAAAATTATTATAAATCTACGCCCAATTCACCTCAATATATATATATATATATATATATATATATATATATATATACCGTGTTAGAGTCTCTATTCGGACGCGAAAGAGAAAGAAAGCTTCGAAAATGCCAAATGTGATTTTGGCGAAACGTCAGCAAAATTGTTCTTTTCAGAACGACAGTCGTGAACGGATGTACACCCGGAATGAAAACACATTGTATTTTTCCATCCGTGAAGGAGTAAAATATATATATATATATATATATATATATATATATATATATATATATATATATATATATATATATATATATATATATATATGTATATTCCCATTATTGAGTTTCTCATTATAATTGTTTTTTTCTATGAGCAGGGGAAAATATATTTAACAATCAAAACAAACTTATTTAAATAATTATTTTTGTTTAAAGTATTTTTAAAGCAATACCTATTTTTCATTTAAAAGTCAGACGTGTAAACAATTTATGGGACTCCAATAGGATCAATACATAACCAACACTGGCTGATTGATTTTTGATATATTAAGGTGTTGACAAGCCGAAATTAAAGCTGAAATCATGGATTCGTTGAGGATCACACCTTTATTATATGGAAACATGATTCAACAGAGATTGACAATTTATAGTCTTTTTGTCGTATGTGAAATGCATTACAAACAGAATCGAAAGAATTCTTAAAAAACATATTTTAAAAGCAATCTACAATACACAAAATGTTAATAATAAAAAACTGGTCGATATTGAATTAAAATATTAAGCAAAAATCAATATTGCTGCAGATCTCTATTCAGCCTGAGCAAAGTGAAAATTACTTTCATGTTAAGCGGCTCGAACGTATTATTATTTATTCATAAAAGGGAATTTATATTTAACACAGGACGTAAAGATGGTATATCTCTTGATATTTCATATGGGTTTAGAGTTGAATGTGTTTATTGCCCCCTGAGGCAACCGAGAATGAAAATTTACGTTTCGTGTAATCGACGGGAATTTATGGAACGCCTATTATGGATGTGTAAAGAGTGCATTATTTGCATGACCAAAACGTAAGACATATTGTCGATTTGACTTGGTTATGCAAAATTGTATGCATTTCTTACTTGTCGTTGCTATAAATATCTTTATTAAATTTTACTTACAGACAAATCTTGTCATTAAGATAATTTCATACAGAAGGCCTTTAAATAGTAAATTAGGAAATATGTTGACAAAATATGAAAAATGAACATTTTATTTTAGGCGATGTTTTTGTTCAGTAAATACGAGCTTAAAAAATTTATTTCCCTATACAGTCTATATATTTCATCATTTTAAAGATAAAAAAATTTAGTGCGGCGCTTTAATGTCTTCCCCCTCTTTTGTTTTTTGAACCGGTCAACATAAAATTTTGAAATTAGGCGCACTTCAATATCTATGTAAATACTACTTCTCTGGTAAACAATAGAGATGGACTGGATTATGTATACCTTTTGTTTTAAGTAACCCCATAACAAAGTCTAAGGTTGTTAAATCGAGCGACATTTGGTTGGACCTCGACGACCAATCCAACGATTGGGGTGAGTATTGTCCAAGTATTTTCTTTGTTACTGTTAAAATGCGGGAGCGCACCATCCTGTTATATATGTGCGAGCAATACTTAAGGCAGGGTTTGATTTGAAAAGTATAAAGAGATTATACAAGTTGGCAGAAGAAAAGTATTTTCGAGCTCGAAAAAAAAACTTAATTTTTTCTTTACGGCAGCTGTAGTAATTGAGGGAATGTAATCATGCCAGCGAAGATCTTTCTAAAAAGTGATACCGATTATGCTAAAGGAATTTTTTGGTTCAAGCATTTGATTATTCATTTGTGCTGAGAAATAATTTGTAAGACAATAAATAAAACAATCTTGTAGTAGCCTTAAACTGCACAAGGTTCTTTCTACCATTTTAATGAGGTCCTCGGTTAGGTATAAAGTCATTACTCTACGCCTATCATCAATTTCAGTCTTAGAGACAGGTTTGAGAAATTGTATATTGGAGTCGAATGTGCTATCGTCAGCATAGCTTTGAATAGAGTTGCTGGTAGAAGAAAGCAGATTATTGAATTGCAGGAGGAATAAGATGTGAAGAACCCTGTGGAATACCTGGCTGGATTTAATGAATGTTGAAGAAACTTACGAAGGTAAGAAGATCTACTTTGGATCTTTAATGGCGGAAGCCTGTCGTGGATAAGGTTATACCGTTCAAGGTAATTTAAAAGATCATTATTGCTATAATTATCCACTCTCATAATATGGGGATCATTTCAGAAGCTCACTGGCCGGAATACCATCAAGGCCAGAGGACTTTTTGGTATTAAGTGTTTTGAAAATATTACGTACCTTTTTAACATTGAAGGTAATTTTATGCATATTGTATGGCCAAGCTGGTACTAATGGAAAGGGAAAGTGAAGAGAAGGGACTAAAGTAGAATTTTCGGCGAATTGTTTTGCAAAAAGCTCAACTTTTGCTTTAGACTGATGACTTCATCATTTTGACATCGAGAATTATGCGATTGTAATAATTTCGCGATTGTAATGACTCGCTCTTAGACTGTGGGTTTTCTAAAGCAGGGTTCTTACGAAAATTGTTATAAATACGGATTTTCTCTAGTCTGGCATTATAGCAGGATTTTGAAAATCGAGGTTTACCTTTGGGAAGTTTTGAAGTCTTAGTAGAGTGTCGCATAAAGGTTTTTATACCTAACGGAAAGACCGTTGGTACAGAAACAAACACCATTACAAGGAAAGGAAGAATAGAAATCTTACAATCCATCTCAATTACTGGAGCTACAGTGCCAAATAATACAAGGTGATGAGTGATCGAATGAATTTTAGCTATATATGACGATGCAATGAAAGTAAGTAAGTTCTCTGATGAAGTTGATAAGATACTAGCTGATTGCAAAAGCCTCTGCTGCTCTTCCTTGGGAATCGATTGTTCGATTTAAAAAATCGGAAGTTTTGTACAGGATAGATTGCTACGAACGTAAGCGCTAACGTTAGCTTTCAGGAGGAATGATGGAAGAAGTTCATAGCCAGGAAAAAAAAGGTGATTTGTTGCATTTTAGCGGCTTATTTTGATTTCGGATAGGAAGAGAATATGAGGCTTGCAAGGTTAGGGACAGCGGTGAAGAGAGTTGAGGTTTTTACTCAAGATGCAGATATTGGTGAATGAGAATTAATATTTTGATAGTCGTGCGCCACAAATACCTCTCACGCGGAGATCCGAGCGAAGAGGTATTTTGACTTCGAAATATTTTACTTGAGGAGCATTGTTCGGCTTGAGTAAAATAAGAAAAAAGAAAGAATATAAAGGAAAGAAAGGAACGCAAGGAGAAGGAAAACCGATTCATATACGCAGGGCTAGAAGCGTCAATAAAGATTTCACCAGTCCCTGTCGGGCGAGAAAAAAACTCCTCTGTACCACATTCTTTTGTAACCAAAAAATAAATAGTAAGATAAAATAAAGTAAATAAAATATGATAAAAAAATTAAATAAAAAACCATCCGGTCAAGGTCAGCATCTGCGCACAACAGTCTGACTTCTGAAACTGAAATAATTTACAAAAATAAAGATATAAAAAATAAATAATAAGTATATTAATTATAATAATGTGTGTGTTGTGTATAGAGGAAATAATAGATGATTTAGATTTTGAGGAGGTTAAAAATAAATAAACCATCGGATCGAAGATGGTGGACCTTGAATTTATTAATTTACCATCGATTTTTAATAACCGTATTCGAGGTGAGACAAAATTATTTTTATTATCATGTTTGTTTGTGATAATTACTCCTCTCAATCACTACTGGTGGGTGTAGATTACGACACCACGAAATACAAGTTCTGGCTGTGTCGGTCTATTGGTTGACCGTCTCATTGTCTAACTGCATTAACTAATCTTTTCGTAGCCTTTAATATAGATATTTATATGTTTTTTATTTCTTTACAGTACCCCCAAGAAATATTTGTTAACTAATCGATATCAGATTTTTAATCCTCGTTCTCAAATTATTACTCGTAATACCTGATATTAAATAATTAGTTTTAAGAATCATGTCCACACATGCAAAATTCATGCAAATCATATTGGAATGATTTAATGCTTATATATTCATTACCAACTTAATTTAAATAAGAGTTACAGCAAAAACTACATACAAATTAATGTTAATACAACGAACCTAATCGTGCAGAAAATATATTGGTATCCTGATTCTTGACATTGGAAAAAATTGCGTAACGGTTTTTTTTCCACGAAAACCTTGATAGTGTAAATTAAATTAAAATTTATTTTTAGAGGTGTGGGATGGTAATTAAGTCAGTGCATTATGAGACGTGCAATAAAAGTGTAACATATATCATAATTAGTTGAGGGGATAAATAAATTAATATTGAAGCTCTTGCAATGCGTACAAATTATGCACTTTTGTTTTAATGTACACTCACCATGTTTTTATTTACAGTCGATTAGGGCGAAGTGAGGCTAAGAATCATTTAATGAAAATCTTTTTGCTCGACTGCGCCTGCTAGGGAAAGTCATGAATTTAACAGTCATGTAAATTTTTTAAATGCAATTTGATTATCATATTAACTTTAACATTTTCGAGATCTATAGGATTTAAAGTTATTCCGTAAATTTATTTTTGCAATGAAGTTGTTATTAACGATTTGCTTCAGTCTGCTTTATGTTTTTTTTAATAACTACCCATACCAGATAATAATATCTTAATGAATAAAATATAATATTATTACTTTTATTTTTAAAGTCATCGGCTGTTGTTTCTACTATAGTTAACAGTGATGAAAATCCTTTGTATCGTTGTGATCAAACACAGCTTCGTTATTATAAGTGTAGTGACATATTGCGATTAAACAAAAATAATATTCAAAAATATTTTTACTTTTAACTTAATTCTTAAAAAATCCACTTATATTGTCGCAATTTACCTTGAACGCATGGATAAGAACTATATTTTATTTATAGTGTCAAAGAAACATCTAGTGTTTAATGAGGTTTGGAAAATCAAGATGCTCCATTTTGTTTATAAATGACGTATGCTTTATATTGGTAAATCCTTTGTAGATATTTATATAAAAAATAACATAACTGCAGATCATAAGTTAGAAAAACTATCTTTGTAAATACATGTTCTTATATAGACTTAAATTCGTCTTTTATTGCTTTATTTCAATTTAATACCATATATAGAGGTTTAAACAAAAAAAAATATAAACTAATATCCAAAATGCAGAACTTAGCAACAATGCTTATTTATTTAATATATAACTGAAATTACAGAAATTGCATACATTCAAAAAATTTCGATACAACCAGATTTTTAGGAATTGTTTCATCATTTTAAATATAGGTGAAATCATGAGGATAAATACGAGAATATCAGTAACGTAGCTTCTCAGGTCCATATTGCTTACCGTCATATATTGTTGTACTCGCCTTTAAAAGGTATACGTCAATATTTATTAATATACAGGATGTACTATTTAAAATAAGAAAGTTGACACAAGATAAACACCCTGTATATATGACGATAATATAATTTAAAATATCGGTGGATAGTCATTTAGTAATAGATATTGGGTGCCATTTTGTTCCACCATTGTGGATTCCTACCAAAATGTTTACAAGTTTCTACCTATGCCACACTTGATTTTTGGGCGTAATTTAAAATAAACTGAATAAGTAGTTTTTACAATAACACATCACCATTTCTTTCCGTCAAGTTGACATCGCACCAGTTTATCTCCGTATCACATTTAATTTTTGTGCAGAACTTAAATTCGATCGAATAAGAAGATTTTTTTACATTGATTTTTTAAACATTTTATTTGACAGCCATCTTGAATTCGAACCACAAATTTACTAGTTTATTACTATACCATACTGAATGTTTGCACACATTTTGACATGAATCTAGTACGTAGTTTTTTCAGACCTATTTTTTAAATATTTTATTAAGCCGGCATTTTGCTTCGCTATCTTGGATTCATACCAAAATGCTACCAGTTGATTCCTTTATAACACTTGATTTTCATGCAACATTTGGGGAAAATTGGATAACTAGTTTTTTTAGGAATAATCTTTTAACGTTTCACTAAACCGTCCTCTCGTTGCGCCATGTTGGACTATTAGAAAAATATTACCAGGTCATCCTCATACAACCATTAATTTTTGACCAAAATTTGAAGGCAATCGTGTAAGTAGTATTTAAGTATACTGCCAACTGACAGACAGATATATCGACGGAATTGATAAAACCTAATATTTGGCATTTAAAAACGCTAAAACATGAAGATATATAAAAGGGTGATGTTTTGTGACTATTACAAACATTTTATTTGGCCGCCATTTTGGATTCGTACCAAAATTTTTCTAGTTAATTCCTACATAGCACTTGATTTTTGTGCAAAATTTGAATGAAATTAGATAAGTAGTTCTAATTAATTCGGCATTACTATTTTATCCCTTTTATTTTATTTATATTTTTATTTATGTTTTTATTGTACTGCCGGTTGTATAATTTTAGTAACTAGGTGTAGCTCTTAATTTTAATATTGATATGTTTTTTTAGTACCTTTATGCATATTATTGATTTATCATTAAAAAATTAATAATATACATTTTTATATTGAATTTCATGGTGATAATTTTATATTGACTAGTTCTTAATTTTAATATTGACGTTGTTTTGTTTTATTTTTTAGTACCTGTATTTATTGACGGTTTTTAAATTCAATTATTTAAACTATCTTGTTTTTAATTGTAATTAATGTTTGCTATTATATTTTGTATTATAGAATTTTTCCCCTAGCTTTGTAAATGAGAACACTGTTCTTTGTACAATAAAGCATATTTGAAATTGAATTGAAATTGAAATTTTTTTAACATTTTGATTAGGCGGCCATTTTGTTTCTCCATATTGAATTTTTACCAAAATGTTACCAGGTTATCCCATCAATCGGGAAAATAGTTTTTTAGCTATGCCGCGAACAGACAGGCAGACAGACCGACGGAATTGAGAAACATGTTTTTGGGCATCTAGAAACCATGAAACGTAAAGATCTGAAAAATCTCGGAGCGTGATTTTTTTACGATTACAATACTTCCCTTTTACGAGAGAAGTAACAATTAAGTTAAACCAAGATATTTTTATATTTAACTTTTTTCTTGTAAAAATTTTGAAATAAGCCAGTACCTACGCCATCTTACGTGAAACACCCTTTACAAATTTCTAGGTTTTTGAATACTTAGTTTAAGTGACGTAGGGTGGTCCAATAATAGAGGACGTCAGCTGTAGCTCGAGAACCATTAATGGCAAAACTCAACTAAAAAATATTTTTAGGTAAATCGGCCAAGAAAAACCGTTGTAAATTATTTTCAAGTCCGAAAGTTGGTCGCTATGGGTCATAACAGCAACACAAAAGTGTAAATGTCAATTATCTCTTAAATATCCATAACTGAGGTATATTGAAAATGTAAGCATTGTATTTTTCAACCAATGGCGCACTATTTTCGCTCAGACCATGTTTGTCTATTTTCAAAAATAAAGTGGTAGGGGAAGGTCAAGTATTTTTATTTTCAAATGTAGACATCTCTGTTTTGGATGAACTGATTTTATTCGACTTGGTGTCGAAAAAAAGTGTTTTTTTTTGCTTTACTCGTTGAGCCATAAACTGAACCGTAATGACTTTGTTAGTGGTCACTAAATGGCATTGTATCGGAATTCTTTAAATAATACTGATTTTCTCAAATAAATCAAATGGTACGCTATGACTTTTATATCACAATTTATTTGGTCATTATGAGCATTCAACAATGAAGTAAAAATTCCAAGTCCGCATTTAAATTAAGAAAGTTGATGATGGTCTCTAGAATCCGAAACATCGGATTGGAAAATTAACTTTACCGTTTTGTGGAGGAGAAAAAGTGACAATGGCAAAGTGGAAATTACTCTCATTTCAATTATTCTTAAAATTCCCTTGCTTCAGTGATACAACAAAAAAAAACGTCGAAATGAACTAACAACTAACAATAAACTAACAACAAATATATTTAAAAATACTCAAAACTACTTGAGGTAAAACGATTTAGTATATGCGACTCGACCTACTACAAGAAATGATATGATGGACCGTATTAGGAATGTAATCCAAAAGTAGAGGCTGCAGTCCAATCGACAAAGATTGTAACTTTGAATTGACAATGACGATCCGTATATTGAGCACTTGCGAAAGTAGTTTTCAGTGATTTTAAATGTATAGTTGTTGTTAGTTTATTGTTAGTTGTTAATTCATTCGTCGTTTTCTTTTTGTTTCACTGAAGCAAGGTAGAACTTTAGCTTTAGCTATTTCATTGCGAAGCTTATGTGATTATGGGGGACTGAGTTTTAGTATTTTTTGTTTTGTTCTTTTGTTAAGTTTTGTTCTTTACAGTTATGGAAGATTACTTAAGTTTTTATTGGAACGTTGTTTTTTTCCAGTTTTCTGGTTTTCCTAAAATTTTAGGATTAATCGAAATGTGCCCATAACTACCAAATATATTGTGATATAAAAGTCATAGCGTACTTTTTAATTTTTTTGAGAAAATCAACATTATTTGGAGAATTCCGAAGCAACGCCATCTAGTAACTACTAACAAAGTCATACAGTTTATGGCACCACGAGTACAGCAAAAAAGCTAAGTTGAATAAAATCGAATCTTCCAAAACAGAGGTATCTACATTTGAAAGTCAAAATGTTTGACCATCCCCCACCAGTGCGTAATTGGTTGAAGAATACAATGTTTATATTTTCAACATACCTTAACAACGGAAATTTAAGAGGAAATTGGCATTTACCATTTTATACTCTACTTCCGAACTTGATAATAATTTAAAGCGATTTCTCTTGGCCGATTTACCTATAAACAGAGGCGTGCAGTCCATGGAAGCAAGGGAACCAGTGCTTCCCCAAAAAAATTACAAAAAATCTTCTAAAATGTAATTTTTGAAATGGGACACCATTAATTTAGTTTATATTGAAAATGCTAAAATATTATCTTAATTATCAAGCCCATAATAAATGCGGCCTTGACTCCGACACAGCCACAATAGAATATCGAATAGAACCTATGCGGGCCGCTAGCTTCTCTGCAGCCAAGTCCTGTATGCTTGATTTCCTGTGAATCGAGCCAGAGGTTATTGAACTTTCCACCGGCTGTTTGCAATTTTTGCATTTCACTCGCGTGCTTTAAGTGGTGGCGGAAGCTATTGTTGGAGTAGGTTCTTTGTTTGAACGGCTATCCGTGTGTTGTGTGATACGTACGTCGCGTCGTGCATGGTGCGATATGGAAGACAATAATACGGACGTGGATATGCAAATACCATCAATTTCATCTGTCGGTAATAACGTTGAAAATGTTGGAGAATTTAGTAAGAAGAGTGTGTGTGAATGTGTGGTGTGTGTCTTAATAATAAAGGGATTTTCAACATTAAACTTCGCTGATAAGCTTCAAATAATTTCCAAAGGAAGAGCAAAACCGCCTATAAAAAATTTAACCACGAAAATGAAAAACTGTATTAGACATTTTTATCCGGAAAAACATACGAACAATTTAAATGGCTAACAAGGTGTGAAAATATAAGTAAATTATTTTTGTTGGCCATGTTTACTTTTTGAAAATGAAAAAGGTCTCTGGAATAAAACTGGTTTTTTCGATTTAAACAATTTCCATAAAGCTGTAAAAAGACACAATATGTCCAAAGCGCATTTTCAGGCCGTTATAAAAGAAAAAGTCTTCGGCAAAACCAGAAATAAACACGACCTTAATAAACATTTGGAAATTAGTCACCACCAACACAATGAACTAGTCGATAAAAATAGGCAAATATTAAGAAGACTTATCGATGTTGTTTGTTTTCTCGGACAGCACGAATTGGGATTTAGAGGTCATGACGAAACAAGGGTGTCTTCAAATAGAGGAAATTTTCAAGATTTACTTAGTTTAATGGCTAAATATGATGATTGCTTAAAAAATCATTTAGAGCAGTCTAGCGTTTTTCGCGGAACGTAGAATCGAATCCAGAATGATTTAATTTCCGCTGTTGCAACCATTATTCTAAAAAGAATTAAGCAGGAGATTGGCGAGGCGCGGTTCATGGCTATTGTTCTGGACGAAACAACTGATATCACTAATTTTAGCCAGTAATACGCTACGTTAAAACAGACGGAAGTATTCAAGAGCGATTTTTAGGTTTTTAAGAATGTGTCCGAAAATCGTACAGCAGACGCATTATATACCGTAGCTTATAACGTTACTAAAGAAATTAATAGAGAAAAAAAATTAGTTGATCTAACTATGATGGAGCTGCAGTGATGGCAAGACAATTAGGGAGTCTGCAAGCTAAAGTTCGAGAAACTTTCCCAAGTGCTGTGTTTGTCCATTGTTTTGCTCATAAATTAAATTTAGTTTTATCCCAGTCCATCAGTCACATTAAAGAGTGTAAAGTATTTTTCGTTACTTTAAGTGGCATGGCTGTTTTTTTTCCAAGTCAACAAAACGTACACAAGCTTTGGACTCCATTGTGCACAAACGATTGCCTAAAGTAGCTCCTACTAGGTGGAACTATAATGGAAGACTTGTGGTAACAGTATCTGAAAATCGTGAATCACTGATTGAACTATTTGAAAATATAATAGAAAATAACGAAACGTGGGACTCAGAAGCAATAAATAGTTCGAGGGGGTTTTTGGACTGTTTGAAACGAGATTTTAATTTTAATTATTTGTTGAACATATTTTCAGAAATATTTCCATTCTCGGACAATGTTTTTAATATATTACAAACAAAAACAAATGATATTACTTTTTGCCTAAAAAAGTGGATGATTTTAAGTCCATGTTAAGCCAAAAAAGAGATGACTGACCTATTTTGGGAGAAAACGATGACGTTAAATGTAGAGCCATAAGCCAAGCGTCTTCGAACAGACAAGGTCGGAGATGTTCAAACATCACACAGACGCCTCTTTTATGAAATAATCGATCAAATTAAGCAACAAATAAACTATAGATTTAACGGTTTAAATGATTTTAAATTCCTCGAGCTCTGCAATTTTGATGCATTTAAAGGAAAAACTTTTCCAGAAGATGTGTTTAAATCTCTTCTTCTTCATTATGGCCAGTTTTTCGACCGAGTGTTACTGCGATCTGAACTAAAAGTGATTTACGAAACTGATGACATTAGCGCAAAAAATAAAGCTAAGAAACTAATGCAATTTTTAAAAGACAAGGAGCTGGAAGATGCCTACACCGAAGTGTCGAAATTGTGTGAATTAGTATTCACAATACCTGCCAAAAATTCATCACTAGAACGCTTCAACACTTAAACGTATAAAAAATTTTGTGAGAAATTCAACGGGGCAGGAGAGACTTTCGCATACATCGCTGTTGTCTATTGAAAATAAACTCCTCCAAAATATGTCGGAGCATCGACGTTTTTATGATGACGTCATTCACGAATTTGCAAAAAATGATCGAAGAATCGAATTACATTACAAATAGGTAAGTTTCGAAAAATTACTTCCCTTTCTTAAAATTTCACCGCACGCCCCTGCCTATAAATATGTTTTCCTTAAATTCTGTCATTAAGCTACAGCGGGCTCTATTATTGGATTGCCCTGTACAAGTGATGTGTAAATTTTAACGAACTTAATAAATTATTCATCATTAGATAAGAATAATACAGTATTAGAACTAAGCCTTACCGTTCCCCTGTCCCAAGAATTCTACAGAAGCAAAAAGAAAAACTTATAGAAGGTTATATAACAACCTCGTCTTTGTGTATATCGATCCACTTGATAGAACAAATCGATTGTATGTAACATCGCGATCGAAAAATTCTCATTGTACCATAAAAACATATACACACCTACAACACCAACAATCAACAATAGATGTGTGATGGTGCTTATGGTAGTGGTAAGTACATAAACCGTTAGCAAATTGTTAGGCTAAATTAATGTCGTGCAGAATTAATGTCATTTTAACAACGAGATCTTTCTGCCAAATTATTTTATTTCAAGGATGCATCGTTCCAAATGCACACCAATTTCGCCTTGATTTTACCGATTGCCACTTAAAACGTGATTATTCTATAGTTCTGTGTGGGTGCGGGAGCAAGTTTTTTGTAGCAATCTTTTTAAATATTATGACATGCATTTTCATTTTAATAATTAGACATCATTATGGTGCAATATAAAATTCGGTTCGCTGTGTTGGTATAATGGTTGGCAGTATGTCCAAAACCCATTTTCACCTTCAATTGTGAATTGACGCATGGGGTCAAGATTTTTTCTATTCATTAGACAAATCCTGTTCAGTCACCGGCTAAACACAATTATTGATTTATTAACTACTTATACTATGAAACATTATGCGGATACCTAAGGTAAAGAAAGAAAAATCTTACCAGATTATAGAACGAAAAAATAATAAATAAATTTTGATATACTAGGGGCATGCCCATACAGAAATCTTAAAAAACTAGCCTTGAGGTTACAACTGAATGAAGATCCAAATAGATTGTAGTACTCTTAGTCTCATCATTGGAAAACACTTTATATATCTACCGTCATATACAGGTTAACAAACCCAATTCGAATAAAAATCCAGGCTACCGGCCTAACTAGGATATGGAACGAAGTAGTAAAACAGGTAATGAAGGTTCTTAAAAATATATATTGCTTTACCTTCCTCTAGAACCTGAAATAACCAAAACTAAATTAGATGTTCATTATTCGAACATTATCTTGTTTAATACCTTCGTTAATATATAATTTCAACTATAATAAAAAAGAATAAAAATAACTAAAATGTCCCATATACTTTTATAAAAAACCAGTTAGATTATATCCACGTTCGAAGGCAGCTATAGTTTTAAAATTACATTTGCAATAAAAAGTGATAGGGACCACCATCCCAAGATTAAAACGTCTATATTTTGTCTAGAGACAGGTGCAAAAAATCAACTCGATCAGTGTTAAGGTTGAATTTTGAGAAATTTTTGAATTGTAGCTTGCACGAATTTTGTTTGCCATTCTCTGGGCCTTCGTAAAGTCGTACCAGTACCTCCTGCGATAAAAATGATTAAATATATCAAAAATTCCATCTTTTCCCTGATAGAAATAGATTTAAATTTTTTATCCGAAGTCAAAAAATCGGGTATCTCTATCTAAATCTAGTTTCGAGTAGAAATGCATTATTTTCCCATTTGCCATTGAATTTGCCACTTTTTGAAGTTGGGCTGGCTCTGCCAGCTGTGCAGCTTTGACTGGCATGTTATAATAAGCAATTTGATAGGGTCCCAAAGTTTTTAAGCCAAAATGTCTTCAAATTTAGCGAAAATTTTTATAGAAATATCAGGAATCCTGTCAAAATAAAATTATAGCAAGTATTTTATATACGAAATGAAGGCCGTTATAAAGCAAAATAATAAATTCTTGGATGCTATGGAAAGTTAAATGTATGTATGTTTTTGTATTAATTATTAAGGGATTTCTCCATTTAGGTAATAGTAAGCAAACTTCCAGTATGTTTAGTATCGGCTAATAAAGTAGATTCGCAATAATTATTGCTTTCTTCGATATGTGCAGAACTTAGAATTAATTATATTCTTATTTTTTTCTTTAGAAATATGCAGTATTCGGTAAAGTACCGCTGATTTTAATATGTTATATGTATTAATGTTATATATTTATATGGGGTATTAAAGCAGTACGGTTCAGAATAGTGGCATTTTCCAGTCACTGGGAGATTTAACAGCAGCTTTGTTTTAAGTTTTGACATTAATTAAGTACTGGGTATATAAAGTCACCGCTTTTTGCTGCTTATTATCACCAGTGACCATTACAGGTTTCAGTAGTTAAGACCATTAACCTATCATTTTTTTTACTTTTCTATATAACAGTTCATATATAGTATAGGATATATAGGGTATTGTAATAACGAAATGTTGAACTTTTTTTTCAGAGTTTTTGAGAACTTGGAAAATGAAAAACATATTTCTAGAAGAAAAATGAGAATGCCGGTATGGATGTGTGTATATGTGACAAACCAATTTCGTACAAATTTGCACCAATAGTATAGGTCAAAATTTCGCGGGAATTAGATTTTGCGAGCCATGGGCGTAGATCTCTAATAGTTTTAAGGGGTAACGTAAAAAACGTATTTTGAGAATGGTGAAACACGTCAAATTTAATTTATAATTTTCTACATATACACTTTTTTGCCACTATGCAGGGTAAGTAGAAGGATAAAAGAGCTCTCATGAACAAGAAAAAAAAAATGTAGTTGAAAATATTTTTTCATGTAAAGCTATTAGTTGAGAAAAAAATGGTGAAAAAATGTTAAATTTCTTTTGTCTCTTTTTACGTTAAAAATTTTTTACATTACCAGCCCATCTCTTGGGAATAAAAGCATCCCCTAAATAAACAATGTTTTTTATATGTATAACGCTTAGCTTTTTTAAAAAACGGTAAAACAGGACAAACTTATTTTCTTTTTTTTTCCAAACAAAAGCAATTTTTTGTATATAATAGAAGAAGAAACAGCTCCGTAAAACAAAATTTAGGTTATAGATTTTTTTATTTTTGAAACTATTAATATATTTAAAAATAATAAATCCAATAGTGTATTGTATATTTTATTCATATTGATTTGAACTTTCGTTATTAGATGGGGTGGTAGCGATTTAGAAAAAAATTTATATATATTCTAAGCGTTGTCAAAGTGTTTTTATTCTAATTTTCTAAATGGGTTAAAATATCGATTTTGGGGTTTCGATGATAGATAGAATATTTGATGTTTTCAATTTGACAATTGTCTGATAATTTTGAGTCCAGAATTTAAACGGTATTTGAACCGTATTTATTTAGGAATTTGCGTCCGGCATAATATTTAAGATATATATATGTTTTTACATTTAGAATTGACAGCTGTCAAATTGTCAAAAATAACTGATTAATTCAGACTCTAGCGGCTATTCTTTCTTTCCCAAAAGACTGTCAATAAATTGATTGAAGAGAACTACGCGTCCTTTTTTCTTGGCTTGATTCTGAAAAGACTTCTTAAAATTTTGATCTTTGTTTAAGATTTAGCTATCTATTTATTAACTTTAAGGTTTTCATTATATAGGTATCTTGTAAATTTTAAGTATGATTAAAATTAATCTTGACAAGTAAAAAAATTGCATTTTGGTAAAAACTTAATAGTTCAAAACTAAATCCTAGTAATATCCTCGGTGATATTAAAATAGCTCTAACAACCATAAAACGAACATCTGATTTGTTTGACATTCATATTTTAAAGTAATTTTAAAAGGCTTACTTCGTAAGTTTTTGTCATAGTATATAAATATATAAAGTTTGATGGATTAACTTCATTCCAAGACTGTTTTTCTCCAGTTTTGTGTCTAGTTATTTTTTTTCATTGGAACATTGTAACAGCTTTTATAAAAAAATGTCTGCATTATCTCAATGAGTAAAAAATAATATTGTTAGTTTTAATCTCCTCATTTCACTAGTAAGCATGGTTGAACTAGGTACTTAAATTAAATAAAAATAGTAATTATTCAAAATATTAAAAATTACTCATTGAATAACAAATGAAACAGTAAGCTCTACTGATACTATTGGTAACCGTGATAAAACCACGTGATGATGTAAGTGTAGTACAATATTTTGAAAGATAGAAATAAGATTTTACCTAAAATTAATTTTAAAAGGCAATATGATATTTAATTTTTAATTTATTTTTTTAAAATCCATTTCAATTATCGTAGTTGGCCTTGAATGCTTAATTTGTTATTTATAGCCTAATTTTTATTTATCTATTTTTTTTTTTAATTAATTATTCAATTCATTCTACATTCTATCCTTGTAGTTCAATGAAAATTACTAGGAAAAAGAATACATTGAAAATAAAAATGTCAAATTTTACTCTTTGAAATAATATATCTTGGTACAAAGGCCTTTGTAGACAATCAAGTCAGAAACGGTGACTAATAAACCCATTGTATTACATATCGTTGAGTTCGTCTTTTAAAACTCAGTTTAAATTGTACTGTCAAATCTCAGAGCTTAGTAAAACTGTATTAGACATATTTTCAGCGCAAGCAGATTTTTAAAAATCGTGTTTATATATAATAAGTGTCTATAAATGTCGTTATCACCATTTTGAATATGGGTCAATCCTGACCTGACTGTACCATGTAAGACCCGTACTATTATATACTGTTGGTCTGTGGTTCTTAAAAGTTCTAGTAAAATAGCTATAAATATAGAGAATGTTCTAATTATATTAAAAAAGGTAATACCTGGCCTACCGACTGGACACCTTCTGCGATAAAGTAGATCATCTTAGGTAAGACACCCTGTACAGGATGTCCCAATTTGGTTGAAAACCAAGGGTATCTCGGTTATCAGTAAAGATTGAAAGATGCTGTTTCCACATCACTATGTTAACTTTTATGTAAAGCAATAAACAACAACATTCCATATCCACCTTATTTTTAAATACACAGGGTGACATTGTAGAGTTTGCATTTTAAGCCACATGCTGCAATTCGACGCCCCTGCATAGTATCAAAGATTTAAATACGGATTCTAGCAGATTTGTTTTCGCGGAGACGTAGTCAAAATTTTCCCAGATGCTTTCGTTTTTGAGATATAAATTAAACTGGTTACAATGAAATTTAGACACCCTGTATACATAATTTACTGTTGTAAAGGTCAAATTGACTTACTTCAGGTTTGTATTTCAAAATAATTCAAAAGTACATTGATACAAAATCCCACGTGACGACTATTATCCGCGCTTCTTTATGCGATATCAAAATGGAAAGTGCTTAAACCAGCCTGTCGGGACAAATATGTTTTCGTCAATTCCAAGTAAAATTGCGAAATTTCTAAAGTTTGAGAACTTCACAATGTATACTGGTCATTCATTTCTAACATTGGTTAGAAATGAGGGATCTGTGGAGTCAGAAAATGTAATACACATCGAGAAGAAACGAGAAAACGTATTTCCAAATTTTGTTAATAATGTGAATAATTGTAATATTAATATTCATTTCTATTAACATCACCCGATTTTTGTAATATGTTGATGAAATCAAAAATTGAAGCTACTTATAATAATTTTAGAATATTATTTCCCTAGGGATGTAAGTTGACTTACATCCTGTGGTTAAGGGCAACCAATACCTTGTTGAGTAACTTTCACTTACGTCTGTCAAAGCAGTGTCAAAATAGGTTGCTTACAATACAGAGAGAGGGAAAAATATTTTGTAAACCAAGTGCAGTGCAAATCGTAATAATAAATTGATTTGCATTTATTTGATATAATGTACATGTTTTTAGTGAAGCAGTAAATTGGCATTTTTTTAATTTGTAAGAAATAACAGAATTACAGAAAATTATTTTGAACTCTAATGTGTTAGATTTAAATAATATAATTGTTAAATATAACTGTTATTAACCTCTAAAAACTTAAACTTACTTTATCCTTCGTCTTCTAATACTCCAGTGCTATATAGGTCTTCAAGACTAATATCGCTTCGTCTTTCTTCAACACCAGATGCAATAAACAGGTTACTTTATGGTTTAAAGAAATAAAGTAATTCAGAAGTCCGACAAGAAAAGTGCTTGTGTGTTTTGCAGTAGTAAAATAAGCGTTTAAAGATGGCATCTTTGGTAGCCGTGTGGCAGACTATGTCGATCCTCGTGATGTAATAAAATAAAACACCATCACGTGCCGACACCGCTTCAAAAGATACTGTAACTGCTTCTAACACTGTTGGCTTATTGTTGCGTATTTGCAAGTGAGGTAGCACTAAGATAAGTATATTTACTTTCTTGTTTATTTTTCCTAGAGAAGACAAACATTGCACTAATGCGCAAAAACTACACTTTTTGATGTGTTAAAACTGTAACGGACGCAGATAAAATTGATTGGAGGTAGTTAATAAAGCTTTGCAATATATCAAGATACAAAAAAGTAACTAAGTTACTGCGAGAAAAATTCCTTTGGTCAAGTTACGACTTGTTAGAAACGGATATCGAAGTCATTACTGGTGGCTAGTGGCGTTTTTTGTGTTAGTTTTATCGCTTTGACTAGCCTCCCGGCTCCGGTATTCATATCAATCACGCACTGTTAAAAATTGGGTTAAAATTGCATAATTTTCACAGTAAAATTAATAAAAGGGTTTTACTATTAAATACACTACATTACACACTACTAGCATTTTAATAATGTAAGTATATCAAGCACTCTGAAAGTTTACCAAACATCCGTGAAAATTCATTAGGCATCTAAATTTTACTAAAAAGTTAGTGTACCATTGAATAAATTGCCGTAATTGTAACAGCGAGAGAAGAATAAAAGAAGAAATTTTTGACATCTAACACATTTTCACTTATATTATCTTTATCCATTATTTTTGAGTTTCATTGCAATATTTATGTAAAAATTAGGTAAGAATTTAGAAATATGTTATGTGTTTATAGTAACATTAGATTAATTATTTACTATAATATAAGAATTCCTTAAAAGCCTTGTCTTCAATAATTTTAGTTATCATCTGTTTTTGTTGTAGCTTTTTACCTTAATATATATTTTTTAAAAGCAAATTATGTTTTTTTTAAACCATACCTACCTATTTGTGTTGATAATAGCATTATCTTTTATGTTTGTTTAAAAACCATTCTTACTTTCGAACTGTATATTTACCATATTTGTTGTTTAAATTTGTTACAAATGGAGAATTAGAACTGAAACCAAACATAAAGTAAAGAAAATAAACGGAGACCCAGTGTTTATGAGATTTTTAATAGCATTTTAAATTAGCATAACTTTAACATACGGTTTATTATTTTTAGTTTGGCTAATTTTGTAATAACCTTTATAAAGTAATGCCCTTTCACATGATTTTACCTGAGAAAGCAGGAATTTTTACATATATTCCATACAAATTTTCAGTAATATGTTTAGTTTTTTTAAGTTTTTAAAGTAAATTTGGGTGAAAACAAAGGAAACAGAAAGAAAGAAACTTTAAGTGGCACTTATTGAAATTTTCCCTGTAATAAGGTTTTATTTTTATGTGGTAAATTTAAAAATACCAAAACAATATAAGTAAATTTGCCCCTAAGTAATATGTAAAATTACATTTATGCTAGAAAAAAAATTCTGTGGAAAACGGAAAAATACATTAAGTTCTGTGGTTTTTCAGGCCATATTCCGAAAATATACTAAAATAGTATTCTAAAAATACGGTTACAATGTTCGAATTTACTGCGAATTGGACACTTCAGCTGTAATTTTACTTCGAGAAATGAATTTTTACAATTACTTGTAAAAATACTTAAAATTACGTTTGTAAAATGATTACAACTTTTTTTAGGTAAAATCACAATTTCTAAGAATGCGGCTGATTATAACAATCCCGGCTAGACGTCTTATTTTTAAGCTGTCAACCGATATTCCCAGTAATACGGGCTAATAGCGAGTGAAGAATTAGGTTAGAGTTTTGTTTTGTTGGTACTATAGTGTTTTGGGAAATTCTATTTTACCAGATTACTAGAAGGTAATTCACTTTAATCAGGAATTAAACTCTATTCGCACATTTTACACTGCCTAAATAAGTGATACGTGTTGTGGCCTCGAGAAAAGAACCACGCACACCGTAGTATCCTAACTGTCGACAGATTTTCCTCAAAAGTTTATATTATACTATTTTAGAGTGGGCTGAGGAAATATGTCTCATTTTATTGTTTCAACTATTTATTTTAACCAAAAGTTGTAGGTTATTCAGAAAAATCGTAGATTATGGTTGTGGCAAAAACACGGTTATTTGGGTGTTTGATTCGATTTATTTCAAAAAAACTGATAGTTTTTTTAAACTTCTGACACATTTTTTAACCTTAAACCGGAATTTTATTGCAGGGCTCAAGAGAAACAACTTTAAAATAGCATAATTGCTTTATGTATTATAAATTCCCATCGGGGATAATGATGATATTGTCACACACTGTAGGCATTTTTACTTCTCTCGTTAAAGCGAAGTATTGTAATTTTGAAAAAAATCATCCTCAGATTTTTTCAGATCTTTACCTTTCAGGGTCCCTAGGAGCCAAAAAATATGTTTTCTCAATTCCTTCGGACTGCCTGTCTGACTGTCTTTTTCCAGTATAGCTGTAGGCTGTAGGTATGTTGTACTTTTTTAAAAAGTAAATTATCTAGTAACTAGATATTAACCCCATAGAACATTTATGGGAAGAGCCAACACGATGTTACTAACAAAAAGGCTCTTAAAAGTAGAATTATAGAAGAATGGGAAACTATTACAGAAGATATTAAAAGAGAATTAGTTTCTAGTATGCCAAATACATTAAGGGCTGTAAAAAAGCTAAAGGTTATACCACAATATATTATTTTTTAAACAGAAATGGGGACATATTTCCTGCAAAAACTAATGACAACATCAACTTGTTTCAAAAATGACTTACAGTATGAAGACTTTTTTAACCGACTGTATGTCATTTTAAACAATTATTTGTTAGACCAGGTCTAAATTTAAACATCTTCATGAATATGGCTGTAGCCACCGGATTTACTAAAAAAGTTTAATAGTTAGTTCTCCAATTGCTTTGCTTTTGTCACTATTATGTTTTCACGTATGATACAAAACAAGTTTTTTGTTTCATTGCTGAATATATTAAGTATGTCAAACCTATAACTGTCAATTTAGATCTGATCAAAATTTAAGCATATTTAATGAATATGACTATAGATTTTTGAAAATTAATTAAAACACAGCAGAACCTAAATATTTTTTTGAGATTTTGGCACTTACCAAATCTGTATGGTACGTTCCCTTTTATCTGCATTTTGTTCTAACCTTTTATTTTTGAAAACATCAGAAATATAAAAAATTGAAACAGCCCAGAAAAAACTATTTGACTCTTGCTCGTAAAGCTAAAAATCATACGGCTCTGTCAAAAAGCTTTTTCTTTGAAAGTATTCTTTCAAATACTTATTTATTGCTGATAAGTTCCATATTATTCTAAAATTTAATGCTAGAGTTATTATCTCTATAAAAAGTTTTTAAATGTCAAATATACTTAGAAAATTTCAATGAAACATCTGATTTTTTTAAATATAATTTTTTAAAAATATTATTAAATCTTCATTTTGTCCTGCAATACTGGCATGGTACTAGACTCTAATCTGTTCATGTATCGTATTAAACTGCTTTCCCTATTGTTTTTAATAAGGAGTAGGCAAAATATTGCAAATCAGTTCTACCATATTTCTTTAGGACATCTTGTAAAACCAAAATATTTTTAAATGGGACGTCATTGACAGCCGTGAATATTTTTTATATGCAATTTGTACCCTGAGAACCATAAGTTAAAAAACCTCAAAGTTATTAACTGCTTTCATCTGGCAAGGGGACGAAAAGTTAATTTTAAAATATGTAATTTAGAAAAGAAAAATTAGGATTAATAAAATATCATGGCACTCTGTCAGTGGCGGCTCGCCAGAGGACGCATGTGAAGCGCCTCTTCACCTACATTTTCCAATCAATTTACTTAAAAATAAAAATGTATTTAAAATATTAAGCATTTTATAATCTACGTTTCTATTTTAAAAATATAGTATGTTTCATATAAATTCACATTATTTACTTAATTATACCGTTATTTTCCATCTAGTGCGTAATATACTCAAAAAATAATAATGACTTAAAAACGTAACGCGCTGAACACCTTTTCATAAGAGCGACCCGTTGAGGAATCACAGTCAGCAGTTAACAAATTCCGCCTCAGACTCCCCCCGCATGCCGGCTTTCACGCTAAGATTTGTTTATGGCTGTTGTTATGGCAACGCAATGGTGAATATCCGTAAGCCAAATAGACATTGGAGCGGCAGAAAACTGCAGCTGCAGGCTGCAGGCGCTTGTTCCCTCGTTATGGAAAAAATGTAAATTAGTGCTTTCGGATCATTGGAAGCGGAAGTAGTTTTTCATCGTGTCGTGTATCGTGGTATATAACTATTTTCTAAGAACAAAAAAAATATATTAAAATCTTATAAATTCATATTATAGGCCCTAAGTATTAAAAAACGCTAAAAAGCTATGGATAATTAACACCATATAAAAGGTAAAAAATAGCCATTTTGGGAATGGTACCCCGATAATTTTTCGCCTGCGGCGCTGTTTTTACCTGCGGGACTGTACACCAGCCGCCACTGCACTTTGTAAAATTCTTTACCATAAAACAACAGCAGAAACAATAGGGTGCACAAAAGCTGTGGATTTTCGAATAACAAAATCAAAATGTTCCAATATTGATTTTTGACGTTTTCCATGAAATGATATTATTCGGTATACACCCCGCCACAAACCAACGTTACTATATGGATTTATTTCGGAGGTATATAAACAAAGTTTGTTTACATTCTCTGTCCCTCGTGACGCAGTGATAGCGTTCTTGACTTATAATTTTTTATAGAGTAGCGCTTCAAAAACCGTATTGCGTTTTGATTAGCCCTAAGTTGGGCTTTTTTTTGAGGTGGTCTGCAAAAGTTAATCTATATTAAAACAACGTTTTTTAATAAAATCTATACTCTTAGGTAGATCTGCCCCGTTAGCATAGCTAGCCCAGGTTCATCCATAAAACCATCATTAAATTTCATTTAATGCGGTAAACAAAACTGTACAAGGAATTCGGCAAATTCTTAGAAGAAACAAAAACATATTTGTAAATTTGCAGACATTTTAGGTAACACAATATTTAATCTTAAAAAATTACCCCCTAAATGGATCCCATCCCATCCCAAATCCATCGAGAAATTCCGCATCGCAAGTTTTCGTCCGAGTTGGGATTCAAACACGTATTCTGTACAACGTAGGCCGAGAATCTTAGCACTACCTCACGAGGTTAATACCGAAAATTCAACAAAACTTGTTTATACGTATGACGTGTCTCAACCAATAGCGCGCGCGGAAGCGCCGGCCATGCGACTATACCAGACGTTAATATCTCAATCCAATTCCTTCATTTCTTATTCGTCATTTACGAAAAAAAATCCATATGAATGTCAAAACGTGCACCTTGGTACTCCGTTCAGTTACATTTGACAAGATATTTAACCATAAAAGTTGCAGTTATTCGATGATTTGAGGTGTAATTTTATAGTTTTATGACGGTTTATAGCTTTAATGATGGTATTATTTTTACAGCAAACCTAACCTAATCCGCATTTTTGTTAATTATAAGTTATGTAAAAAAAACTAAGAGAAAAGTCATCCGACTGAACGAAAATTCGAATACATATGCGCTGCATCCAAATCCACAGGAACACTGAATATTCCAAAAAAAATGTTTATACTTGAAAGAACCGACCGCGACGTATCAATAGGAAACACACTGAACAATCTGTGTTGTGATTGGTATGATCCGCACGCAATAAGTCCGTTTTGTGTGTTTAAAGCTTATATTTAGCACTTATTCACTCAGTTACTGATATTGGATAACTATTTTTATCGGAGAATATTACAAACCAACAAATTTACTTAAAAAAGCAAACGCTATACTCAGTCAGGTCAGAATACAGCTTTTATAATATTTTCTTTTACCACATTTTTGTCTGTAAGAGTTCCGAAGAGACTGGTGGTCAATATACGTTATTATATCTGATACATAACCATATGCTAAAAGAAGTTTCCCTATTTATCTTGCAATATTAATTTCTTATTTTTGTGAGACAGATGACATTCTGACCTGGTGACTGCGGTGTCTTATCGGGATACGGAGAAAGTGAGTTGAGACGGTGAACCGAAGATCAAGTCGTGTCGCTCAAAGAAGAAAATAATTCAACAAAGTAAGCATTGTTCTCCGGAACAGTTTACACGGTCGAGTCACTTTGAAGCGCCATTGGCGGCAATTAGAGAGATTACATAAGCAATATAGTTGGTGTCGAACATGATTTCAAATTTTACGTTTTTGCCATTCTATGGTGTTTCTTTTTCGGGGCGTAAAATTTGTGATTGATTTGCTACACCTGTCGGTAATTATGATGTTACGTGTTTAGACCGGAAAAATTATTGCACCATTAGAATGTATATTCACAGGGTGAACTAGATTTATTACCTTTCCTTCCTTATCTCGGAGATATATAACAAATAAATACGAAATTAAGTTACTTTATACGTTTTTACGTATTAGAATATATATTATATATTTTACCAAATTCTCAATAAATAAGCAATATCAGAAATTATTAGAACATGTCAAATGTATTCTAATATATTTCAAACTAGGAGGAACATAGTGATATTAAAAATCAAATGTTATAATGATTAAAAAAAAATGTTGTAATTAATCATTACTTTTAACCATCTCTCTTTTTAGTACCTTCCCAGATTTTTCGAAAATCTTAAGATCAATCGCAAATCCAGACCTCTGAAATTGTGATATTGGTTTACATTTTACTTTATTTAGCTTGGAAAACCTACCTTTTATTGAGTTTTTTTTATTGAATATTCCAGTTTTTGATAATATTAAATATCCCTCAAGACAGTCAAAATCTTACTTTTTCTAAAATCATAGAAGAATTCGTGACTTTTCCATTCACAATATTAAGCGTCGTCTTTTGAGTACCTTTATTTTGACTGAGTGAACGTTTCAGCAAATGGAACTACGTGGTCCGCTAAACATTGCTCAATATGACGGTTAACGGTCATAGTACTATTTTCGATGAGAACTAAATCTGAATGTGTTGAAATACCAACTCATGCCATAATACTGCTGCCTCCAAATGAAGAAATACAGAACTGAGAAAACCGTTCGCCCTGTTTGTATGTTCATGGACCAAATTCAATCGTTGAGTCCGATGAGCTGTGAGCAAAGAAGAAAATGCAATTGGTCTTCTTGATGTCAACCCCGCCTCCTTTAATCTACAACGGATCGTTTATATAGAAGCTCTTATACCAAGTACATTTTCAATGCGGTAACTGATAATGGTAAATGGTATGCCTCTATACGGTAAAAAATTTAATGTGATAAAATGGTCATCGCGCGGATTTGTGACGGATGATGTCTCTGATCTTTGCCATCGAGTGTACTCGCTAGTCTGACGAAACCGACTAATTGCATCTTAGACACTGCACAGTACTCCTTGATCTCTCTAACTCATCTGCAATGTATCGAATATAGGACCATCATCATTTAACGTAACAGCACGGACTACATCCCATATGCACCCATATTTTACTCACTAAACTGACAATGGAAGTATGGTGATACTTTAGGAAATAATATTGCTGTTGTTGCTACACAACAATAACATTGTTGTATTAAGATTATAACTGGGTTTTTTCTATTTTATCTATCGAACAAATGTAAATTTTTTTATAAAATTTAAATCTCTCACCAAAAAGATATTCAAATAACTTAAAAAATGAAACGTTAAAAACAGACAAAGCAGAAGATTGCAAATACGCTAAAACGATAGCATTTCAATTTATCCACAGGGTGTTCAAAAGTTATGGAATAAAAGAACAACTTTGCATCTCCTTGTATAAATCCAAGTTCTTTAAAATTTTCATTCAAAGCGGTCCAAAAATGAAAAAGTTGGTATACGTAAACATGCCTACTATTTTTTTATTGGAATATATTATACTATGCTTTACCGAATGTAGTACAGTTGGTGAGACTATCGTAATACAGGAGAATTAGTAGTACTCAAAAAATTTACTTAAAAACTGCATGAGCAAAACATGATAGTAGTGACCTTATCATCAAGGCACATACATGTTTTACCAAAATGAAAAATATTGTAAAATTATGTATTAATTTACATTTTACTACCTATTAATAATAGATTTAACCCCAATTATTCATTTTGTAAACAGCTGGAATCATTTTTTATTTTTTCTAAACAATGATGTCATATAAACATAAATTAAAATTAAATTTTAAAGTCGTGTTCGGGACAAGCAAGGTAGCAGCTAATTTATTATGTTTAAGACTAGCAATTTTATAAAAAAAATTATATTTATGATCACAAAGTGTTCATAGAAAATACTACAAAATTGTTCCCAGGTGCAAAATAAAATCGATGAAGAAATGTGAAACTTCAAAACAATTTTATTTTTTGCATAACTCTTTATATGCAAAATAAATTAAAATGGATTAATAATTATAAATACAAGAAACAGGTTTCTGAAAGTTCATAATAATCCGTTAATTTGTTTTAAGGAAACAGAGAAGTAAAATAAGACCGTATGATTTTTTTAGGAACAGATAAATTGGATATATTTCTCGCTTATCCTGCCTCATACTAAAAAAAACTAACTTAACTCATTTTCAATTCTCAGTTAATGAAAAGTATAGTATGACAAAGGACAATAGTTCTTTGAAAAGAAATGAAAAGAAAGGTAATTATACATTTCTCAGAAAATTTTCCATTTATTAAATTCCCATTGCCAAGAGCCGCGAAATCGAAATTCTTAGTGAGATAACTGAGTTACAAGGCTAAAATGTTTTATATATGAAAGGGGGTCATCAGATCCATGACTTGTTTTAATTATAGTCTATGTTATAACGATAATATAAACCCATATGCTTGTGGAGCACATTTTCAAAGGTTATGGTGTAGCTTCTCAAAAAAATTTCGATTTATTAAAATCCCATTGCCAGAAGCCATCAAATCTTACCAAACATAATAAACATATATATATATATATATATATATATATATATATATAATATATATATATATACATATATATATATATATATATATATATATATATATATATATATATATATATATATATATATATATATATATATATATATACATATATATATATATATATATATATATATATATATATATATATATATATATATATATATATATATATAATATATATATAATATATATATATATATATATATATATATATATATATATATATATATATATATATATATATATATATATATACAGTGTGTATCAGCCAAATGGAATAAATTCGATAATAAATAAATGGGGGCGTGTTCGGAAAAACGCTTGGACCCGTCGATTGGTATTTTTAGTTGCTCATTTTCTCCAATAAAAACTTTTTATACAGGGTGTGTCATGTAACAGTGGTCAATGCCAACTTTCTTATTTCAAATGCAACACCCCAGATATTATTTAATTTTTGGATTCTTTAGGAGATTCTAAACATATTTTATGTTTAATGTCCTATACCTATCTTCAACTATTTCGGCAATATTAAGTGTTTTCAAATTTATTGCAAAAATTAAGATTAAAAAAATAAAATTATTTATTTCTTCATAATGTATAAACAAAAGTAAAAAGTTAATTTAGGAACTGTTGAATATGCTCGCCGCGAACGTCTTGGCAAATTCCTAATCTTAAATAGAAATTTCTTCTAACGTTATTTAGCATCTCAGGCGTGACCGATCTAATCGCAAGCGTTATTCGTCTTCTTAAGTCAGCTAAGTCGAGGGGTTTAGTTTTGTATACAACATTTTTAATATGTCCCCATAAGAAAAAGTCTAATGGCGTCAGATCAGGGGATCGCGCTGGCCATTCTATCGATCCTCGTCTCCCTATCCACCGATTTGGAAATATTCCGTTGAGGTACTGCCGGACATTAATTTGGTAATGGGGCGGTGCTCCATCTTGTTAAAACCATATCATATTCGCTGGAACTTGTGGGTTTGCTGGATCCGGATACAAATTTGTCAAAGTTGGCACGACATTATTTTGGAGCAGTGCTAAATAATTATCGCCATTCAAATTGCCGTCAATGAAAAAGGGGCCTATGATATGATCCCTAACAATTTCTGCCCAAACATTAACCTTTTCAGGATATTGAGTATGTTCTTCGCTGATCCAGTGAGGATTTTCCCTAGACCAATAGCGGCAATTTTGACGATTTACATGACCGTGAAGTGTAAAGGTGCACTCATCCGAAAACAAAACATGTTCTAATTGAATAACATTGTTATCTAACATAGCCATCATTTGTTCACAAAAATAAGTTCTCCTATCATAATCGTCTTCCATGAGCTCCTGAGTTGGTATCACTTTATAGGGATGCATTTTATTTTCTTTTAATGTTCGAATAATCGACGTATGGCTAATATCGAACATTGCGGCGGCTTGTCGACTAGAAATATGTGGGTTTTCCTCCAACTCAAGCATAATATCCAATTTTTTTATCTGCCTCACATGTCCAAGCTCGCGAAACTGCTTTTCTATTTTACTAATTGTCCCTTGGGATATATGCGGCAAATTTGGAAATTTTTCATGAAATAAGCGAGCAACTTCCACTTGTGTTCGTGTGTTATCTCCATAACCAATCATTTGTAGAATTGTTATTTTATGCATTTCTGTTAAATGAACCATTTTTCTGATATTAGGTATTATGCAGTTAACGAAATTCAAAAGACTATGACACTGACACTGACAACTACTGTCTTGCAAAGAGAAAGGCCAGGCATTTTACACAAAAGTAAACAAAACTTAAAAGTAAACAAAACTGGCTCTTTTTGTTCCATATCAATAAAAAGGAACGCTAAAATGGTTTTTACTTACATTCTTAATATGAAGACCTAAATGGTAAATAAGTATTGAGTGTGTTGTAGCGAATTTTTGTAATCAAATAAATAGTTCAGTAACCAGAGCCACTTTCATGAATAATAATAAATTCGAAATAAATAAAATAAAAATAAATTTGAAAACACTTAATATTGCCGAAATAGTTGAAGATAGGTATAGGACATTGAACATAAAATATGTTTAGAATCTCCTAAAGAATCCAAAAATTAAATAATATCCGGGGTGTTGCGTTTGAAATAAGAAAGTTGGCAATGACCACTGTTACAGGACACACCCTGTATAAAAAGTTTTTATTTGAGAAAATGAGCAACTAAAAATACCAATCGACGGGTCCAAGCGTTTTTCCGAACACGCCCCCATTTATTTATTATCGAATTTATTCCATTTGGCTGTTACACACTGTATATATATATATATATATATATATATATATATATATATATATATATATATATATATATATATATATATATATATATATATATATATATATATATATAAAACAATCTTAAGAAAAATATAAATTCGAAATAAAAGTCGAGTGAAGCCAACTTAGTCTCACAAAAATTCAACATCTTTTTAAAAGACTTCCAAAACTTGAAAAAAATTAAAAATGGTGGAATGGCGCCAGAAACTCTGCCGAGCGTCTTGTAACTCTGTTATCTCACTAAGAATCTGGACTTGACGACGCCTGGCAATGGAATTTTAATAAATTGAAAATCTTTTAAAAAGTTGCACGATTACCTTTCATTTCATATCACATACATTGTATGTTCTTAAAATGGCGCTACTTGGATGCGCTCTCAAGCATATAGATTATATTTATGTATAATCACATGCAAAAAGCATCAGAAAACTGTTTTTTTTCAAATATAGTAGCAGTAGGAAGTCTTTAAAAAAAATAGTCTTATAACTCACTTATCTCAATAAGAATATCGAGTTTTTCGCTCCGGGCAATGGGATTTTAAGAAATCGAAAATTTTCTGAAAAGTTACACAATTACATTTCATACCGCTTATATTGTGTGTTCTTAAAGTGGCGCTACTCGGATGCGCTCCACAAACATCTTGCTGTTTGACATAGAACGAAAGCTTTCACGGCTGTTGTCAATTAAAAAATCATCGTTCTTGAGATTAGGCCCGTTCAAATTGAAATCACTTTCCGATGTTTCGCCTTCGATTGCACGAGGCATCTTCAGGGATCTTTACTTCACGAGATCGAAACAATGGATGAGCTCGGACAGATTTATAGCCGAGCTGTGTGCACCGAACCGTGACCCGGTGTAATGATCGGTTTCCACGTATGATGTAGACTGAAGCCCGTATCTCTATTAAAATTGTTAGGATGCTTATAAATTTCAATAGATTTTCTAATTTTCCGTTTATAGATTCCCGAGACCGATGGAAGAACTTTGGTTTCTTTTACATTTATGACATTTCCAGTGGAATGTTTGTGTTCAGATACAGCAGATTATACAATTTGTTTCTTTCTAATACATCGTTCTTGTTCCTTAAGCCTCGTCGATGTGGCTCGTCCAGTTTCTACAATCGCTATAGGAACAAGGAATTGCATATAGCCCTTCCGTTTGGTAAGGAATAGTGTTATTTGGTGATCGCAAACATTGTCTAATTTTCTTATGTGTGTTGAAGATTGTCCGTATGTTGGGCCGGCGAAGTAACCTTGCAATTTTATCTGTGGTTCCGTGTATATATGGAAAAACTACCATCGGTAACTCCTTATTAGATTCATTTCATGGAGTAGGACTGTCATATTTTCTAATTGATCGTCTAATATCCTCAGTGTTTTAAGAGGGAACGAATGTTGCACTGAGGATATTAGACTACGAAAAAAAATATAACAATCCTACTCCATGAAATGAAACTTATGAGGAGTTACCGATAGGAAGTGTAGTTCTTCCACTACGCGGAACCACTGTTAAAATTGCAATATCCATAGGATGACTAGACAATGCTTGCGATCTCCGAAAAATATTGCACCTTTTCAAACAGCAGGAGTAAATAAAATTTCTTGCTTCTATAGAGAAGTGTATGTGGGAGAAACAGGACGCTCAATATCAACTAGATTTAATGAGTATTAGTAGTATCTCAAGAACCATGATTTCTTGTCTTGATATTTGTATTATCACATGCAGGGGGCATGCATCGAAAATCTGATTTGTTCAAATATCGTAACAGTAGAGCTCTTGTGCTACATGTGCTTTGGTTATCATTATAACATAAGCTATCGTTTGAAAAAAAATCATGTATCTGGTGACCCCATCCCTTTATATATTAAAAATATTATCTTGTTACTCAGTTATCTTACTAACAATCTGGATATTTCGCCTCTAGGCAATGGGATGTTGATAAATCGAAAATTTTCTGAGAAGCTACACAATTATTTTTCGCATATATTATAGGTTCTTAAAATGGTGCCACTTAGATAATTTTTTTATATCTTATGACCTGTGTTAATCATGTCCTGCTTGTCACGTAAATATCATATATTCGGACTCGTAAGCGGTGATAGCAATTTTCATTATAGCCATTATGTTTTTCTACCTAAAAAGCAACTTTCATATCTATTTCTTCTGTGTATCGTAAAACCCTTGTTTTGATGTCGCCATCGCTTCGCCTATTCGGTAGATTTGAGTAGTGTAAATACTTAACGGGAAATAGATTTTTGTAATCATGGAAAAATCAACGTCCCCGATTTTTAGAGATCTTCACGTTTTAAGGTCTTTAGATGTCAAAAACATGTTTTCCCAGTTCCGTCTGTCTGTAGGTCTGTCGGTCTCTCTGTAAGCGGCCTAGCTCAAAAATTACTTATCCTATTGAACTTTTGCCGAAAAATCAAGAGTCATAAGGGGATGAAATGGTTACATTTTGGTAAAAATCCAATATTGCAAAAGAAAATGACGGCATATTGAAATGTTAAAAAAATGTATTACTAGAAATGCACTTACTCAATTAACCTGGAATTTTGCACAAAAAATCAAATATTCCGTTGAAATCATCTGGTAAAATTTTGGAACGAATCCAAGATGGCGTAAAAAAATGGCAGCCTGGTGAAAGGTTAAAGAAATATTACTAAAAAACTGCTTATCCAATTTACATGAAATTTTGCACAAAAATCAAGTATTACTAGAAATCAAAAATGGCAGCCTGGTGAAAGGTTAAAGAAATATTACTAAAAAACTGCTTATCCAATTTACATGAAATTTTGCACAAAAATCAAGTATTACTAGAAATCAACTGTAAACTCTGGTACGAATCCAAGATGGCGAATCAAAATGGTGGCTTATTAAAATATTTAAAAAACAGTGTGAGAAAACTTCTTATTAGATTGGTTTCAAATTTTGTACAAGAATGGAGTGTGATATAGAGATAAACTGGTAAAATTGTGGTACGAATTGAAGATGGCGAAACAAAATGGCGGCCAAATAAAATGTAATTGTGGAAAAAATGCCCCTCCAAGGTTTTAAATAGCTTTTTAACTTTTTTTTTTTAGTTTGACTGTCAATTTGAGGCGTAGTTAAAAATCTACTTAGACGATTGACTTAAAATTTTAGTCGAAAATTAAAGGTCTTATGGGGATGGTAACATTTTGGTAAATATCCAGTATGGGAAAACAAAATGATGGCCTGGAGAATTGTTAAAGAAAATTATCACTAAAAAACTAATTGTGTTAAATAGAAATGAACTGGTCAAATTTTGGTATGAATGCAATAAGGTAGGTAAAATGTCAGCCTGAAAAAAAAATATACTATATTAATTTCAAATTTTATGTGATATAGAGATAAACTAGTAAAATTATGATGCGAATTCAAAATAGCGGAAGAAAATAGCGACCAAATAAAATGTTTAAAGAATCAACGTAAAAAAGAAAATCTTATTCAATTGACTACAAATTTTTCACAAAAATTAATTATGACATAAAAAGTGTTACGAAGTCAACATTCAGTTTATCTTAAATTATATTTAAGAATCAAATGTGTCTTAGACAGAAAGTGGTAAAATATTGGTACGAATCCAGTATGGTGGAACATAATCCAAATAAAATAATCCAATAATCCCAAAAAAAATATTTTTGAAGAGAGTATGTGTATATGTATATGTACTAATGAGTATGTGTTGAACGAAACTGGATCACACTTCACTCTTTTTAAGAAAAGGAAAGAATCAAAACGAGGGAAGTTCCGGGTAAAGAAAATGTACCGATTTTTTTCTTTTGCAGTTCTAATTTATTTAAGTTCACTAAACTAGAACTAATAGGTCATCTCTGGGAGCGACTTTTAATTTTACTAGTGGTGGGCGTTACTTGAGATACTTTCCAAAAGTGACCATATAAGTGACCCTAAATGACCCGTTAATTTTAAAAATGTCTAAAGTTCGCCAATTCTTGAAAATGACTGCATAATTGGCCTAAAATGACCAGTCATTTACCGATTTATAAATGACTGCTAAATCGAAAAAAAAATTAAATGTTTTTTTGCTTTTACAGATCAATTTTGTTTGGTATAAATTGAGAGCTTAAGATAAAAGCATACTTTCGAACGGTTTTAAAATGGAATATTTTATTCATGCAGAATCATGAAAATTATCAACAAAATTTTTTTCGTACAGTGTAGTACACGTAATTATGTCTGAAGCTGTGAAAGATAACTAGAGTTTAAAGTTTCCGTAAATTTATTTTCATATTATAAAATTCTGATCTTTAATTCGAGAATGAGAAACTGTCGGTCACTTTAAAATTGAATCGTCATATTTTCTTTTGTGAAACCTTTAACTCCTACAATCGCTATTCATCGCCACTCATTGAAATATTTTTAAATGGTATTTAATTTGGTGCCCATCCGCATAATGGACGCCAAAGCTTGGGAGTCTTGGTATATATTAGAGACTTCTGAAATCTGTCACATCTTGATAAACAGTGCATGAGTCGTGGTAAAAAGGGTGTGTAACCATGTATCCTTACCGATTCCCATACTTGCCCATGGCTTGGCCACCGTCTATTGTTACAACAGGTAAAGATCGTCGCGTTCCTAAGTGAGCGACACATTATGCCTAAGGTTACTCAAGGCTTTCAACCAGTGGTGGCTCTTAGAGCAGGATAAGTTTATTTGCCAAAATATTATGGAATTAACCAAGCATAGGATATTTTATTTGACGATATACTAAATGAATAAGTTTTTAGCCAACTTAATTTGTCTCTTATGTTAATAATAAGTATATATATATATATATATATATATATATATATATATATATATATATATATAAGTAAATAAATGTATCAGCGCATGCTCAATGAAAACACCACAATTGGAGACATTTCACAATAGCTGTTTTTTGTTAAGAACATCACATATTACGGAAAAATAATGTTTTTAATATGAAATAAGATTATTATTAGGTTGTTAGAAAAAATGTACATTATAAAAGCACTCTAGCACTAGAACTACAAATACTATTTATTTTTAAAGGAATATATAATAATGGTAGGTACCTACAGTACAATAAATAGTGAGACTGTTAATAACTATTTTTTCCTAACAGGGATCATGTGCCTAATGTTGTATACCAAGCTGATCTTATTTTTGTTTCCTGTATCTCTTCTAAACTGAAGCTATAAAACCTTGTTTTAATCTAACTTCTGAATTGTTTTAATGAATCAAGAAGATCTGTTATTAGATGCTTCCACAGAGTAATCTTTCACTTTCTCTTTGTGCAGTATGATCTTAAAATTATGTAAACAAAAAAATTTAAAATGTATCTTAATTTTAAAACGAAGATTTTTACTTTTTTTGTGAGCAGCGATCAAATAAGGGCCACATGAATATGTCTATTTATTGTAGGTCTAACGTCTTCAAAAATAATAAATTAATTACGTCTCGTAAAACCTTAGTCTTCCTATCAGTCAGAAATGTTTTTAAAAATATCAGCCCAATCAGTAGGTAAGGCCAATTTCGCTACATAAATCTGCATAAATTCGCCACTTCAATCTCTTGTATCGCCGTTTAATCGTAATATTAGATCGCAGGCAACTATATTTCGTTCGGTGTTGTCAGGAGCGTGTCTAAGGTGTACTTGTTTGAAAAAATCATGTTTTAAGGAAACAAATTCCGAGTAATAGCGTAAACCCGATTTACAGAAGAATTTAACCAGGTCCGGAGGCTGTGCATCGGCGACTGGCAACTCTGTCGATTGAGCTACACGGAAATAACTCGTTTGAAAAAAACGACGCCGGATATCGTTTATTTATATTTGTGATAGAAAATAAGTGGCGAAATCTTAGTAATTTCAGAATTTTCATAACTTAACGCCTTATTACTTTAATTTTTTTATTCTGCAATAACGAAAGTAATAAACAAGTAGAAGCGATGTTATTTCAGATTCGAAAGACATACTCCTTTTGAAAAAAAAAAACAGTAAAAATAAACAAATTAAAATAAAATAATTATTTGCTACAAAAAGTAAGCACGCCACTGGTCACCTGCAAAGAATTAAAATGGTCCGAAATCTGTGTATTTTAAAATCGGAAAACTAAAGCATGGGAAGGAAGTACAAGTGCAGGTCCCACTCCACAAAATTTGACAAAATCAGCTTTTTCTTACACGGGAGGGTTGAGGAATAAAATTTTGGTTGTTACCTGCCGAAGGTATTGTTATACCACTATTATGTAATCACTCGTGTACAATGGGTAAAAAAGATTAATATATGATTTTGATTTTAATTTTATATATTTCATGATATGACTAATTTTTCTAATTTTATAACAAGATATATTTGCTGAAATATATGATTGCACTTACCAACAAGGGGTAAAGGGCGCAAAAACATTAGACGAATTTTTCTTTCTTAAATTTTTTTAACCCATAATAATTATATAATAAATATTAAGTTATATATATATATATATATATATATATGTATATATATATATATATATATATAAATATATATATATATATATATATATATATATATATATATATATATATATATATATATATATATATATACATATATATATATATATATATATATATATATATATATATATATATATATATATATATATATATATATATATATATATATATATATATATATATATATATATATATATATATATATATATTAATATATATATATATATTATTATTCTGCAGATGTATATATATATAAATATATATATATATATATATATATATATATATATATATATATATATATATATATATATATATATATATATATATATATATATATATATATATATATATATATATATATACATATATATATATATATATATATATATATATATATATATCTGCAGAATAATAATATAATTTTCAAATATCCTAAACAGGATATTCTAAGGATATTCTCAGAAAATATCTTCCTATCTAGAAATATGTTTGCAGATCACGTATTTTCCACAAAATACCAATTATAGAGCTATATAGGGTGACAACTCATAATTTCCAGCTCCTTATTTTTTTTTAAGAGTTTTTCGATTTAAGTATTCCAAGATAAACTGGAATTTGTAAAAACGCCATGAAATTTAATATAAGATATTACAGGAGCCGACTTGCCATTTAATTTACTGTAATGGTAGTTTTTCATTCCCATGGAGAATAATATAAAACCAGTCTTAGACGTATTCAGTATCAAACTATTATGGGCACGCCAATTCGACATTATTTCAGCCAGTTTCAATTTAATTGTTGATATTTGCGATAATCCTGAATCTACCACAATTAAAGATGTGTCATCTGGCAACTGAAATATATTATTTATCCTTGACCTATTTGACAGATCATTTACGTAAATTAAAAATAGCAGATACGCCACATGCCTTCGAACTTTGAGGTTCAAGGTCATTAATTCTTCCACTTGTTCCTGTTATGCCATAACCATATGTCATGATTAACCAGGTGAATACTCTTGAGAAATTAAAATACAAACCACCAGCCAGTTTCTTTTGATCCAGTGCTTTAACAACTACCGTAACAGCCCTATAGATGACCGGTTCAGCTTACATACCCGCCCGAAATTCAAATCGGTATTCTATATTGTCACAAACTAAAACAGTTTGGGAAAAGTAGGTACTCATTTAAAAAAAATAATAACATACAGAAAATAACTGGGAATATCTACAAATGTTATCCACTTTGCCAGGGTAATTTATTGCTTTCTTCTCGAGTTTTCTGTGAAATAATTGTGTAACACAAAATCGTTTTCTGGCTCATTGCTTGCCAGCTCGCTCGTGAGAACAGTACTATATGGGCTATCGATATCTTAGAGACCGCAACAAATCAATAATAAGACAAAAGACTTCCGAGGTGGGTTCGTGTAGATCTGCGGCCGTAGTGACAGAAAAATAAATCGCTGTAAACCAGAAGTAGCACTTTCTATTTCACGAGGGCGCCAATTCTTCACCGGGCGATCGTCAGAGGCGGAGACCAGTGTATTTAAAGGAGATGGGGATTTATTAAAATTTTAGAAATATTTAAAAAAAAAATTGGTGTACAATACGAGAATCGTACAAATAATGTAGTAAAAATAAAAAAAGCATTTTTTTTATCTGACCAAAGCCTTTGATACAGTTTGTTACATAAAACTACTAACCCTACTCGGGGATATCGGATTCAGGTAACTGTCTTTAAGTGTTTTTAAAATTTATATTCAAAGAAAGAGACATTTCTGTAAATCAAAGACCTTATACGCGACTCAATGCTTGTTGAGCATGAAATACCACAAAGAACTGTGTTAGAACTTATTCTGTTAATATATCTTAACGAGAGTTTGAAAGTTAAGGTGAATTAAGATAATATCCCATTCGCCGACGATAAGTTTGTTCTATCTTCAGAGAGTTTATGGAATTAGGTGAAGTATATTATAGCTTTAAGTTTCAACAACAGAACCACTAAAATAATGGTAGAATTAGACAGATCATATTAGATATTTGGAAATATAAATAGACAATTTCGTAAATAATCACAGAAAAATCAGTAAATTGACATTTCTCCGGAACTTTCCTTGTAAAAGATTCCACCACACCCAAAATACAGTTTAGATATACATATAGTTGCTTGGTAATAACTTTATCATGTGTCAGTTTTCTTGATAAAAAGAAAATTTTATTACGAGTTAAAATTCTGTTAAAAGAGTTTTGCGTCTCTTACTTTCCTCGTAAGAGATATACAACCAGATAAAGGCATACATGTATTAATACACTAATGGAAACCATAAACACTAATTTAATGTGAAGCGATTATCAATTAGTTTAAATAATTTTATTTCAGTTGATCAGAAGTCGCGAGGGGGTAAGACGTGTGCGAGACGTTGTTGCCATATCAGTCGAATATTATTCATACATCGAAAAATTATCACTATAATATCTAACAAATTTTCCGTTTAAAAACTTATTGTTAAAAATATTACAGGCAAAATAATTTTCAATATTAGGTATTGAGTGTCTGGGGGGTGGTAATTGGGGTAATTACCCTACCCTACCCCCCTTTGGAAGCGCCCTTGTTAGGAAGTATTCTTTTTTAAATTAATATTTTCGGAGAGTGTCACGGCAAATTAAATTTAAGCATAAAAATTATGTTGTTTAATGAGTTTAAAATATTTAATAAAATCAAGTTCCTAAAGCGTAACGCGAGTTCATTGCAGGTTCATGAAAAATCTATAATATCTAGAATGGAAAAAAACGCAATCGCCTAAACTAGTAGCTAATTCTAAGTGGTACATACTTTTATATTAAGTGAACCTAAATCTATTTCTCCTTACTATTCTATATGATTTTTAAAAGTTCGCTGGAATCTCTTCTAGTCCATTTTTTTTTCGGACAAACATACCAACATTGAGATTTGTATGTAGATATGGATAATTGTCTATCAAAAAGACAGTCTATCAGGCAGTTTCATAAATTCGCCACATTAATCGCTTGTGTCTCGTCTTAATCATAATATTAACTCGTACGTAAGAAGATTTTATGCGGTGTTACCAGCTTTGTGATTTAGGTCTAAATGTTTAGAAATGCTATACAAAAACTATGCTTTAAAAAGAAAAATAGGATTGCCGGTTCATAGAATAAAATAGATCTATAAACAAATTTAACCAGCAGGTCGGAGGCATTGCGTCGCGGAATGGAGCTCTCGTCATTTAGTTTTGCGGAAATCTCTAGAGGATAATTTATTTTAATAATAAAATAATCGGTATGTAATATAGATTTAATCACACTACTTCAGATTTTCTAATAAAAAATGTTGAATTACCTGTTTATTAAAAATTCAGTAGCTAGTATGTGTCTGAACTGTAATGAAAATGCAGTGTGATAAAAAAAATATAAATTACCGCATGAAATAAAATGTTATGCCTATTCTGGTGTCAATTATGCAAAACGTTTTTCAGAGAATTCATCCATTCTTGTCTAACAAAGAGGCGTATTGCACCTATAGCGGGTGTGACAGCATTTCCGCATATCAGAAGGACACAAATCACTGTAAATTGTTTTAAGAGATGTCCGTACTTCGATTTTGCAAATAAATTACATATTCATGCGTACTGATGATATATATTATGTGTTTGGAAGACTGCAAAACATAGACCACAGATGTGTTAGAATTAAGTAAGAAAATAACTTTAAAATTTCGCTTAGCTTTTATAACGAAATAGGAAATATATTATTATTATGAGACATCTAAATACTAAGATTGTCACCTTAAAAAAGGGTAAAAGCGATGGTCAAATAATTTAAGTTTTCCTGGAAAATGGTTTTATTTGTTTTTTGTTTTCGAGTTTGTGTGTTTTATTTCTCTTCTTAGGTTTGTTGGTCGGAGACCAAAATTAACGTATTGTCCAAAATACTAGCAAATAATTTCCTAACTTAGAAAAGGTGTTTGCGACAGACAAATAAGATTGATAATAAATTAGGAAGTTAGTACTTTTTCTGCTGGCAGCATTAATAAAATATTATTTTCAGTATTGATGACAATGTTATTGAATTATTGGACGTTTTATGTGCTTGCTTTTTATCACACCCTTTTGACTTCCTCTGATCCTCTTCTCGCTTTAATATTTTTATAAAAAATAAATAACAAAATACGTTGTAATTATGTTGTTTTGAGATCATTTTAAACAATACACTAAGTTATAATATAGAAAATTAAAGAAAAAACTATGAACTAAAATTAGTCTGTGTCCAGCTGTCTTAGTTTGTTTTTTAAAAACTACGTAATTATTATTTATTGATAATTATATTACTATTGTTAATTCATACCTTATATTGACCACCATTATTTATGAACTAACCTTTTAATATATTAATCATGATTTTTGGTACCTCTATAATCCTGTAGAAGTGAGTATGGTATAAGAAAAACAGGGCCCCTGAATTATACGAGATCTTAGTAAATACTTTGCGATAGCTTACATATTCATTAATTATTATTGATTTTCATATTTTACTAACAACCAGTGGCGTGTATAGATTTTGAACGATGAAATTACAACAACCAAGAAAAAAAAGTTGTATGTGTCTAAAACATTTTTTTTGTTTTGCCCGCCAATCCTGTACCATTTAAGCTTAAATAACAGAGGTTCTGGGGGAGGGTTTTTAACTTCCAACTCCCCCTTAAATACGTCACTGCTAACAACTGTTCAACCTTTTGCGACCGTTTTTACATAGTCAACATTCTCCCCCGTAGATTTTTATTAGCTGCATTTCGAGATGATAACAATTATTTGTTTGGCATATTTAAAAAGCGATTCAACAGGAGTATTAAGGTGGGTTCATATAATATGACTTTTTCTTTATCATTTTGTATTTCCCTAACTTTAGTAATAACTTTTTCGATATGAAGGACCATGTCTCGTTCAGTTTATTATTAGTTTTAATAATGACATACAGCTTAATTTGTAATATTAAAATCTATTATTACAAAAAACTATAATTTTTTTTATATTATAGTATCTACCTTGTAGAAACAAATAAATGATATGTGGAAACACTGGAAACTAAAAAAATATTCCTAAATCCCGCTAAAAAAAATTAAAAAGTTGGCTTAAATTGTGAATTCGTTAAAAGCGTAAAGTTTTGGTTTTAGCCGTAAAAGATAAAGTTCAACGAACTTTAATAGTTCGTGAACGCTCGTATTTATAACTTAAGGTTTAACTCTTCCTTATTACTAAAGTTATGATAAACGAAAAATATAACGAAAAAGCCATGTTACATGAACCCACCTTTAATAAAAATGAGGACTTCCAAATTACGCCTATTATTTAAATTTGAGCAGTTTACCAATGAATCCCAAACATTTGTTGTAATATGATGTTGCTTATTCGTAGATATATCTTGCTAAAAATATTTTTGCACTAAAAACGTTACAAAAACCACTTTATATGTCACAGCAAAAGTGAAGTTAGCCATGATATTTGAAAATCGAGACATTATTGTCAACACTAAATTAAACCAATCGAAAGTCAATTAGAAAAACATCTTAAACATTGTTAAACGCATTAAAAGGGAAAATTAACAGAATTATCCTAAACTGTTTCCATTTAATTTACACTTTTCTGGTTTGCGAGATCTACAACACAATTACAATTATGAGTGCACATGTATACAAAACTTATTTTTTTACGTTACTCTCAAAAAATATTCCGAGTATAATATTTTTTTATTTAGTAAACTAGTTATCATCTGAATGGCATAATCACAAAAAGAAAAGTCAAAATAAAGACATAACAGAAATTATTTGAAAGAAATTAGACTGACGTTTAAGAGAAAAGTGACCCTTCTTGGTTTATTTAAACCGATCCCAAACAAGATAAGGCGAAGGGTTGAAAAACACAAACACTGTGATTAATAACAGTAGCTGTCATTACTTAAAAAGATAAACAACCTTCTTGAGGTTTAGAAAGGAGAATAACAAGTAATAAAAGCTTCTATTAATTCTTTACGCTAGGATCACAGAGATAACAGGTAGGAATTTGGTCTACTACCTACTAATATATACAGCAATTACCTAGACGCGAATAATAAATAATACGTTAGGTACATTAGTTTATCTATTATAATTTAAAATTGTTTTATGGTTTCTCCAAAATTTTCCTCAAGAATATAATTGTTTTTTTAAATTATGCCCTTATTTAAAAAGAAAATAAAAAATATGCCCCGCTGTTAAATGAAAATTGTTAATTATCTCATTTACTATCTGACATTACCTTTTTTCCTCTGTAACCCTAAAGTCTCAAAATAGCGTCAAAAGGATTGACGTACAGGATGGTCCAACACAGCGTTTAAGTCCAATAGCTCGGTTATTGTGGGAGTTAAAAAAATATTTACAAAAGTTGCAGGGACTGCTGAGAGCTACACCCTAAAATTATTTTCGATTATACAGGGTTGAGGGTGAGTTTACCACAAACAAACAAACAATAAATTTTTTTTTAAATAGAACACTTTGTGTATTGTTTTATTTTCAGATTCCTCCCCATGGGCCATTCACCCAATATAGGGTTTGTGCGGTTTATACAGAGTAATTCAGGATTTATGGCCACTTTTCGAAAATATCAGAAGTTTTTTTAGTGCATTAGCATAAATCATTTTAGTATGGTAAAAACTTCCAAATATGGTCTTCTTTCAACTGCGGTATATTTTTTTGTATTCTTTAATAACGGTATACAGTGTAAATAGAAATCCTGGATGAAAATTTTCTTTATTAATTTAAATAGAACGCCCTGTTTATTATTATATTTTCGGATTCCTCCCTTTTTGGATATTCAGCCAATATCGGGATTGTGGGGTCTATACAGAGTCGTTCAAGATTTATGACCACTTTTCAAAACTATGAGATACATTTGACGATAATAGACCACCTATTTTGACTAGTCGTGCCAGTAAAATGAGATTTTTCAGTAGAGTTATAATGAAAATTATGTCTATTAACATTTCTATTTTTGAAGAATGTTGCTTTGTCAGTAAATAACACAAAAAGTGAGCAAATCTTGGCTCTCTTTGTTGTTGTGCTCCGTGACAAAAATCTAGTGGCCCTTATTTTTTTAAATGAAATTAAACCGTCAAAAATACAAATTTGAGTGGTCAAGTAATGCTGGTGCTTGAGTTTTGTATTAAAAACTAAGTACAGTTTCTAATGTAAGTCGCAAAGATGAATTGTAATAGACAAGAAATGATCGATATGATTTATGTGCTAGGAGCAAGTGAAAAGAATTGTTTGTTAGCGACAAGAATATATCATAAAAATTATCCACATGAGAGCTTTTGAAAATCTTATGCAATAATTTGATGAGACGAGAAATGTAGAAAACACGAAAACTGATCGAGTCAAACCTGTTTTAAATGAGGAGAACAAGTTAGCGGCAAACTTAAAAGTTATAGAAGACATTCATGTTGGTTCAAGAAGAATTGCAAGGGAAACAGATGTAAGTTAAACCACTGTTCTACGAATTCTAAAAAAAAAAGTTTCCTCCATACCACATTTAGCTCCTTTAAGAATTGTACGAGGATGATTATCACAGACAACTAGATTTTTTTTACTGGGCACAACAATTTCAGAGAGAGCCAGGATTTACCGACGAAGTAACATTCCACAAAAATGTGAATGTCAATAGACATAATTTTCATTACTACGCTACTGAAAATCCTCACTATATTCGCACAACTAGTCAAAATAGGTGGTTTCTTAACGTCTGGAGTGGAATTGTTGAAAATTTTGTGATCGGTCCGCACTTTTTTTTTTGAAGAAAGGCTTACTGCACTCCGATATATCCAGTTTTTAAGGGAATATTCTATAACACTATTATACCAAATCCCTATTAACGTCCGTAGTTATATATATGGTTTACGTATGACGGTGCCCCAGTTCACCAGCACCAGACGGCTACCATTCATGAATGAATTAATGAACAATTTCAAGAACGCTGGATAGGAAGAGAAGGACGGATTGCGCGGCCGCCTAGGTCCCCTGATTTGACAAAAATGGACTTATTTCTTTGGGACTTTGTTAAAAATTTAATCTATCAAACACCTTCGATTTCAAAAAAAAATAAAGGAAAAAATCCTAAGTGTAATTAATTATATTAGTTTTAATACATAAAGAGATGTTAGCGTATCTTTTAAAAGTAGTAGTTGCTGTTTTATACGATTTGTTACTTAGTATTGTTTTTGAGTTAATATTTTCACATTCTAATTACTGTAGGCTGGAGAACAGTTGCCCTAGCTAACTAAAAATCCACTCGCAAGGCGACATACAGGAGGATGCTTGACAAGCTCCAGAGACTTACCTGTCTGGGCATAACTGGAGCTATAAGAACCACACCGACCCGATCTATGGAGGCCATTCTGGGACTAAGTCCTCTGCACTTGCTTGTAGAGGAAGAGGCTCGGAAGACTGGATTTTTGGGCATACGCGAGTTTGGTCTGAACTGATCAGATCAGACCCTCTCCTAGCAAGGAGAGATGTCATTATTCCGGTCTCAATTGCCTCTAAAACGTTTTGTGTAATTGTTCCTGAGAGAGAACAATGGAGGGATTTCTCCCCATCCTTCCTCAAACCGGAGGGCCTTGTCTGGGTTACAAATAGCTTTTTAATGAAGGAGGGATCTGGGGCGGGAATTTATGGGGAGAGTTCCATGGCAAGAATTAGTCTTGCTCTTGGACGGTATGCGACTGTATATCAGGCTGAGATTACAGCAATCTTGGACTGCGTACAGGAAAACCTTTCCAGAGGATATCACGACAAGCATATCTATATATGCTGTGATAGTCAACCGGCGATTAAAGCTCTGTCCTCGAACAGGGTCAATTCGCTGCTAACACTTGAATGCAGGAGAGCCCTAGAGAGGCTGTGTAAGTCCAATAGGGTTAGCCTTATTTCGATGCCTGGCCATCAAGGCATCGGGGGGTAATGAAGGGGCGGATCAGCTGGCTGGGGAAGGTAGCAACACTGCTTTCACTGGGTCGGAACCTGCTCTTGAAATTACTCCTTCAACTGTTAAGACTAGGATTAAGAATCGCCTAACTGGACTAACTGTTTTATGCTGAGGTAGATGAAACTACCAAGCATCTAGTCTGTCGATGTGACGCTTTAGTCAACGCCAGACTTCTTTGCTTGGATGACACCTATATAGAACCCGAGCTTGTAACATGCGCGACCTGGAAGGGTCCTTTCCTTTCTAAAAAGGAGTGGGCTCTTGGCCCGACACGTCTACTTGGGGGATAGCACAATACGCCACAGTGAGCCTAAGTGCTGCCCTTGTCGGGCTCCCCATCTATGTCTATGTCTAACTAAAAATCACATTACTGAAATGTTATGTTGCGTCGGTTCTTTTCTAAGGATTAGAGAGCTTGACGCTATCACAAGCAATTGTCAAAAATTGAAAATATTTGAAATATATAGTTGTACTGAGGCATATTATGATCAGAATTTATATGAAATTACGAGTTACTAGCATAGATGGGTAAAGAGAAAGAAGTGATCATACAGAGAAAACTAACGTAATGAGGAAAAAAATACCACTTGCTTCAACTTGCCTTTTGGTAAATATACGCTAGTGGTTCAGTAGACGCTTTAAAAAATAGTTAGGACCCAGCTCACGCAGATAATTTCCAAGATGGCGGCATAAGCATTTTTTTTATATTTTTTGAAACTTGTACCTACTACAGCAAGTTACAATATAATGCCGCGGATCGTCTAAATAATGTATAAAAAAATAATTACCAAATATGTTTTAAACAGTAAGGGGTTTTCAAAACACTTTGAAAACAAGATGGTCAGAAATATTCCTTAAAATCAAATACCGTTTGAAATCTAGGAGAAATAAGTTAAGGAGATCAGGGATGTGAGCCTAGAAATAAAAACACTCTGTAACTTGTTTTAAAGTTTGTTAATTTTATTTTGTGAATATCACTAATGAAAAGTTGTATACCGAAATTGAAATTACTATAATAATTATTATATTACGAGGCGTCTGTAAAAAAAATTTAAATAAATTTTTAGGTATTCCTCTGTTCCTCAAAACCAAATCTGCTTCAGACTCAAGTTAATATAAATTTTTGTCTTTAAGGTAGGCACTAAACTGCCCCTTTATATATGGTTACATCATTTGGGAACACCCTGTATAGATGCCTTTGAGATGAACAACTTCTGAGGTTAGAGCCCCTAATATATTTATTGTGTTTCTCATACATTTAAATAACTCCAAAGATACATCTCGTCTGTTTTAAGCTACACGCGATTATTTTTAATCCTTTAATGGATTTCTGTAACGCTCCACATTTTCATATAAGCTATGAAAATGTTTTTGATTAAAAGCATCTTAATTACTGCGTTAATCTTGATTTATTCTAAGAAATAGTTAAGAAACTAAAACTGTCACTTTTAAATTTGACTGTATTTTTCGTAATAGATTGTTTCATTGTTAAAATTTGTTTGGATAGTTGATATCCATGTAAAAATTTTAAGATTCTTAAAATTCTGTATACATTTTTACATTTTAAAATTAAAACGTTACGTACAACTTAAAGTCATTAGAGGGAAATTTTACAAAAAAGACATTCAAATAGTATTTTACCATTTCTCACATATCACTATAGCAATTGACGCGATATGATAAAGTCTGCAGATATGCTGTTGAAAAGCGAAACAAACTAGTTAAAGAAATCTTTGAATTCAAGAACGTGATTGAGCTCCCCATTATTCGATTTTTTGTGAAATCTTAAACACTATTTTAAAATATTGCATATCAAAGGGAAGTCTGCAGAGCCGTGGTTAAGATGGCTGATAAACGACTGCAGATCATTGACGCAAAAAGTAAATAGGGTAAGTATCATCATTACAGCAATATTTTTGTTGAAACTGAAAACAGACTTTACACAAGTCATTTTTAATTTATTGAAAAAAATACCCTTATCACAGAATACCTGGAATAAGAATATAAGAGTTGTGGCTAATTCAGGATCGCACTTTTATGACTGTAATCGATCTGTCATACAGACAAATGGTTAAATATTCGCCGAATTTATTTAACTTTAGAAGTATTTTCGCTCGTTTTGTATTAAAAGAAGAAAACTTGAAAAAAGATCGGTTTTTGGTTTAAAGGCAACGATTTCATCAGGAGGAGAAGTTAAAGATGGGAGTTGCCATTTTCATAGAAAAAACTTTTGCTTTAAAAGTATTTTTCGCTTTAGAAGTTATGTGAGTTTTGTAATAAATTTTATTTTCTACCTGTTTCAGAAATGAACTTCTAAATAAAAATATTATAAGTACTATGTTTCTAGAGAGATTCTCGAATAGTGGTATATAGAAATGAGGTTTCTGTACCTTAGGTGAATTATACCGGAGGCAAAGGAATCGGTGAAAGAGAATCGAACAAAATTCCATGATACGCGGGACGGGAGAGAGAAATCCGCTAACCCATCCTAATCATCATAATTATAGTGTCAAATTTTAGGAAATCTTAAAAGGATCTCCGTACTCGGCTAACGCCTCCTGCTAAATACCTCCCCGTTTAAAAACTACGACTTTCAACACTTGTTATGTAATATACTATTTCTACGAGCCTGTGCAAAATAGATACTTAGGACACGCAATTTGGTTTGCAATATTTTTCCGCCATAAAAATACAAATACAAAACAAGTAATATTACCATTGAAAGAACCGCATCTTTAGCCTTAAAATTGCCTAATGCTTCACATTGTTCTTTTACTGTTAATATCGTTAACAATAATCAAATAAATTAATTAGTTTTTGGTAGTTTCTATATAAAATATACTATTTTAACACATCCACGTTTCATTTTTTATTATTAAATTAAAAGTTATAAATATTTCCCAACTAAATTCATTGCTATTTTGACATAGAAAGGAATATTTATTGTAGAAGTTTTGAAAATAGTACTTTCCACACGAATCTTATTTATAAATTATATATATATATATATATATATATATATATATATATATATATATATATATATATATATATATATATTATATATATATATATATATATATATATATATATATATATTTATATATATATATATATATATATATATATATATATATATATATATATTTATATAAATATATATATATATATATATATATATATATATATATATATATATATATATATATATATATATATATATATATATATATATATATATATATATATATATATATATATATATATATATATATACATAAATACATATATATGCATATACGAGTATACATATATATGTATTTATATATATATATAAAATATATTTATATATATATTGAACATAGTACTTTCCACACGAATTTCACAATTGGATCATACGAGCAGTAGTCGAGAATCCTAAGTCGGTGTGAAAGTGGTTTTTAAACGTGTTATACATTGTCCTTTTTCTACGACTGGATTTAAAGCGTATACTCAATATTACTGTCGCTCTCAATTTTTTTTGCACGACAAAGTAAAGAACAGTATAAAAATACATTTTTTTTTGTGTAACAAAATAATTGACATTGAAAAAGTAGATTACAAACAAGAGGTAACCGGACAATCATCAACCATATATGGATGTATTAATAAAATACGATGTAGGCTATATTTTTCACACAAATTTTGATGAACCAATTAAAGCCGTTCGGAATAATTTCGACACTGAAATTAGTCATTTTCAGATCTTGCTGGTTGTGTGCTGAACGTTTGCATAGCAGTCATTGAAAAAATATTTCCCCGGGAACTTGCTCTTTCTTTAACCTAAGACAGATTCAAAATGTGGTATTTTTAAATTAGTGTTCTAAAAATAATGTTTCTAAATTTGCAGCAAGTGTTTTTGCATTTTTTAATGCCGTTGTTAGAATAAAAGACCAACAGAATAACATGTTTTTTGTTTATAGCGCATAAAATATTATCATCAGTACACATGTATATATATATATTTATACATATATTTTTTAGATAGAGGAATCAATTCTATGTTATAGCTCGTAATTAGTCTAATATTCTACACTTTACAATTAGAAATGTTTCTTGTCCCTGTTGTTACTTTTAAAAACTAAAAATATTCTTATATCATGTATGATGTACTCCGCGATAGTTTGACCAATTTGGATGAAATTTTCAGAGATTATTCAGGGTATTACTGGAGTAGTCCTATAGCAAGCATATTTAAAATATGGTGAAATGCACCCTTTTTAAATTATTTAAATGGGCGCCGGAGCCAATATATATTGCGTTCACCATATCAACAGGAAAAAAAGTATGCATCTTAATGTTATGTTTCATATGGTTTTCGGGATTTTTCAGTAGCTCCTTATTTATTTTATTAGAGACCTAAATTTAGGCTTTAAAAGTTAAAACATTGTATAAATAAAACTAAAAAGCATGAAATAAAAAAATGTATAAAAAAATAAAACCGATTTGATAAAAAGTCACTAAAAATAAAAAATAGTATTTTATTCCACACTGAAAATTTGATTTATGAAGTTGGTGTCAAACTAAAAGACCATGTCTATTTAATGTGGTATATTTGTAGATAGGTACTCAATATATAAATAGATGTTTATGATTAAGTAATTAAGAATCAGTTTGTCGCTGACTTTATAAATCAAATTTTCAATGAGGAATAAAATGTTATTTTTTACTTTTTCGTGCATTTTTTTATAAAAATTCTTATATAAAAACTTAACAGTAACAGTTAAATTTTAATATAATGTCAACAAAGAAACATATTGTTGTTTTGTACTATTTTGATGCAAAACTTTCTGTAAGCTCAGTTTTTATTTTGGTCAAATTTAAAAAAAAATCTTCAGTGATGAAGACGCTTGTCGCACTCTATATAGAAAAGAGTGGGAGTGCCCTCCCAAACTAAACGGTGGGAGTGCTCTCCGAAACGTTTTTCAATAAATATGATAGTTGGGAAGAACTATATACATCGTAGCTCAACCTAGGGCTGATCGGCCTGTGCGAGAATTCACGAGTTACCCCTATATAAGCACAATTCCTAGGCTTTTTTTATCTAATATCTTTTTATGTTTTTTTGTGTGTGTGTAAGTAACTGTAATCTGAAATGAAGGAGGCATTGAGTGTTTGCGTTTAATGTTTTAACTCCATTAGCTTTTTATTTCAAAAGTTTCAAAAAAACATTGTATAGTTAAATTAATTGCTTAGAATTTGCTGTGTACGTCTGGTGTATATGTAGATCCGAATAGAGACTACCTCCAATCGAACACGGAACAGAAATATTTGAAAATGTCAAAGGCCGTTCTTTTCAGAGCAAAAGTATGAACAGATGTATACCCGGAATGAAATGTTTCTATACCTAGAAGTTTGAAAATCAAAACAACATCAAAAGCGACACCACATAAGAATCTGTTTTGATTTATTTCAATTAGGTTTGATTCGGGCAACGTAAAAATAATAAAAAAAATACAATTATTGGTGTTCTTAAGAGATCCGTTAATTACAGACACAAAATAGATTTTTAGGACTATTTCACTACAGTAGTTTATAACAAAATTCCTTGAGGAGGAGCTGTTTTCTACTGGCAAAAGGACTTACCTTGACAAAATCAACATGATATGATTACAGTGACAAAATTTTCTTGGGTCAGGTATTTTTTATCTATTTCCATAGCGATTTAAAAATCGTTGAATAAATATTTTGGTTGTGTATTTTTATCGTGAAATAGTCACGTCGGAAAACACTCGAGAAAAACTTTGTAGGGAAAATGTTTGTCACACAATATTCAAGGTTGTTACTTTTTGACAGTTTCACTCATGACATCATGTTTAAAAAAACTAATTTTATTGAACCATGTCAAAAAAATATCACTTTTATTTTCAATATGCGCGGCTTCCCTTGACAACGGCAAAGTTCCTAAAGTCGTGGTTTGTTGGGTCTCCCATAAGAGATAGTAAAGTTCATTTTCAAGTACAGTAACTGCAAGAGGCCAACAAAATTGATAAAGAACTGAGGAATGCTTCAAATTAATAATCTGAAAATTCTTTAAAAAATAATTTAAAATTTATAGAATTGACAATTACTAATGGTTTTTTCTTCTATTTAGATTTTTAGTTAATTCAAATTTATCTTCCTATCACAAAATTTAATGTCTAGCTTTTAATGTTAATATTATATAGTCTGTTAACAAATTAGGAATAGTTTTCATAATTTTTGTATGATGAAAGAAACGAGAGGAATGGAGACGAGACGAGAGAAGGTCTCTTTCGTCTCGTCTCGGAGCATTCTCGGCGGTACTTTTCTCTAGTATCAGGAGACGAGATGAGAGAAGGCCTACTTTCGCCTCGCCTCGTTTCTCGGCATCACTAGTACGAATTCAAGAGGGCGAAACGAAATGGTGTCCAAATAAGATAACGCAACCATAAGCGCCGGCAGAGGGGGGCAAGAGGAGGCAGTTGCCCCCCCCTGGAAAATCATACAGTTAAAAGACAATGAGCAAAATTGCATAATACCGTTTTGTGTTCGACACAACACGCGGTATAGGAACTCCCTAATTAAGGGCGACATCACTAGTTACCGTCTAAACTTGAAACGCCGGCGCCGGGGCCGGGGAATCCCACGACACGCCGGAGATTACCACGACTTGTAGATGTGATTTTTAACAGCCTAATAGTCTAATAGAAATTGCATCGTTCAATTCGGCATTGTTTTAGTTCTTCTGGAAGTAAGATTTTATTTAGATATACCTAGCTTGACTTTCAGTGTATTTCCAATACAATTTAGTTTGAGAATACGATTGCGAGGTGTAAATTTTTTGTTGGTAAGTTTATTTTAATTATTAGTATTTGCTTTTTTGATTGGAATTTTATCGTTAGGTGGTGGTTACTATATATACATAAATATATTGACAATAGGATATTCGACCTCGAAGACCTCGTATTCGATCTTATTTATTGATTTGATTTAAAGAAGTGAGGTGTACCTACATTTTTTTGGTAAGCCTATTTTGATTATTATTAGTATTGTTTTTCATTTGTATGTATTTTGTCGTTAGGTGGAAGGTGGTGGTTATTATTACCAATAGAATCAATAGAATATAATTTTAAAATGGATATTAGAAAGTTTTTAACTAAAACAAAAATACCTGTTTCTGGTTCTGAAAGCTCTAGTGATAATTGTGTACAACAAACAGAAAAAAAAATAAAATTAACAAACAAAATAAGTTTCGATAATGACACGCCATTGCCGGTACCAGAACCAGATCAACACCCAAATTCGATAGCCAGCTCCAGCACTAGGTCTTCGTGTAGTACACAAATCAACAAATCACCGGAATCAGGTATTGGTGAACCTGAAAAATATGATTTAGGACTTTTTATTTCGGCTGTCAAAATAAGCGATATGACTAAATACAATCTTTTAGTGAATCCTTTTACACCGTTTTCTAATTATAACTTCAAGGATGATGTTGGTTTTGGCGAAAGAAAAAGAGCATTTAGGATAGAATGGATGCAAAAATATACCTGGATGGTTTATTCAAAAGCCTTAAAAGGTGCTCTCTGTAAATATTGCGTAGTTTTTAAACCAGCCATCCATAGAGGTTTTCAGGGGGCTTTTATAAAAAAAGAGTTTAATAAATATAAAGATTTACATGAATGTGCAAAATTACACGAAAAAAGCGAGTGGCATAAGAAATCTGTAGTTCAAGCAACAAATTTCATTAAAATTGTAACTGGAAAAGCCAGTGCGGTAGTAGAACAAATAAATACGCAGGAACAATTATTAGTTGAAAATAATAGAAAAAAACTGGTGCCTATTATTTCATCCATATTATTTTGTGGAATGCACGATATAGCTCTTAGAGGAAAAGAATCACATGATGGAAATTTCGAAGATCTTCTTAAGTTTAGAGTGGAAAGCGGAGACGAAGTATTAGAACAACATCTGAACAACTGCAAAAAAATGCCAAATATACTTCTCATATGTGTCAAAACGAAATAATAGGAATATGTGGTGAAGTTTTAAGAAACATGATGGTTAGTGAAGTAAATGACTGCAATGCGTTTTCCTTATTGGCGGATGAAACAGCAGATATTGCCGGGATTGAACAATTATCTATTGGAGTCAGATATATAGGTAAAAATAACATTGTAAAAGAAGAATTTCTTGGATTTGCCGAGTTAAAATCACAGACTGCACAATCAATAGCGGATACTCTACTAAATTATGCTAGGGAATGTGGTCTGAATTTAGACAAACTAGTAGGATTAGGGTTTGGCGGTTGTTCTACTATGGCGGGGAAGGAAAATGGTGTTCAAAACCTAATAAGAAATATATATCCTAAGGCAACATTTTTTCATTGCGCATCTCATCGGCTAAATCTTGTTGTAAATGACCTTAATGCAGTACCACAAGTTCAAAACAGTATAGCTGTAATTAAAGAAGTAATTAAATTTTTTAGAGAAAGTCCAAAGCGAAGGTCACTTGTTACCAATATTCCTCTTCTATCAGAAACTAGGTGGTCAGCCAAATATAAATCAATAAGAATATTTTCTGAAAATTTTATTACTATAAAGGAAACTTTAGAAAATATTTCTTTGGATCTAAATTTCAATACCCAAACTAGACAAAAAGCCCACCAGTTATTTATTTCTACATCAGAACCAGTTTTTTTGATATGCCTGACGATAATTTCAAAATATTCTTCACAATTGGAACCAATTACAAATAGTTTGCAAGGAGTGTCTATAAATCTTCTTTCTGTAAAAAAACATATTGACGTTTTATTAGGCATTTTTCGAAGAGACCAGGAAAATTCAAATGTAGTTTTTTCAGAAATATTTAAAAAATGTCATGATTTCAAAAATATATTTGACATAGAATTTAAAATGCCCAGAATAACACAGCGTCAAACGATGAGAACAAATGTCTTAGCGGATTCACCTGAGGCATATTTTAGAATATCTATTTTTAGCCCGTATTTAGATTCCCTGATCAGCTCATTAACAACAAGATTTTCCGAAGATACAACAACTGTTTTTTCGTTGGTAAATTTGCATCCATCAAATATTTTAAATTTAAATGATGAAATCATAAAAAATATAATAGAGCAGTACAATATTGAAAATTTTGAGGCAGAATGTCTTACATGGAAGGATATGTGGAAAAATAAAAACATTCCCGATGACATAGACTTTTTTACATTACTCACAGAGGAATGCCAATTCTTCCCCGCAATTGCTAATGCAATACAAATATTTCTTTCTTTGCCACCTACGACTTGTTCAATTGAACGATCGTTGAGTACTCTAAGAAGAGTCAAAACTTGGCTACGGTCAACAATGGGAGAGAATCGTTTAGCCGGTTTATGTCTACTTAGTGTACATAGAAAAAAAATTGAAAGCGATAAAACCAAATTTATCGAGACAGTACTTGATAAATTTGCTCAAGACCGAAGAAGGTTAAAATTAGTTTTTTCTTAGATATTTTTAGCGTTGGTTTGTATTTTTTATGTTAATATAATATTCATATAAATAAAAAAAGATGTATCATTTGCTCCTTCACCTAAAATATTTTTGCCCCCCCCCTGAAATATTTTCTGCCGGCGCCCCTGAACGTAACAAAATAGCGGTTTTTAAAAAAATAAGTTAAAACTAGCTATTCAATTTATTTTAATTATGCCCAAAAATCAACCGTGGCATGGGTAGAAAGTGGTAAAAACTAGGAAGAATTTTACTAATGATTATGTGCTGTATTAAATTGGATCATACTTCACTATTCCTAATAAAAGGAAAAATTCATAACGAAGGAATTTCCGGGTCAAGGAAATTTATGGATTTTTTTTATTTCTACATTGCAAGAAGTATATTTAGGCGTAATTCGTAGATTTTCTAAGGTAGAGTACAATTATTTTAAATAAGTACTGTCCTGATAAAGTAAGTACATATGGACACCATAAATAGAATATGTCTTTGCTTGTACTTATTAATTCACAATATATAATTCAAATAAAAATTAAATTGTGAAAATATAAAAAAACTCGTTGTCGCTATAAAAAGATGGATTTAATTAGTTCCACATATATATGTTCAACCTGATGTTCTTAAAAATAATGCAAAACGTGGGTGAAAATAGATGACTGAACATTGTTTTGAAGTGATTTCTTTTCTTTCAGATTTGTAAGAAATAGATAATTAAAGCAAATATATACGTATGTAAATAATATTTGCCGTTATTAAAATTAAAATCGTTTGCCTCGTTTCTCCATAATATTGATTGACCTTCTGAACCAGGATTTTTTCGCTTTTAGGTTGTTGCCAATTCGACGTGGGCGTTTTATAATGCTGAAATGAAACTGCAGCTTAAACAAATCGTTCACGAATACCATTCAGAGGAATTTGGAAAGCCGGTTGATAAAAATATATTACATAAAATAAAATTTTACTGGAGAGCAGCTAACAATGTATCTACAGGGTGGCCTGTTTATTATGAGACGCTGCCTAATTTGCGAACCTGCAGGAAATAGTAAAAAATGTTTAATACAAAAGTCTGTTTTAAATATAATATCTGTAAGTTACTTTTTAGCTATTGCATTTCTGTTTACTTTCTAATTTAATATTTTTTTGTTGTTGTTGCCTAATATATTTTTAACATTCTTGTAAATTTAACATAACTACTTTTTATTGCTTAGTTTTTAGAGATTATTATTAGACATATTTACTATCTTATTACAATGGTCATTTTTGTCTACGTTTTAACAAATGTTATATACGCTTTAGTGAAATTCATAAATCACGTTATTAATAAAAAAAATGTATTTTCCTCATGTAAATGCTATCTACAAGATATAATACAGCGAGCTACTATAGACCGTTATCCGGCTTTTCTGTCGATAGACGGACCATATTAGTAATGTTAGAACATCAAAAAATAACAAAAGCAGATACTTATGTCGAACTCGAGGAGTTTGTGGTACCGACATCGGCACAGCTATTTAATTCATTATCAGACAGATCGCTATAAATCAATATCAATTTGTAGCACATCCGCGTGTACATGTGGGAATATCAAAGCGAGACCCAGGACTCATAAAGTAAATAAATATGTTTTATACAAACAGTATTATAACAATGGACTTGCGTTGTGGGCCGACATTTTTTGTGTCACACAAAGAGGTCAGCGCCATAACACTCAGGAGCGGCTCTTCTTAGAACCATCGAGTCCTACGTCAAATCCATTTTTCGTTTGTGCATGCAAACAAGAAAGTTGCTTTCCTTACTTTGTCTTTATTTGTCATGGTCTCTGTGAAAGGATTTTAACTAATTTGAAGACGGTCATATTTTTATAAGCTAGTAATTAGGAATACATTTTTCACATTTCGTTAATAGGACTTATGAATCTGCATCGATTACCCATTTTGATATATATTCGATCATTTGAGAAACTATTTAGAATTAATTCAATTTTTTTCAATTTCTAAATGTCCGAATGTACCTACGTAACCCGTATCGACATACTGCTGAAAATTAAAATAATTTACTATAATTTAAATAATTTACTTGCGGAAGCTAGAATGCACATGTTATTTATATTGCAGGGCTTTTAGTAGGTAATTTATTTAAAGTTTCATTTTACATTCTATTGTACTTAGCTCTTTAAGTAGAGAGTGAGTCAATGAAAAGAATCCAAAATCATATATTTTTGATCAGACCAATGTTAGTATTATTTCATTTTTTTTTTGAAGTTGGGTCTTTGTGATACTAATTGTAACAAGTTTGTATATTATAATAAGTGTCCTGTTTTAAAACATTTTATGTATGACTACGTAGGAGAAAAACAGTTTATTATAAAGTTTAGCGACGTTAACGTTTTAATTTGAAATTTGTAATATAGAAAAAGCGAAGCGTTGTTTATAAATTATTTTATTAAAAACTATAGAACATGAAAAATTATTTGTTATAAATATTAATAGTACAATCTTTGCAATCTTTTAAATTAATTTCTGGCGAAGCAGACATGATTTCTAAATTTGTAGTCAATACATCGTTTTCAATATTTAAACTGGTCGTCTGATGGCTTTGTTTTATTTTTCTTTTCGGGTCTCGTCCAAAGTTTCTCCTGTTTTACCCAATTTTGGATGCTATTTTTCTTTTATTCTCTGCAGAATTTTCAAACTAGCTTTCCGCAACCGTGTTGGATCGCCAGCCACCATGACGCTTTACTGTTAGAATGTCAGCTCCTGAATCTGCCAATAACGACGTAGATGATCTTCGGAAGCAATTCCCCGTATATTCTTCTGGATGTTTAAGTTTGAGATACAAAGCAAGTTGTTTTGAGAATTAATGCCAACCGGTTGCTTCATACACACATCATTTCGAAATTGGATGAAAAACCTACATATTATTATTAGATATTACATGGGAAAAGATTAATGTATTTTCGATCTAGTTGAACCATGTCTATCTCTTGAATATTTCCAGAAGTTACATAGAATTCCCTGGATATTTTCATTTTCGGTAAAAAAAATGAAAACATCGCCCTTCATCCTTCACAAATTCTAACCACAAATTCGTTAACTCCTCTCGCCTGCAAGCTCCTGCAAGCCCAATAACCAATGCTACTTTCATAAAGAAGTATTTTTTGTCATCCGCTTCTAGAAATAAATATTGTAATATTGGTTTATAATATAATTTAATATCCTTGCCTTTTTTATTGATATCCCTAAGATTTTTTTTTGAGGAGGGCGACTAAATTGCTAAATTTGCTGATATCAATATTGAGTTTAAAAGATATCATTGTTCTTATCGTAGAATAAAACGCCCAAAGAGATGAAGGCCTATAGTTAGTAGATAATTCCCCGAAGTATAAAATAAGTACCTTTTCATTCCAATAGTTCTGCACGTTTTTCTCTCTGCACCATTTTTGGAACCTATTGAAAATATACTCATATTTTGGCCTGTATTTTTCGGGAAGCAACGGATCAGTTGCCCTGGATGCTTCCTGCTCAATATACGAAGGAATGCTTCTTTCTGAATCACTCATTTTGACTAAAGAAATTAAAACTATCAATAGGATATTACTTAAATTGACATTGCCCGGGGTAATGCAGAGTCGCAGTGTTAAAGTGCAAACAGGTAACATCTAATAGAAAGGAGTTTTATGCTTGCTTTAAAGTTTTTGAAAAATCTGTTTAATAAAAATATGTGCCTATTTTAATAGTCGTGCGTCAGACATAGATAAAATGTTGTACAGTACATGTGAGTTAACCTCATTAAGATACTTGCCACACGCGGATCTTAATGATGCTGTTAACTCACTTGTGTCGTAAATTTCTATTACTTTACGTATTATCACAATTATACTTCTTATCATAATTTAGTAAATAGTTCCTCCATTTTCTTTTTTTTTTCTTAAAACCAGTTTTTCATTAAGAGCAGAAATAATGCTAACTGCACCTTAATAAGACAACTAAGCCTTATTGCAATATAATTTCGAGCTGTCTACAATTTGGGCATTATAGGTACCTTATTTAAAGTGATTTCAAATGACTGCCTTTCATTCTGAGTCGCAAATCCACAAATTACTGTCGACTATTGCTTATACAGGATATTTCAAAAACTATTTTTAAGATATAGGGTGTTATCGACAGCTTTTGGTTTTGGTGTTTTCCCTGTGTATTCAAACGAGATAGTTAAACTGGAGTGAAACTCTGTATAGTTAAGAGTATGTATAGAAATACACATTTATTAATATATTATTGTCAGTATTACCAACCAGCGTACAAACACAAAAGTGCAAACAAGAAAGTTTATGCATAAAAAGTATGCACTTGTCACACTTACCCAATCATAACTTTTTTGTGTCGTCGTTTTTGAAAATCTGGTTAATGGCACTTATTTTACACAGTAAAAAATCTTAGTTAATAAACCATATTTCAGCTATCAATTTTACTTGTTTTAAAAGCGGAAAGTTTATAATTAAAGACAACCTTAATTATTACACTACACATGTCAAAACCCCTTGATTAACATGAATAACGCCAGTAATCAGGAATTTGTACTTTTTCTAATACTCTAGCGCACCCTTTACTAATAAAAAGATTTATTGTCTTAATTTCCAATTAATATTAATGACGATCGGCAAAAGTTAAAATTAAAACATCTCAAATATGGTTGGATTTATCGAATTTAACTAAGAATATCGTTTTTGTGCAAAATTAATCAGATATTTAGTGCTATATTATATTTGATTGTTAAAAATGCCAAAACCAAAAAAATGATAACCGAATGAATGCACAATCTTGCTTGTTTGAACGCCACTGGTCGTCAATACTAAAATAGTATTTTTCGTTATAAGTCCGGTAGGCGACTTATTACAATACGAGTTGCTTTACGGATGAGGCGACGCAGGAGCCGAGCCTGGAATATAAAAAAGTACCATAATAACACCTATCGTTTAATATTTTATTTCATACTGTCTTTATAATCTTGTTTAAAAGGACTAAAAAGTTATATACATATTTGTTTATTAACTTATTTACGAGCTTATTTATTTATTACACAGATACAGTTACAGACACTACCCAAATAGTAATAATATAGAAGATGACTTAACACGAAAGTATAAAAAAAACTAAATAGAGTCCAGATAATCTAGAGTTTAAAAAAATGTAATGTCTCTTTTTTTAATCGCATTTAATATACAAATAGCAAATACAACAATAAGGACAATACTAATATACGAGAAACTGACACATATAAAAATAAAAAAATAATATATACATATCTCTAAAAAACCAGAACTGCCCTCAGAAGTGCCTAAAAATTCTGTAGATCGCGAAAATGACAATTGGCGATCACGAGACAAACATCGGAGATGCGAAATTGGTCTATATGACGTTAGGTAAAAATATCTTAATTTTCATTTTAAAGGTAGTAGAAGTATATTAAAATTATTTGGAATGTAAGTATTGAAATATCGCATTATTCAATTTGCATTACTGTTCTTACCAACATCAGTTCAACATCTGTTAACTGAGAACATATTAAAACTGTGTTGTAAGGAGGTACATGAAAGTTTAGAAGAGCAATTGTTTGTTAGCAGTTCGACAGTTAGAGTCAAAAAGATTTTACGCATTTCCAAGCTCGTAATGCTGAGTGTGAGTAAACGCTGCTGGTAATTCAACTATCAATGTGGTGTTTATAAAGTATGAAAATAACAAATTTTGTTTGGACAATCTCAACAATGAATAATAGAGCACTCTCAAAGCTTCTGTATTTTTAAAATCACAAAATCGTTTCATTATAAAACAAAGTATCATTATAAAACGAAGTATCGAAGAGACTACCAAGATCTTCACTTATGTGTACTCTAGAGAGATGGAAATTTAAAATGAAGTAGGAATATAATATTAGTGCTTTTTCCTAGTAAACGATATAACTTTACATTTTGATGCAATAATTTGCATACCATTTGACTTTCACCAGTGGCTTAACTTGGTTATCTCCGATTGTAGGATCATGCAGTCGCCAACATTTTCAATTTTCTTAAAAATCTTTAAGTCATCTGCCTATAGTAGAAATTCGCAATATTTAAGTTCTTTGCAAAGGTCATTGACAAATATAAGAAACAAAATTGGCCACAAATAAGAGCCTTGAGGTACACCAATCGTTGTTGTCAGTTGTAACTATATTGATAAAGCCATGCTATCGTTCAGAGATAATATGCTGAAAGTTCGTAATGACGTTGTCCTCTACTCTAGACTCAAGCCCAGATACTGGACGGTTTTTTTGTATTAGATCGATCACCACCTTTAAATATGGGAGTAACAAATGCCGTTTTCCAAATGTTGGACTGCAATTTTTAAGAAGTAGTGGTGGAAGTTCATCGAGCCTTGGACCTTTTCTCTGATCGAGATTTACTAATTTTTCGAAAACTTTAGCACTATTAATGTTCGATATAATTAGGTTTATAAAAGAAGAATATGAAACAAAATTGGAGTTAGTGAAGGCTGACTTAAAACAACTGCCAAACATATTTGAAATGCAAAGTGGTTCAGTAGATTCGACACCATCATGCTTAATTTTTGCTGGATATCCAGATATCCAGCTATATTTTACTCTAGTTTGATATATGATTAGAATGATTTAATGTTATTTAAAATGTTGTTCTATGTAGAAGAAATAAATGATTATTTATTAAAAGTTACGAAATATTAGTTGGCAATCTAACAATCGTATCACTTTAACGATGTTATATCCATTGTTTTTCATAGTTAATTATGATTGTCTTTTGTTTGTCTTTGTCAAATAAATAAAACCAAATATTTTAATTCTTATAATTTTAAGTAAAAAATGTCAAAATCAAACCGGAAAAATAATAGCTTCCTAATAACAACAACATGATAGTGTTGCTAGGCAACACATTACGGTATCAGACACTGTAATTTTAGATTTTTTTTATGAGGAGTAAAAAAAATCTTTAAAAAACTATCTGGTCGAAAAAGATCTTATATGACCAGGGGTGTACCGGATTTGTATAAGGATTCGCCTACCGACCAAAAAAATTCCCCTCCTGAACACCATGAAAACAAGCGTCCTTGTAGGCATTACTTCGAGAAGGTGGTAGATTTACTAAGCAGATGGAATACTAGTCACTACTTTTCCCTTCCCTTAAAATGTAAAGATGAGGAGTTCGCGGTAAACCGTTGTCGGCTTAAGGTAGGTTGTTAGCCTCCTGTCGTTTGGATTCGAGGATATTCTTAAACATGGAGCATATGGTTGTCTAGTTACTTGGAGATAGAAGCATCAGGTCGGTCAGGTTATCTTGTGTAATTTGGGCTGCGATGGATGCTTTGCATTCTTCCCTCTGTTCCACCCATCGCCGCCCGACGAAAATGGTGTGGTGAGCATCGTCATCAACGTCACAATATGTGAATAAGGGACTTTGTACGAGGCTAAATCTGTGAAGGAACTTTCTAAAGCAGCCGTGTCCACTTAGAGCGCTTGCGTAGAGTAGTAGTCTAGATCTCCGAGACTTCGCTGGGTCCATCGTCTGACGTCTGGGATTAGGCTCTTGATTCAGAGACCGCTGACTGCTTTGTTCCAATGTTGCTGCCATTTTAACCAGAGATTTTCTCTTGCTAGTTCAACCGATACCTCTGTATCTTTCCTCTCTTTCCTTAGCCAGTAGTTCGATCGGTGGTATGCCTGATAATACAGTGACAGTGTCGCCAGAAACCGTACGGTACGCACAGCATATTCTGATGGACATTTTTCGGCTCACTGAGATGAACTTCTGACGTAGCCACTTGGTGTTCATGACATCAATCCAAACAGGCGCAACATATAGCATGGTACAGTGAGCGACTGCGCTTAAGACTTTTCGCTTTCTTTGTCTAGCTTTGCAATTTAGATTTACCTGCCGCAAATCAGTACAGGTAAGTAGATATACTAGACAGCATTAAATAAAGAATGTATCACGAAAATATATATTTCTGTTTGTGTTTTTATTACACCCAGTTTTAAATCAGTCTCACGATCTAGTTTAAATATAAATGGAAAACCCACCTTAACAAAAGGTTCTTTAACACTCTGTATCTTGATAATGAAGATATTTTGGGTTTATGTCTAAATAATATTTTTGCTTCATGTGCTGCCCAGGAACCTCCTATAAGCGATGACTTATGTTTTTTTTAAACAATGTCTATATACATAATGTTTTTAGAGTACCCTGGAATCTCTATAAAAATATGAGGAAAGAGAATCTCTAGATGCAGATTGTGTATCTTTGTACCTCATAGGTTTGTCATTTTCTTGGAAGCTAAGGGGATAGCCAATTTCAAAAAATATGTTTACAGAGTCGAGCCTTTAAGTATCTGCCAGTTCCACAATCCACTAATGGTACGTAATGGTTAATTGGCCAATTAATTATATCTTCATTCTTATGTTAAGAAGCATATCCCTGTTCCCAAATTTAACGTGTGAATTATATTAGTCGAAATAGCTCCACCTTAGTATTTAACGTTTGAAAACTTCTTTACGAATTTAAACTTTCATCGAAAAATATTCTTTCTACAAATCCTAATTCCTAAAATGCGTACCAAAGTTTGTAGAATATAATCACTGAATTTTGACTTGTGTTATTTGTTTTTTAGCTGCCTTGCTTTAATAGCGCATTTTTTTTAGTACTGAAAAGGTTATTCTAATCCAGAAGAAGCAACTGCTGTGATAAATAAATATGTTACATTCAATTCTGCACTACGTGATATTGTGTTTTATTGAGTATAATCCAAAAGGATGTACAATGGTTTCATGATTGTTAGTATACTAAAATTATTGTGGACAAATTTGTTGTCTTAGTATTTATTATACATACATTTATACAGGAATTTAAAATCAAATTTAAAAGCGTTGACAAAAAAATATGCGAAAATTAATATGAGAGCATCCCTGTTATAATAACAAAATTACCACCTGTCAATTAAAAATCAAACATCTTGTATAAAGAAATTTTTGTATTACAAAAAATCCTGTGCGTACGTATACAAACTAATGTTATTATTAAATAAAAATAACGCTGCAATGATTGATTAAATCGTTTTTTTTTTAATTCAATAGGTTATATGAAAAGAAAGTGTCATAAATTTATAATTGCATTTCAGTATTTTATTACTTGACATTTAATTAGTCGCTTCACAATAATTATGAAGATGTTATATCTGCTGGATATATCTTATAAATCATGTAAGTACGTGACTCTTAAACTCTCTTGATTCTTTGTCCTAAATTAAAGGTATAATATTAGAACACGTTAAATATACTATATCGAAAATTAATTTTAAAGAACTTACTTTAATATTTGTTATTTTTATTTAGTACTTTCAAAAAGCCTGCTTTCGGCGATTGAGAACAATCAAATTATTAAAACAATATAAAAAAAGTCTTATCAGTTATATTTTAAGTAAAGAAAAGTTATGTGAATTATAAAAAAACGGTTTTGATAGGATAATATTTTTACTTGCATTTTGAAGGGAATAAAAAACTACATTTAAAAAATAAAACATTCAACTTGATTGTTCTATTAGATACTATTAGACACAAAGACCTAATTTGGTATGCTTATTAGTGGCAGTGGGCACTATATATATAATGTATATATATTATATATATATATATATATATATATATATATATATATATATATATATATATATATATATATATATATATATATATATATATATATATATATATATATATATATATATATATATATATATATATATATATATATATATATAATGTATATATATTTATATGTATATATATATATATATATATATATATATATATATATATATATATATATATACATCCCGCTATATTCAGGGCGTCCATTCACGATTCCTTATACCGAGCGTCCATCAATATTTTCCAAGAAATCCTACTTTATCAAGTGAATATTTTTTATCTTTTAATATTAGATGACCCTAATAGCTTGTAGAATTAATTACGCTACGATATTTTTTTAGAATTTTTATGATACTAAATTCGCGGCGTCCTTTTATAAAATTACTTCCGGGCGTCCAAAATATGCAGACATTCTGGATACCTAGCGCCCGATTCGAATATTTTGCTTTTAGTAAGGTGAATACTGAGCGCCCGCAGTGTAGCCAAATTTATTATATTATATGTTTGTTACGGTTTTCCTTTTTTCCTTTCCCGCTGCATATCTGAAAGTAATAGGCCTACCTATAGGTTTCGTAATCGAACATAGAGCGTTTCAGATTCCAGCCACATCAATGAGGCATCGGAAAGGGTATACTTTTTCTAATCTACAAAATTGATTTATCAGTTTGTTAATATTTTGCGATTTTTGAGGACCGTTTTTTTAATACAATGACACTTCAAAAAAAGGAAGTTCTCAATTCGGGGAATTAAATGTAATGTTGCATGTCATGTTGTAAGTTTTTGAGGTCAAATATTGCATTTTCGGTGATACAATATGCGTTCATACCTTTGTTAGCTTTCTGTATACAGGGTGATCAAAAAAAAAATGATAGGGGGTAAAAATTGTAAATGTTTGGAAAATATGTATGTAGTAAAATAGTTTCATTACTTCAAGATTTTAGGTCAATCCCTATTCATTTTGTCACATGCAACCGTCCGCCTTAAGGGTAGTGGAGGGTGGGAGTAAAATATAAAGTTGCATGCCATTTTATAAGTTTTTGAGGTCAATTAATTCATTTTTAATGACGATGTTTTAATAAAAAAAATTGGGGGGATGAAAAGGATGATAGGGGTAAAAAGGACGAAAAGGGGTAAAAAATTCGAAATGTTTGGAAAATATGGAGGAAAATACAGTTTCATTATATCATTAAGATTTTAGGTCAATTCGTATTTATTGTCACATGTAACCCACCCCCTTAAGCGTAGCGTGAGGGGGGGGGGGGATATTAAATGTAATGTTGCATGTCATGTTATAAGGTTTTGAGGTCAAATATTGCATTTTCGGTGATACAATATGCGTTCATACCTTTGTTAGCTTTCTGTATACAGGGTGATTAAAAAATATGATAGAAGGAAAAAAGGGCGATAGGGGGTAAAAATTGTAAATATTTGGAAAATATGTATGAAGTAAAATAGTTTCATTACTTCAAGATTTTAGGTCAATCCCTATTTATTTTGTCACATGCAACCCTCTGCCTTAAGGGTAGTGGAGGGTGGGAGTAAAATATAAAGTTGCATGTCATTTTATAAGTTTTTGAGGTCAATTAATTCATTTTCAATGACGATGTTTTAATAAAAGAAAATTGAGGGGATGAAAAGGATGATAGGGGTAAAAAGGGTGAAAAGGGGTAAAAAATCCGAAATGTTTGGAAAATATGGAGGAAAATACAGTTTCATTATATCATTAAGATTTTAGGTCAATTCGTATTTATTGTCACATGCAACCCTCCCCCTTAAGCGTAGCGGGCGGGGGGGGGGAAGTAATGTTGCATGTCATGTCATAAGTTTTTGAGGTCAAATATTGTATTTTCGGTGATACAATATGCGTTCATACCTTTGTTAGCTTTCTGTATACAGGGTGATTAAAAAATATGATAGATGGAAAAAAGGGCGATAGGGGGTAAAAATTGTAAATGTTTGGAAAATATGTATGTATGTAGTAAAATAGTTTCATTACTTCAAGATTTTATGTCAATCCCTCAGATGCAACCCTCCGCCTTAAGATTAGTGGAGGGTGGGAGTAAAATATAAAGTTGCATGCCATTTTATAAGTTTTTGAAATTAATTAATTCATTTTCAATGACGATGTCTACTGACATAAGTTTTCTTAAGAGATTCTCGTTTTGTCTAAAAGAGGTAAATATACAGTAAAATAGTTTCATTACTTCAAGATTTTATGTCAATCCCTCAGATGCAACCCTCCGCCTTAAGATTAGTGGAGGGTGGGAGTAAAATATAAAGTTGCATGCCATTTTATAAGTTTTTGAAATTAATTAATTCATTTTCAATGGCGATGTCTACTGACATAAGTTTTCTTAAGAGATTCTCGTTTTGTCTAAAAGAGGTAAATATACAGAGTCCCTGGATGCACGTATTATGCCTGTAAACGTTATATATTTCATTTTAAGAGAAACGCATATTTTACATCAAATGTTTTGCTGCCTAGAAACTTAAAGGCAATATATATATTGGAATGTAAATTAGTTTTACAGGTTGTCTTCTTGGTTGCCCTGATAGAGTTTTTGAAACATTTTATAAAGATCATTTCAAAAGAAATAGAGAGTTCTAATACTAGGTCTATATAAATAATTTAGGTTAACTTATGAAATTTTGATATTTTTCAAGCTAGGCAAGTTTCTTGGGAGGATTTTTTTTGACTATCACGATTTAATACACGCTGGTCTAAACAAAAGGTATATAAAAAAAACCTAGTCCTCTAAATCACCTTTTTTATATTTTTAACGCTATAAAAATGGGATTAGGTTTTTATAATTTTAAGCGACGAAATTTTTTTATAACTAATGACTTTTTCTCCCAAAATAAAAATAGCAAAGTTATAGGTATGTCCATCTAGATTAAGAGTATGCCACCTTTTTATAGAACAGGACCATACCTAAAATTAGCAGTAATATCGCGAACATGATTTTTGGTGTCAGGTTTACCATATGCCCTTCATCTGCACTTATCCGAATATTCATTATTGTTTAATAATCACCTTAATGAACCACTACTTAAACATCATAGGTACATTTAGGAATAAACATTGTAAAAAATTAATTTCAGCCCCAAGAATATATATCTCTCGCGCTCGTATCACACGGACTATGCGAAAATTGAATGCACCGCGGGCGTTGGCAAAGTCTGTTCCTAATTTTTGTTCTTGACTAGAAAAAAGTTCTTCACTTTCATTCTATTTGTTTTTTTGAAGATATAAACAGACAGGCCGCAATCTTGGTAGGGGTAAATATCCCTATTACCCCCCATGCTTATTGGCGTCCTGCCTATTGAAAATGTCATCACCGCAAATGAATAGAAATTTAATTAAAAATGCTTGATTTTTAATGTATAAATCGATAAAGGTGTTTCGATTTTTAATTATTAATAACAAGACAATCGAACTTGCAAAAATATTATTTTTAAAAAACGTATGTGAAGCTTCGTTTTTGGGGAAACAGTATTTAGGTAAAAAAATAGTTTTCAACTTTTTTAAAAACGATTTTTTCCTAAACTCTGTCTTGTATAGTAAGAGCATAGTTTATATTAATAGTTAAATTTAACCGAATACCTGCAAAATAAAGCCTTAAAACATAATATGAATATTTAGATATATTTTTTCCAGTTTGACCCTATTAAATTTTCCTGATTAAAATTAAAAAAAAAAACCTATGTATTTAATTTTATTTTTGTATTTCATGTATTTAGTTTTTTTGGTGTTCGATTTGAATAAAAGTTTTACTTTTGGGTCAGTCTTTGTAAATCTAGCGAAAATTCTTGAAATCTCCAGAACACATTTCCATTGTAAATGAATCAGAGTTACACCCAATTTCCATTAACTGCAGATGATACACATATTTGGCGAAACGTCCAGTATATAATTGCGCTATGTATATTCCACCATTTGAGGTTAAACTTGAACTGAGCGACTTGACTTTTTGCAGAGATTACCATATTATGTTAGACAAAATGATTTGTTTCGAAGCCATTTCAATGCCCCAGGCCAGACGTAACAGTTTTAATGTGTATTCAGAACTATTTAAAAACGGCAACAATAAAACAATCTCCCTTATCAATAATTTTTTTTTATTAAAAACATACAAAAGCTGACATCTTTGATAGGCGTCGGTTATAAAAAACTTAATTCAAAATTATTGAAATTTTGCATATACAGTCAACAGTGTGATGCACGTAAGATAACCCACTATACCTTCTCTGGAAAACTAGAAATTACGGAAAAAGTTAAATAATATATAAAAGTTTATCTTGATGGTTTCGGCTCTTACTTGATGAAAATCCATTATAATAGTTTATAATAAAAACACTCGTTTTCGATTTTCACTTGTATATTGTCAAACATGACATGTTGACACAGCAACTTTTTCAAATGGAAGGATTTTAAAAAATAACATTGAAGTTATAATGGTCTAGTGTCTGTGACGAACAAAACAAATACTCCACTTACGCTGAACATTTTAAAAACAGAGAATCACATTTTTGACGACAATTTCCAAATTTTACATGTAGAACAAAAAAGTCAAAAATTAAATTTGTTAGAAGCTTTAGAAATTAATAAATTTAAACGTTCTGAATGTATTTTAAATGACCAGTTAGATATTAATAATTCCCCTCTTTTAAATTTGTATAATTCTGTTTAGTCTTAATAAAATTACTAATAATAATTCACTTTTGTTATCAAAACACAGTAGTATGCCTAGGATAATATATGTAAATTGTATAGACTATTAAGTTCACATCTTTTTTCTATTACCCGCAAAATTCCCATATTTATATTTATTACGTTCTGTATTTCACACTTTTTTTATATTCCTCAACAGTTAGGGGTAAATAAGTTCATTACCAGGTACCTGTATTGTTCGTCACAAATACTAGACCATTATAAATACAATGTTATTTTTTAAAATCCTTACATTTGAAAAAGTTGCTGTGTCAACGAAACATATGTCATGTTTGACAATATACAAGTGAAAATCGAAAACGAGTGGTTTTATTATAAACTAATATAAAAGTTTATAGTTATTTTATATTTTTATATAGACAGAGTGAATCGTTTTAGTTGGGTTACTATTAATTTCGATATTTTAAATGGGACATCATCTATATTTTTACATTTTTAAATTCTAGAATGAATTTTAATTACATTTCATGTAACCTGTCCTATGCCTAACCCAAATTCTATTTTTTTTTCTTGACATAAAATCTGACATTTTGGACACTTTAACTAGCTCTAAAATGGTTTCATATAATAAAACGATTTGCACGTTCTATCTTAGTTATACATATCTATAAATTTATATCAACTTCCGGACATAAATTTTAGCTTCCCATTTTAAACGAAAGTTGATGCCAGTTTAAGGAGATTAAGAAAGAAAAACAGGAAAGTGTTAACCGGTTTATTATGAATCAAACCATTTATATTCTATGTCCAAAATAGCAAATTTGAAATATTAATATGACGAAAACAAATGAATTTAGGAATAGTACATGACATGGCAATGTAATTATTAGAATTCATTGTATTGAATTTAAAAATGTTAAGATATATAGCGTGTACTATTTAATATGATGAAGCTGATAGTGATCCACGGGAAACGATTCACTCTATATACGAGTATACTATACAAACAAAAATATTATAATAGAACTTCGCTTTACATCAATAAACTTTTATATACAGTGTATCCCAGGATAGGTGAATAAAGAGGTGTAAATAACCAAATATTTTGCCTGCTTGATTAGCGATTATTTTCAGTCATACTTTTATTTTTGAAAAGTCAAGTATGACTTGATAGAAACATTTTTTTTTATTTTCTGTGTAGATGAAGTACATTTTTTGAACAAGATATAAAAAAAACACATTAGGAAAACTTTTTTAGAATGGAATATTAGACCTATATGTCGAATTTTTAAGATATCGGACGACTTTAATAATATTACAATTTCGCTGTTTAATCCAAAATGCGAAATTATTAAAGTCGTGGGATATCTTTAAAATTCGACATGTAGGCCTAATATTTCATTCTAAACCACTTTTTCTAAAATATGTCTATACCTTTTACAAAAAATATACTTTACCTGCACATAAAATAAAAAAATCGCTCCTATCAAGGCATACTTGACTTTTCAAAAATAAAAGTATGACCGAAAATATTCGCTGCTAATCAAGCAGGCCTAGGCTACAAAGTGTCAAATATACACAATTTTTGGTGGTTTAAACCTTCTTGTCCACCTATCCTGGGACACACTGTACATATATTTTTCCTAACTTCTATAATTTTCCAGATAAGTTAGTTAGTTATCTTACGAGCACCACCCGTACATTTACACAGATTGTGAGGTGTGCACTACTTTAATAATACATCATTAATTTAGATAATAACTTTGCAAGAATTTTAATCCAGATATGCACAGCACAGCATGTTGGGAAAATGTTCATAGCTGGTTTAAAACTCGAATATGTGTTCTTATTACCGATAAACACTAATCTATAATCTTGCTTACACAAGATTAGCAATAAAAATGTTTACATTAATAATATCTAATAGTTTTGTGGTCTGTTTGCTAATTAGCTTTTTATGAACTATAAAAAAAACAAATGTTTTTTATTTATTCAAAGGAATACGAAATTTTATCTCTTGGTTACCCACCAAACTGACTGATTTACTCTCCCTATTTTACACATCCATCTAAACTAAGTTTGTGTTCTTTTAGGTTGTTTAACCACCGAAAAGTTGCAAAAAATATATTGGCCTAATTTATATGGGAACTTTCAACCCCTTACAAAATAAATTTATATATTTCAAGGTTCGTTTTTGGGGATATATGGAGTTTAAATTTTAAAAAATAAGTTTTTTAGAAACAATTGTTTTTTAAAATTGGCTCGTCGATTTAGAGCAGTAAGCACTGTAAGCAGAATGTTTTAATGCAATATTTAAAATTAACATAATGTTCCCAAAACAAAGATTTAGAACATAGTAATGCCAACATTTAGTTGCAATTTTGCAAGTTCTAACACCTATTAAATTTTCTTGAATAAAATATATTTAATTTTTAAATTCCGAACATTTGCTTTTTTTACCTTCGTTTTGAACAAAAACTTTAATTTTAAGCCAGTCTTTATTTTGAAGCGCTTCGGGATGAAGACGTTTAAGTTCTTCGCACTCGTATCTCTTTGGAGCCTTTTTGTCTCTTATATGCTGCGAGAAAAATTCAGTAACAATATTTCTTTGTTCATTGGTCCACTTAATAAGCACTCTTTTTGGCTTGCTTAAAAGATATTTTTCTTTCTTCTTGGGAGTTTCAGAAGTTGAAGGTTCTAATATTTCCGGTAATGGCGATTTATTACGTACTTCTGGAACATTGTCTATTAACAAATCTTCTTCGAGATTGAGGTTAATATCGTTAAGCGTTTTTCCCTTGAACTGACCAGCTTGTCCCTTCTCCATAAACAGTAGGAGCTTGGATATTTTAGCGGTTTGATATATATCATTCGGTAAACGGTAGCTTTCCCTGTGCACCCCAATGGTGTGTCCCATGAAGTTAGCCAACTGCTCTAAATCATTTTCAGACATATCAATTATTTGTGTAAGAGTGGCCAAGTGCTTTCTTAGTCTGGTTGCCGTGATTGCTAACGGGTTTTTTGCTCCACATGATTTTGAATATTTTTGTAAAATTTTGTAACCACATATAGGTTCAGTTGATCGTGGATTTCCAAATAGGAATAAGTTTTTTTCACTGACAAATTTTTTTCGGTAACTTAATAAAATTTTTATGTGCTCTTGAATATCGGGGCTAAAAAGGACCGGAACGCCACGTCCTCTTTTGCCCCTTATGACAATCCTTTTGAACCTTTTAAGAAGAATCTTTTCGGTTGGTGACACCACTTCCGAGAATTCTTCATAATTTAACGAAGAACTGCTGTTTTCTGAAATTTCATAGGTGTCCAGTTTTAATCTTTGGAGTTCACCTGGGCGTCTGCGGTTTAATAAAATAACACGGCAAAAAATGGTCTCCAAAAGCTTTTGATAGTCGTTTATATTATCATTCTTTTTAAGAGCTGTAACGGCTAAATTTGCATTTAAAATTAAAAAATCTTTAAATAATTTTAGGTCACTAGCAAGGGGCACTAGCGTAACCTTGTTCCATTTTTTTAAATTGAGGTCATTGGCAGCCTGGCTTGAGATTTCATATTGCCATTGTGACTCTATAACGTTAATTAGTGTTCTTAAATCTGCCTCTGCTTCAGCAGATACAATTGTGTCGGCGATTGCTTTTCTTTTTAGAGCAAACACAATGGCTATTTCAGCACATTGCTTTAGATAGGTTCCCATGTTCATTGCGTAGGTTGGAGAGTCAAACTTATCCCTTTTTGCGTTATATTTTGCAACTATCTTTGTGGCCACTACTAGATTGTCAAAATGTTTAGGTTTCAAAGCATCAAATAGGCAAGTAATAGTAGGGTCTATTTTTTTAAGTTCCATTAGCAATCGAGAAATTTCCCTCATTTTTCTAGAAGCAACGTTAACAAAATGTTTATCTCTATGAATTTTAATATACCTGGCCCCAAATGCACAAATGATTGGGTCTTTTTTTGCGACTAGAGAAATTTCGTCCGGCCTCATCCTAGGGAAAACGGCATCTTTAAGCATTGGGTCTATTTTCAAATTAGCTAATAATATATTTTGAGCAGTTGCTTTGTGATCTTTGCTTTTTATCTTCGTACATTTAATTCTATGCTTCCATAAAAATTTTGAAGAAAAAAAACCAAGGCAATTGTCACAAGCCAAAATAGTTTTTCTTGAACGCAAACTTTGAACAGGTTTACAGGCAACGTTACTATTTATAAAGTTTCCTTTTTTTCGTAAAATGTCCAATAGACCTTTTCGTTCTTCACTACGAGGAGGGTTGGATAATATTCTCTGAACGTCGATTTCATATGAATGATTCCGTGCCACATGTCTAGCAAAATTCAAAACAGCCGTCTCGCAGTAAAAACAGAAGTCCATCTTCTTTTTTCCTCTGCGGATTTGGCCATTTTGTTTGTAAATTCCAAATTTGTCAGGATCATTTTTTACTTCTGTAAGTCCTAATTCAACTACAGACGCTGAAGATTTGGGATGTGCAGCTAATTTGGTAGATTCAAATGAAATATCAGGAATTTTGATCTAAAAAAGAAGAACTCATGTAAAAAATGTGTGAGATTTTTTAATATGTAGGGTGATCTTAAATGCCACGACCTCGGCCACGAAATTATTGAAGGTCATAAGTTGCTTTTTAAAAAAATACTGGTATTATTGTTTATTGGTTTTTCATTCATATTTATACATCCTCTCGCTGATTTTAATAAAACTTACGCTGCTAATTTAAATCTTATTAGGACATAAAAACAAATTAAAACCATCAAATCAAAATCAAAAAGTCTCGAAAAATGGTACAGAAATTTGACTGTAAAAAAAACTAAATAAAAGTCTTGATGGTTTCGGCTCTTACTTGATGGAAATCCATTAAAATAGTTTATAATAAGAACAATCGTTTTTGATTTTCACATGTATATTGTCAAACATGACACATGTTTCGTTGACACAGCAACTTTTTCAAATTAATGTAAGGATTTAAAAAAATAACATTGTATTTATAATGGCCTAGTGTCTGTGACGAACAATACAGGTTGGTAATGAACTTATTTACCCCTAACTGTTGAACAATATAAAAAAGGGGAAAATACAGAACGTAATAATATACATATACGATTTACATAAATTGTCCTAGACGTACTACTGTGTTTTGATAACAAATGTGAATTATTATTAGTAATTTTATTAAGACTAAGCAAATTTAAAAGAGGGGAATTATTCTTATCTGACTGGTCATTAAAAATACATTCAGAACGTTTAAATTTATTAATTTCTAAAGCTTCTAACAAATTTAATGTTTGACTTTTTTGTCATTCTTTTATCACGGAAAAGGGTAAAACAATATGTAAAGTGCTAATTATTTCCTACAAATACTTTCAGAGAAAAGTTGAAAATGAAATGTTTGTTTTTTTTTTTCTGATATGCTAAAGAGTAAATTCCGCGATTTCATAATACCGAAATCCAAATTTAGTTTACAAACTGATAGTATGTATACCTTTCCAGAAATAGTAGATTTCTTGGTAAAAATTGTTAAAACATTTATATGTTTGAATTTAATATTTAATAAGCACTTATTTTAATTTATTTTAAATACTTTTCTTAATATTCGACTTGTTTAAATTTTTGGCTGGTTGACATTTCTATTTGGGTAAAGATATTTCAAATTAATAAGTAAAGTGGTGTTTAACGCAACATCAGCCTTTTTATTATTAAAATGATGTTTTTAATAAAATCAATATTTTCAAGGTAAAACAAAATTTTGTCTTGATAGTTCATTTTAGTTTTTACTTTTCCAAAATGTTTACATGGTTTTTCAAATTCAAATTCAAATTCAAATTCATATATTGCCTTATTGATTACATATAGTAATATTGGGTCGTCCATTGTGAACTTTGTGTTAAATAATGTACAAGTTTCAAATCATCCATTTTCTCAATTGAAACAAAAAAATAGCTGTCCTCACTTTTATATTACTTCTAAAAATCAGTAACCTATTACAGATAATATCAATTTATTTTTAAAATAAGTGATTTTTTATTCGGACATGTCATTTGAAAGGGTATTAAATAGACAAGTTTTTAAAGTAATTTAAATACTTGCAGTGCAACTTATGCACTCTGTCTAATAAAAAGGACTCACCAAGTTCTTACTTGAGTTCAATTTTGTTTCAGATTAAAATTCCTGATGATGTTTTAACCGAAAATACTAAATTAGCTGCACATCCCGAACTTTCACCCTGGGTCGTCAAAGCAAAGGTTACAAGAGTAGAGAACGCTCTTAACAATAATTATGGAATTTACCAACAAGAAGGCAAAGTTTGCTCAGATTCGTTGTCGAATGGAAATGAGCCTGCAAAAGAACATGAAACTAAACTCCTAAGCATCAAAAGAAATATATTTGGGAAATCCTCGAAAGAATCTTTACATCAGAATAAAAATTTAAAAGATCTGGTGTCATCTGAACTACCAGCTATTAATAAAGACCCTTATGATTTCGATGAAAACGTCGATTCCTCTAAGAGTAGTAATTCAAATTTTGAAAATGATACGTCCGACAGTTTTTCTACTAAACGGGTAAGTATCAAAACTTAGGGTGATAATTACGACGTCATTCTTTTATCACGGAAAAGGGGCAAAAATATGTAAAGTGCTAATTATTTCCTACAAATACTTTCAGAGAAAAGTTGAAAATGAAATGTTCGTTTTTTTTCTCTGATATGCTAAAGAGTAAATTCCGCGATTATACCCCATTCTTTTATAATACCGAAATCCAAATTAAGTTTAAAAACTGATACTCTGCATACGATTCCAGAAATAGTAGATTTCTTGGTAAAAATTATTAAAACATTTATGTATTTGAATTTATTATTTAATAAGCACTTATTTTAATTTACTTTAAATACTTTTCTTAAGATTCGACTTGTTCAAATTTTAGCTAGAAGAAATTTCTATTTGGGTAAAGAGGTTTCAAATTAATAAGTAAGGTGGTGTTTAACGCAACATCAGCCTTTTTATTACTAAAATGATGTTTGTAATAAAATCAATATTTTCAAGTTTCAACAAAATTTTGCCTTGATAGTTCATTTTAATTTTTACTTTTCCAAAATGTTTTCATGGTTTTGTATTATTATGAAACAACATTTTGTGTTAAATAATGTATGTTTCAAAGCTTCCATTTTCTTAATTGAAAGAAAAAAAATAGCTGTCCTCACTTTTATATCACTTCTAAAAATCAGTAACCTATTACAGATAATATCTATTTATTTTTAAAATAAGTGATTTTTTATTCGGACATGTCATTTGAAAGGGTATTAAATAGATAAGTTTTTAAAGTAATTTGAATACCTGTAGTGAAACTTATGCATTTGTAGTAGTGAAAAGAGAGGTAAAATAAATTAATAAAACACTTTTATTTACTTTATAATAAAAACAATCGCCGAAGGCGAAAATGGGGGGGTCATTTGATACAGCAAAAATTATATGTAGGACGACACTGCTGTATGAGAGAATAATTTTAGGCGCTATGCTGTAGATTTTCCGCGATCCAACTGGCAACAGCGCAAACTTTAAACTTTCATTCCAGGCATGGGGTTAATCGACTAAACTGTTTTGTACGGCATTGGCATAGTTTAAGAGTACTTAAGTGATAAATCAATAAAAAATATGTCATTCAAAAAAAAAACAGTCCCAGAAGATAGAAAAATTTTTCGATTTTCTAAAATTGCCTTATCTCCCGGGACCGTTATATTAAAACGGCATATATTTTTTATTGATTTATATAATGAATACTCTTAAACTATGCTAAGGCCGTACAAAATAGTTTAATCGATTAACCCCATGCCTGGGAGGAAAGTTTAAAATTTGCGCTGTTGCCAGTTGGACCGCGGAAAATCTACAGCAAAGCGCCTAAAATTATTCTCTCATACAGCAGTGTCGTCCTATATATAATTTTTGCTGTATCAAATGACCCCCCCCCATTTTCGCCTCCGGCTTGTGGTCTATTCGTTGATACAGCAACTTTTTCAAATGTAAGGATTTTAAAAATAACATTGTATTTATAATGACCTAGTGTCTGTGATGAACAATACAGGTACCTGGTAATGAACTTATAAAAAAGTGGAAAATACAATACAAATAATCATTTTTTTGGATGCAAATAACTGTAAAAAACTTTAACATATCTGAATTCAGATAACAATATTAATGTCATCCCTAAAGATCCTACGACTAAATACAAAACTGAAATTAACAAAACAATAGAAAGCACTAATTGTATATTAACTCAGTCTGGGAAGTTTTCCTTAAAAGTTATGAACCCACAGCCTCCTAAATTATATTCACTTATAAAACTTCATAAACCAGATAACCCCATTAGACCGGTTGTATCCTTTGTTTCTGCCCCGTCAATGAAAATATTAAATAAACTTATAGATATACTTCACAGATATTGCAACTTTATACCAAAATTTCGTACAAAAAAAATCCTATACGTTAATTAACAAAATTAAAGACTTAAATATACCTAATAATGCCTAATCTCATTTGACGTTAAAAATTTATTTCCTAGCATCCCACCCTTAGAAACAATAGCGGTAATAGAGGACTTACTAATATAATAATATAATATGTCTAAAACAAAATTATTTTCAATTTAACAATACAATTTACACCTCAACGGAAGGCTTAATTATGGGTAACCCTTTATTTAAGTCCCTTATTAGCGAAGTTTTTTTATGGATAATTTAGAAAAGAATTCTATTCATACTCACACGTTAGCAAATCTTTGTCAATTTTGGCAGACGATATTCTCGTTTTATTTACAGGTACTGATAGACAACTTAATACCTTTTTCAATCTTATTAATTCCATTCACCCAAAAATTAAATTTACAATCGAAACTGAAATCAATAATTCAATTAATTTTCTTGACTTAACTATTAAACGTTTTAATAATAAACTTAATTTTTCAATTTATCGTAAACCCTCATATACAGATAGTACAATACATAATTCTTCACACCACCCAATCCAACACAAATTAGCAGCATATAACAGTATGGTATATCGTTTACTCAACGTACCTATGTCAAAATAAAATTTCGACATAGAACTTAATATTATTAAACAAATTACTGTTAACAATATCCTATCAGTAAACCAAAAAATAATTTCTCTATCCACACTTAAATTGGCAAACCTAGTACTAGCATAGCACGTTTTTTAAATAGTCAGCAAATTAAAGTAGCGTACAAAACGAATAATGATTTAGGTTCAATTATTAATAATAACAAAGATAAAAGACTCTTATCTAAAATAAAACAAATACTCCACTTACGCTGAACATTTAAAAACAAAGAATCACATTTTTGATGACAATTTCAAAATTTTACATGTAGAACAAAAAAGTCAAACATTAAATTTGTTAGAAGCTTTAGAAATTAATAAATTTAAACGTTCTGAATGTATTTTTAATGACCAGTCAGATAAGAATAATTCCCCTCTTTTAAATTTGCTTAGTCTTAATAAAATTACTAATAATAATTCACATTTGTTATCAAAACACAGTAGTACGTCTAGGACAATTTATGTAAATCGTATATGTATATTATTACGTTCTGTATTTTCCCCTTTTTTATATTGTTCAACAGTTAGGGGTAAATAAGTTCATTACCAACCTGTATTGTTCGTCACAGACACTAGGCCATTATAAATACAATGTTATTTTTTTAAATCCTTACATTAATTTGAAAAAGTTGCTGTGTCAACGAAACATGTGTCATGTTTGACAATATACATGTGAAAATCAAAAACGATTGTTCTTATTATAAACTATTTTAATGGATTTCCATCAAGTAAGAGCCGAAACCATCAAGACTTTTATTTAGTTTTTTTTACAGTCAAATTTCTGTACCATTTTTCGAGACTTTTTGATTTTGATTTGATGGTTTTAATTTGTTTTTATGTCCTAATAAGATTTAAATTAGCAGCGTAAGTTTTATTAAAATCAGCGAGAGGATGTATAAATATGAATGAAAAACCAATAAACAATAATACCAGTATTTTTTTAAAAAGCAACTTATGACCTTCAATAATTTCGTGGCCGAGGTCGTGGCATTTAAGATCACCCTACATATTAAAAAATCTCACACATTTTTTACATGAGTTCTTCTTTTTTAGATCAAAATTCCTGATATTTCATTTGAATCTACCAAATTAGCTGCACATCCCAAATCTTCAGCGTCTGTAGTTGAATTAGGACTTACAGAAGTAAAAAATGATCCTGACAAATTTGGAATTTACAAACAAAATGGCCAAATCCGCAGAGGAAAAAAGAAGATGGACTTCTGTTTTTACTGCGAGACGGCTGTTTTGAATTTTGCTAGACATGTGGCACGGAATCATTCATATGAAATCGACGTTCAGAGAATATTATCCAACCCTCCTCGTAGTGAAGAACGAAAAGGTCTATTGGACATTTTACGAAAAAAAGGAAACTTTATAAATAGTAACGTTGCCTGTAAACCTGTTCAAAGTTTGCGTTCAAGAAAAACTATTTTGGCTTGTGACAATTGCCTTGGTTTTTTTTCTTCAAAATTTTTATGGAAGCATAGAATTAAATGTACGAAGATAAAAAGCAAAGATCACAAAGCAACTGCTCAAAATATATTATTAGCTAATTTGAAAATAGACCCAATGCTTAAAGATGCCGTTTTCCCTAGGATGAGGCCGGACGAAATTTCTCTAGTCGCAAAAAAAGACCCAATCATTTGTGCATTTGGGGCCAGGTATATTAAAATTCATAGAGATAAACATTTTGTTAACGTTGCTTCTAGAAAAATGAGGGAAATTTCTCGATTGCTAATGGAACTTAAAAAAATAGACCCTACTATTACTTGCCTATTTGATGCTTTGAAACCTAAACATTTTGACAATCTAGTAGTGGCCACAAAGATAGTTGCAAAATATAACGCAAAAAGGGATAAGTTTGACTCTCCAACCTACGCAATGAACATGGGAACCTATCTAAAGCAATGTGCTGAAATAGCCATTGTGTTTGCTCTAAAAAGAAAAGCAATCGCCGACACAATTGTATCTGCTGAAGCAGAGGCAGATTTAAGAACACTAATTAACGTTATAGAGTCACAATGGCAATATGAAATCTCAAGCCAGGCTGCCAATGACCTCAATTTAAAAAAATGGAACAAGGTTACGCTAGTGCCCCTTGCTAGTGACCTAAAATTATTTAAAGATTTTTTAATTTTAAATGCAAATTTAGCCGTTACAGCTCTTAAAAAGAATGATAATATAAACGACTATCAAAAGCTTTTGGAGACCATTTTTTGCCGTGTTATTTTATTAAACCGCAGACGCCCAGGTGAACTCCAAAGATTAAAACTGGACACCTATGAAATTTCAGAAAACAGCAGTTCTTCGTTAAATTATGAAGAATTCTCGGAAGTGGTGTCACCAACCGAAAAGATTCTTCTTAAAAGGTTCAAAAGGATTGTCATAAGGGGCAAAAGAGGACGTGGCGTTCCGGTCCTTTTTAGCCCCGATATTCAAGAGCACATAAAAATTTTATTAAGTTACCGAAAAAAATTTGTCAGTGAAAAAAACTTATTCCTATTTGGAAATCCACGATCAACTGAACCTATATGTGGTTACAAAATTTTACAAAAATATTCAAAATCATGTGGAGCAAAAAACCCGTTAGCAATCACGGCAACCAGACTAAGAAAGCACTTGGCCACTCTTACACAAATAATTGATATGTCTGAAAATGATTTAGAGCAGTTGGCTAACTTCATGGGACACACCATTGGGGTGCACAGGGAAAGCTACCGTTTACCGAATGATATATATCAAACCGCTAAAATATCCAAGCTCCTACTGCTTATGGAGAAGGGACAAGCTGGTCAGTTCAAGGGAAAAACGCTTAACGATATTAACCTCAATCTCGAAGAAGATTTGTTAATAGACAATGTTCCAGAAGTACGTAATAAATCGCCATTACCGGAAATATTAGAACCTTCAACTTCTGAAACTCCCAAGAAGAAAGAAAAATATCTTTTAAGCAAGCCAAAAAGAATGCTTATTAAGTGGACCAATGAACAAAGAAATATTGTTACTGAATTTTTCTCGCAGCATATAAGAGACAAAAAGGCTCCAAAGAGATACGAGTGCGAAGAACTTAAACGTCTTCATCCCGAAGCGCTTCAAAATAAAGACTGGCTTAAAATTAAAGTTTTTGTTCAAAACGAAGGTAAAAAAAGCAAATGTTCGGAATTTAAAAATTAAATATATTTTATTCAAGAAAATTTAATAGGTGTTAGAACTTGCAAAATTGCAACTAAATGTTGGCATTACTATGTTCTAAATCTTTGTTTTGGGAACATTATGTTAATTTTAAATATTGCATTAAAACATTCTGCTTACAGTGCTTACTGCTCTAAATCGACGAGCCAATTTTAAAAAACAATTGTTTCTAAAAAACTTATTTTTTAAAATTTAAACTCCATATATCCCCAAAAACGAACCTTGAAATATATAAATTTATTTTGTAAGGG